>NLAU01001002.1:0-244414 GCA_002370875.1 Metschnikowia arizonensis | reverse complement strand
TCAATCCAGGCTTTCCGTTAGGAACCACGTTGTTGCCGTCAGAACCCAACAGGGCATATTGGTATTGGGAGCCTGATCTAATAAGCACAGGGCCGATGGATTGGGCAGCAAGTGCCACGGCGAGAATATTCAAAAATGGGAGGTATTGCATTGCTGGTATTGATGTTTTAATGATTTGTATTTATTGTACAATGATTTATCAGTGGCAGTTGGCCCAGTTTATATACTTTTGCAGTCTTCTAAAAATATTATTGAGTTACAAAAATAGCATTTTATTGCATGAGTAGACGCGCAATGACGTAATTGATGACAGAAAACGATCATGAAGCGGCACATTTTCTTGCATGCTTTCTTGCATAAAGGGAGTGTAAAACTAAAGAAAACAAGAGAATACCAAAGAATACCAAATAATGAACAAGTCTCCAAAATTGACATTTGTCATGTAGATTGCAAACTCAAGGGTGCTGGGGCTTCTGGACTTGTTCTCCACTGCCATTTAAAGGAACCTTCGAATTATTAAAAAATACTACATTATTATACAAAATTCATATATGTAGTTAGCCCAGAAAAAGCGTAACATCAAATTCTGAATACTCATTGATCTCATGCTGTAACCTCTACGATATGCATGCGCGCTAGCTTGCACGGATGAATTTATGACGTGATCTGCAACTAAGATATCAGTAAAAATAGTATCAATCTTTTTAGGCTGCTTCTCCAAGAGAATTTCCGAAACTCATACTTAGTCAAGATTTGAATCTTTGAAGGGATGTACGGGTCTCTCTGGTGAACCAGATTTGGATCTCGAGACACTCCCAACATGCCAAGAGTTAGACTGCAGGCCTAAGTAGGACCCCCTAAAGTCTAATCAACTAGTTTTCGTTAGAGGAATCATTAACAAATAATTTAAGCAAAGAAGTATCTGCGTGTCAAATCTAACAAGATCGTCAATATCATGAAATGGAGTTAAAGAATACATTTCATACAGGAATAATACTGAACTGTAGCAAAACAGTATTGTTGCCGTAACCTCGGTAGAAGACCATAAGAATTTTTTGAATGCCAAGTTCGTTTCTGACTAAAAATTACTTCGTTTTAAGTACACCAGACGTCTTTCAGTTGGGTATGTCCGACTAAGACACATTTACACCCATTTCTGTATACCACTGTAGCCATCATGACTATTGAGCAGTTTAAAAGGTATTTTTTGATGAAAAAGCAGGTTTGGTAGACTTTTCTATAGTTGTAAAGCTCATTTTGTCAGATCCCCCATGGGTATCACACTACCCATGGGAGTAAAAATTACCTGCGATGTGCGATCAGACGTGGAATTGCCTTAGACCCTGTCAAAGCAGGTAGGCAACGACAATTCAACCACTCCCTACTCTTACCGGATTTGTTCTTGACCCAAACAAATAGGAGTACAACGGCTATCCAGTTCCTTACTACTACCGGATTTAGGACGTGGCAACATGGCATGTACACATGCCCCACTTTTCTATATAAGATTCAAGGATTCCTCTTTCTGAGAATCCATCCACCAATAAACAGAGTTTTGGAAGTACTAAACAATCATAAAGAATCTAACACATTAATAATTTTACCTTTACATTAATCTATTTTTATACTTCTTTTAGTTAATAATAGATGACAAGAACTGTTTTGAAGAGAGTCCGGTCATTAGATCCTCGATGGGTAGTGTGATACTCTATTGAACAATTGTTGAACAGTACCTGGACCAAATCCAAATTTCTGACAAGTGATACAAAAAATTGGCCACGTCCCGCCCATGTATTTAATTCAATAAATACCATGGTAATATTTCAGTGGAAGGGATACATTTTGTTTCTATTCGAAAAGAGTTCTAAGAAAGACTATCAGTGCCTCATGTTCCTCAAATTAACTGGCAGATTCGATCCAATATGTGCGCGCAGGTTTGGTTCGCATTTTCTTTACAATTCTCAACTTATTACTATTAAAACTCTAAAAAAATATTTGAGATGCCACCAAAAATCAAGTTTGATTAAAAAGCCGTTCAAAATTCAAATAACATAGGTACTGTTAACTTCTTGTTATCCTGTACCTAGTTAGTTAGGTTCACTCGTTAATTGGCTTCCCAGTAATTGGGAATTCTGCATTTATAGAGAGTTTTGGGGGATCAAATTGTAACGTCTTAAATTCGGGATCTGGTTGTAGTTACCAGAAAGCTCATAACGTGCGTGAGGGGGTAAGGAATGTCCTGAATATGACAGAGTTGCCTTGACGATGTGAGAGGGTTAGACAAAAGACTGTTATAAATAACTGGATGGGTATCACACTACCCATCGAGCGTCTAACAGGTACTGTATAATCTTATGCATGGAAACTTGCAACGCACTGCAATACGAGTTCAGCACCTCTTCAATTTGCCGATAGAGAACACACAGACAACTTTAATTTTAGCTCCAAATATTCTATTTGCAAGCTTTATCACGAAATCATCTTTAAAAACAGAATAAGAGTTGCAGACCATGCTCGGTGTGATTGCTGCATGCAAATGCTTACAGATGCGTATTCTCAATTCTAAAAAAAAGATATAAAGGAAGCACTAACAAATCAAATTTTCCTAAATCAGTCAACCCAAACACCAGTAATCCCTTTCTGGGGTATTGGGTAATGTTGCAGTCATAGCCTACAGCTTTATCGATGTCGCTAATGCAGAGTCCACTATTAAACTCTATGACTACCTTTTGAAATTCCTAGCCTATGACTCCAATTCTCACAGTCCAAAGGTCATTCTGAAACTAATATAAAATCCCTTTGAATGGTTGGACAACATCAGCAATTTTTAAGCCCAAACAATTAAGAAATTAATGCTTCTGATTCTTCCGTTGTGCCTAAGATTAGAGAAGATAAGCCATGACTATACTTTAACTTTGAAATATGAAGATGATTACGATAGTTTATTGGTAACATTGGCTACAGTTCTGATGTTCATGTGTGACTACAATAGTTCTGTGGGGAAGGAGGAAACTCACCTACATCCTGGGTTCTATGCTTACCAGTAACGGTTACTATTGAATGTAACATCCTATCAAGATTCTTTACGTGAATGAGTCCATAAAAGCCGTCTTCTACCCTCAAATACCTTTCAGGAGAAAGTACCAATGTCTGGTATGTGTATTTTTCGTACGAGCAAGGGACAATGTGAGCCACTACTATGACTGAGTGAGCAGTCAGTATCCACAGTAAATATCTGTAAATATCTGTAAATATTGCTGGTGACACTTTGACTTCACTGGTGCCCCATTCATATCACCACTTAAACTCAACTTCCAACAGCGAGTTTCCACATATCATCTGATTCTGATATTACCTTTTACACTGTGATTGTGCAACCAAACAATACCCCAAGATGACCAGCTCATACTTCCCCGCTGTGATCGTAATTCTACTACAAATCGCTTTCTCAAGAGTCGATGTTTTTAAGAGAAGTCTGAGCATCCTCACACCAGGTCTATAAGCGAGTGTTCCACTCATCTCCGGGTTTCCACATCACAGACACTGAGTTTAAGGAAAGCTTCTTCTGGACTAAAATCAGCCATCACCAATTCAGCTGCTGTAAAATCAATCAGGCTCAGCAAGGAAGCTTCACCCTTGCAAATAGGTGGATTTCAGATGATTTGTGGGGGGATTCAGAATCACAGGGGCATATGTTGGCATTTCCATCTCTCAAAATTACATATAAAATAATATAAACGGAAGTGTTACAAGGAGTACTATACACAGTACTGTATTACTACTACTTCTACTACTTCTACTGCTGTACTATACCACATTGTGCTACTGTATTACTTCTATACCATACTACGGTAATATACTCTACTACTAAAATACTACTAGACTGTAATAAACTACTACTACTTCATTAATACCACTACAATTTACTGTACTAATACTATACTACTACTACTACAGTACTGTTATATCATCGATGGGTAACACATTGCATATACGAATGATTATAGCCTACACTGCCTGCCAGACATGATAGTAGCTTGTCTAGGGTCAAAATTTTTTTCTTGGACTAGCTCCCTTGTGGCCTATTTAAGTAGTCCCAATTTTTGTTCTTTAGGAATGATCTACGAATACCAGTCACAGAAGTAACTAACGTTTCAAAGAAAATAACGTGTACTACTACTACTACTGTACTACTACTCTATATCCAGAACTTTCTCACTATATATTCACTAGAGCTCACTATCTAAAATTATCCAATAGATCGACAGCTCCTTCAATTAAATCTCGTTTTGTAGTTTCAATAGAGTAGCTCATTTTAAAAAACCCCAATTTGGTTACTTTTCTTCCCACAAACGCTGGAGGTTGGTTAAATTCACAGCTGATGAAATTCACTTATAAATATCAGAATCATTTATTACCATCAATGAGATCAATCTCAGTAAAAGAAATAATTTGAGTAGAGAAAATCTTCATGGCTAATAATATACATGTCCATCTCCAATTCGAATGAGGCCCTGGAACATCCGTGCACCTGTGTGCGGATTGGTTGGTCAAGAATCATTTTTATCAACTCGCAAACCAACACCCACAAACTCCCAGCACCACATCCACCATGCTAAGTGCAGCCAAGAAAAGAACGGTACCCCACACATTTTTGCAGGTATCTCGGCGCTCTCTCATCAATTCACCGAGGTTACTCAGCATTCCTCATGAGCCTACAAAAAAGCCAGTGACTGTTCAACCTGTCAAGAACGAGATCAGCAAGGTCCACGTGACGCCAATGGCAGCTAAGGCAGCAACAGACGTTGTGAATGAAGCTGTCAAGGAAAAAGTGTATGAGAAAAACGCCAACCCAAAAAAGAAAAGATTTTCTCTCTTTGGATTTTTACTCAAAGCTATCTTGTACTCCTCTTTGGTGTACGGAGGCACTATGTTTGTTGCATCCAAATCTGACCGAGTCATGGACCTCGTCATTGATTACGACTTACCATATCATGACGAGATTATTGATGCCATTGAAAATACATCCGTTGATGACTTGAAGAAGGCTTTGGAAAAACTCGCTGCCAAATTCTCAAAGGCAGATATTAAGGAACTATCACAAACGATTGAACAGAAAGGAGAGAAATTGGTCGAGGAAACAAAGAAGAAATTTAACTTGGAACAGTCTCTTCCAGTGGAACAATTGCAAAAACCAGTTGAATTTGAAGCTTCCACCAAGTTTGACAAGATTCCGTCTGTCTCCTTAACTGCTGGAAGTGGCATCTGTGACAGCTCTGTTCAAGCTACTATTGACTCTTTCAACAACTTGCTTGCGTTGCTCGATGGTAGTAACCTCGGGCCAAACAAGAGTGCGTTAGTGAAAAAGATAAGTGACAACATCACTGCCTTATCGGCTAAATTGGCTGCATTGAACGACTCTTTCGAGCAAGAATTGCAGAAAAAGTTGAAGGAATCCGAGGTTAAATTGCTCACATCCCACACCAAAAAAGAGTTGGAGTTGACGCAATCAATGTTGGACCAGTTCAATAGCGAAAAAGCCAACTTGGAGAAGAAATACCAACAGAGGATTGAGGTCGAGGTAGATGCTGTAAAGAGGGCTATCAGCCAAGCTGCAGTCAATGCCACGACCATGGTTCGTATCGAGCAAACCAAGCGGTTTGAAGCCTCTATCAAGGAGATAATCGACGAGGAGAGAAACGGCAGATTGAAGAATTTGGATGCCATTAATTCTAGATTGGAGAAACTTGAAACCATTGCTCTCGACTTGGAAGAACAAGTTTCTGCTGCAGGCTCTAAATCTCAGATCCAGCAAGCGGTTTCCAACTTGAAGTCATTATTGTTCAATACTTCTGAGACTGCACCTGCCAAGAACTTTAAGCCATATGTTGAAAAATTGCAACAGTCTTCTAGCAAATCCAATGACGAGGTGATTACATTGGCTGTGGAGGAATTGAAGCCTTTGCTCAACAAAGAGAGCAGTCAGTCGATCTTGACCACTCCACAGTTATTTTCAGCATGGGAACAGCTCACGCCAGAATTGAGATCTGCATCTTTGTTGCCCCCAAACGCAGGCTTGTTGGGCCACTTGGCTTCGATTTTCTTCTCCAAGCTTTTGATGCCAGTGAAAGGAGCTAAACCAGATGGAAAGGATATCGAGTCTGTTATTGGCAGAGTGCAGCAAAGTTTATCGCGTGGTGAGTTGGACACTGCCGTCGAAGAAGTGGCCAACTTGAAGGGTTGGACCAGACAATTGGCTGACGACTGGGTGAGAGAGGGTAGAAAGAGATTGGAGGCTGAGTTCTTGATCGACTTGATCGAGTCTGAGTCCAAGCTCTTGTAGAAATGCAGCGACTATGTATTAAATATATTCAAAGACTAAAGAAGACACAGGGATGTAGAACCAGAGGAAGGCTAGAGGTAGAAACTGCCTAAAGAGCAGTATCACGTGATCCACATAGATATTATCAATACTCGCAATGTCAGAAAAAAACACCCACTACATGTCTTCAGCAGTAGCATCCTCCACCGTGTACGGAGGCGACGAAATCAATGCCGTGGTTCTAGACTTTGGGTCATCCACTACACGTATAGGCTTTGCCGGTGACGATTTCCCCCGTGTCATTGTGCCTTCGTGGTATGCACAGGACGAAGACGGAAGAATATTGTTCGACACCTGTCTTGACTTCCCCAAAGCAAATAGAGAAATCAAGCCTATAGTTAGCGAAGGCATGGTAGAAGATTGGGACGCCATGATTGCTCAACTCAGATACTATTTTGACGAGGTGTTGAAATTAGACTACCTGGAGCAACCGATATTGATCACAGAGCCTGTGTGGGCGGACCAGCAGTATCGGCAGAAATTGGTGGAAACCATTTACGAGGAATTCGAGTTTCCTGCACTTTTCTTGGCCAAAATGCCCACGTGTGTGTCTTTTCAGCAGGGCAGACTGACGTGTCTTGTGGTCGATATAGGCCATGACTGTACCAGTGTGGTTCCCATTGTGGATGGAATCTGCTTGCTTAAAAACTCCGTCAAGACAAACTACAGCGGTCAGTTTCTCAATGACCACATCCAAGACTTGATTAAGAGCAAGTTCCCAGAGGCAGACTTGACCCCAAGGTACAAGATCAAGGATAAGACGCCAGTGGCATACCCCGAAGCAGCAAAATTTACCCCCAGAGAACTTGAGGAAGTCACTGAGTCATTTGACAAATACCAACAACAAAAAATATTTGCAGAGTTCAAGGAATTGTTGCTAGAAGCACCGCAGAAGGCCATGAAGACCACCAATATGCAGCAGGCGGCCAAAATCAAGGAGATGTACGAAGACGAAAGTAAGACCAGATCCTTGGAGCTTCCCTGTGGCCAGTCCATTGAGGTCACGGAGGAGAGGTTTAGCTTGGTGGATGCTTTATTCGATCCAAGCGCATACAGCTTTGAAGATAAGACCTTAGAGGAAAAGTACCCTGCAGACAACGGAGAGCTCTCCATCAGTAGTCCCTACGACGACTATCGCCCCATAAAAAGAGCTAGGAAAGCAGACGCATTTCATTCTACGCCTGCATCGACTCCTGAAACCACCGCCTCCCCAAAGACAGTCAGAGGGCTCACGCAGTTGATAGCGCACGCCATATCGTCGGTGGACATTGACCTAAGAACGGCAATTGCAAATAATATTATTATAACAGGCGGAACGTCATTGATACCGCAATTGACTGAGAGATTGAACATCGAATTACTGAATGCAAACCCAGGCTTGAAGATCAGACTCCATGCTATTGGAAATTCTAACGAGAGAACAAACCAGACATGGATTGGAGGCAGTGTTCTTGCATCTTTGGGAACGTTCCACCAAATGTGGGTCAGCAAGGCTGAATATGAAGAGGTAGGTGTTGAAAGAATCTTCACTCAACGGTTCAGATAGGGTCAAAAGTGTTTTGCATTCATAAAGATGACCATAAAGCTGTTACAATGCATCGAGTTCTGACCGGTAGAGATATTGTAAGAAATGAGAATTGAGAAAACAGAGAATTGAGAGGACAGAGGATGGGGAGAACAGAGGATGGAAAGAAAGGAGAGAAATGACGAATAAGGAATCACGAATGTGTAAACAAATACTATAATGTATCCATATGTATAGTGCGCACTCCACTATGATCGTATAATCTTCGCCTCATATACTACCATGATCAACCAAACTGCATTATATCCTCCAGAGCCCGCAACCACCAGAGGCTCGTCCACTTTCGTGACCTACGACAAAAATAGTGATAGAATTGCCTATGCCTGTGGAAGCTCAGTCTTTGTGCGGTCCTTAGATCCGGATTCCAAGCTCAGCCCTCTTCAATTTACCAAACACACAGTGACTGCCACAGCAGCAGCCTTCAGTCCCTCTGGACACTATATTGCTTCCGGAGACGAATCAGGAAATGTCAAGATCTGGGAAACAACCATCAGGGACAACGAATTGTACATGAAAAGCGAGTTCCTGGCATTAGGAGGCGTCGTCAAGTCCTTGGTATGGGACGCTGACAATTCCCGTATTATTGCAGTGGGAGATGGAAAAGAGAAGTTTGGACATTGTTTCATGTGGGATTCAGGCAATTCTATCGGGGAAATCCAGGGTCACTCGGAAACAATCAATGCCGTGGACATCAAGCCCCAGAGACCTTACCGTGCAGCCACAGTTGGTGACGATAAGTCGATGGTATTCTTCACAGGCCCGCCATTCAAGTTTGAAAAAAGTTCTAGGAATCACTATACAAATTCCGTTAGAGCCGTGAAGTTTTCCCCCGATGGAAAGTGGTTAGTTACTGTGGGATCCGACCGCTTGATTGTGCTTTACGATGGAAAAACGGGAGAGTTTGTTAAGAAAAAAGAACAGGCCCATGATGGTGGTATTTACTCTGTGTCGTGGTTCGAAGACTCCAACTCGTTCGTGACAGCCTCTGCTGATGGTACCTTGAAGAAGTGGAATGCAGAGACTTTACAAGAAGAGCTCAAGTACGTGATTTCTCTGGATTCTTCTGTAGAGAACCAGCAAGTGAGTGTGGTGGTGACTAAAAACTTTATTGTGTCACTTTCCTTGAATGGTCACCTCAATCAGTTTAGCAAAGAAAACCCAGAGCTTGCCAATGTCATTTACGGTCACCAACGCTCATTGACGGCTGTTGAGACTGACAATGGAAGTTTAGTGACTGGTGCTTCAGACGGCTCGCTTTTCACCTGGAAAGTCCAAGATGGTCGCTTGAACCCCATGTGCAAGCCATTTGCTTCACAAGATAAGCCCCATTCCAATTATATTTCAAGTATCAATTCCTTCCAAGGAAAGATTCTTACTACGGGCTGGGATGATAAGCTCAAATTGTGGGACAACGGGCAATTGGCCAAATCTGCTGACTTACCCGGCCAGCCTAAGGGTGTCGTGATTGCCCAGAATGTGGTTGTTTTGTTGGAAACAAAGATCCAGGTCTACGACGGCTCCTTGAAGCTCTTAGCTGAAGAGGACTTGAAGTTCACAGCGTCGTCAATAGATGCAGTTCTGGACAGCTCTGTTGTTTTCGTGACAAATGAAACAGACAAGAGGGCAGAGCAGTATGATATTCTGGGCGGTATCAAACACTTGGTGTCGTATCCAAACTTAAGAGCAGCACCTAGCTTGGTGAGAGTCTCTCCAAACGGCGAATACCTCGCAGTGGCCGAAACCAACGGTAAGTACACTCTCTACTTCACCAAGGATCAGTTGGCAATAACTACCAGGTGGGCATTTCATAACAGCAGAGTTAATGAGGCCAAATGGACAAGTGATTCGAAGTATTTGATCAGTGGTGGCTTAGACTGTTGGCTCTTTCTCTACTCGGTGGCCAGGCCCGCAAAGGTGCTTAAATTTCCTCAGGCCCACAAGAACGGAGTGAGTGGTTTGCAATGGCTCAGCTACGAAGGTGCTAAGGGTTCAGTAGCCAGTACAGGTTTGGATGCTACAGTTAGGACCTGGGACGTAGACTTTAGTGCTTACTAAATAACATTTTGCAATAAATGGATGAACGAAGCACAGTTTCTACCAATAAAAAATCGAAATTGTCTAACTTGCGACACCAACCTTGGATTGTGCACATACACCTGCACCGGTGACCCCGATTACGATATGTACATAGTGAAACACTTTTCAAACGGCTCAACTTTCCGATATACTAGAGAGCTTTTTCCTGGACATGCTACAAAGCGGGAAAGCTTCTAAAGTGGGGTGCCAATCAGTGCCAATGTGCCGATCTCAGTGCAATCTCTCACTGAGTGAGTGTTTGGCTTCGCATTTCTGAAACCTGTTTGGCTTCGCACTTCTGAAACCTACATGAAATGCATCCGATACAGCGAAGCCGCATTACTAGTGGGGTCAGCCAATATAAGACCGCAGTGCCCCCACAAATCATAGACTTTCATTTCTCTTTTTCTTTCAAAAATAACCACACTTGTCCAAAACTTCTCACTGCAAATCTTTACGTAAGTTTGCACCACTGAAAGGAGACATCACTAATACGGCAATACGTTATGGCAGACAATAAAAGCTTAATCAAGGAGGCTTTAAAGTTGGACCCATGGTTGGAGCCCTACTCTCAACCATTGATTGATCGTCAATTGATGTTCCGCAAATGGTTGAAAACGTTCCAGGAGTCTGAGGGCTCTCTCTATGACTTTGCTTCCTCGTATGAGAAGTACGGGGTCCACTGTGACCCGAAGACCAAGGACATCGTGGTCCATGAGTACATTCCTAATGTAGACAGAGTGTTTCTTGTTGGAGACTTCAACAATTGGAATACCGAGACCCACCAGTTCCGCAAGGTCAATGAATATGGTTTGTGGCAGTTGCGGATCCCCGCAGTGAACGGCAATGTTGCTATTCCTCACGACTCGAAGTACAAGATCTTCATGAAACTTCCCAGTGGCGAGGAAATCTTCCGCCTTGATCCTTGGGGCGTCCGGGCCACTCAGAATAAGGATAGCCCTTTGTATGATGGCAGATATTGGAACCCCTCCGAGCCATATACCTTCAAGTATGCCAGACCTTACTTTGCGGACCACGATGGAATCAAAATCTATGAGGCCCATGTGGGAATTTCTTCCAGCCAGCCCAGAATTGCAAGTTACAAGGAGTTTTCGAGAGATGTTTTGCCAAAAATCCACTCTTTGGGCTACAACACCATCCAATTAATGGCTGTGATGGAGCACGCGTACTACGCTAGCTTCGGGTATCAGGTGACCAATTTCTTTGCAGTCTCTTCCAGGTGCGGTACTCCTGAAGAATTGAAAGAATTGATTGACCACGCCCATCTGTTGGGAATAAGAGTCTTGCTTGATGTTGTCCACTCGCATAGCTCGAAGAATGTAGAGGATGGACTCAACAACTTTAATGGTACAGACTGCTATCTATTCCATGGAGGTGCAAGAGGAAACCACGACTTGTGGGACTCGAGGTTGTTCAATTATGCAAATTACGAGACCCTCAGATTTCTCTTGTCAAACTTGAAGTTTTATATTGATGTATTCAAGTTTGATGGCTTCAGATTCGATGGTGTGACCAGTATGTTGTACAAACACCACGGTTTGAGCTTCGACTTCAGTGGTGATTACAACGAATACTTCAACTCTGACTACGTCGATACAGATGCCATCGCCTACCTCATGTTGGCCCACGAGTTACTTAAAGAAATCAGTGCCAAAGAAGCGGGCTACAAGTTCATTTCCATTGCGGAGGATGTCAGTGGAATGCCTACGTTGTGTTTGCCTATATCAGAAGGAGGAATTGGATTCGATTATAGATTGTCGATGGCAATTCCTGACATGTGGATCAAGATCTTGAAGCACCTCAAGGATGAAGATTGGGACTTGGGAAACATTGTCTTTACTTTGACCAACCGGAGATACGGCGAGAAATGCATCAGTTACTGCGAGTCCCATGACCAGGCCCTTGTTGGTGATAAAACTATTGCCTTTTGGCTCATGGACAAAGAAATGTACACCAACATGTCGGTGTTATCTGAGATGAACGAAACCATCGCGCGTGGGTTGGCTTTACACAAAATGATTCGGCTTTTGACTTTCTCCTTGGGTGGGGAAGGGTACTTGAATTTCATTGGTAATGAGTTTGGCCATCCCGAATGGTTGGATTTCCCTAGAGAGGGAAACAACGAGTCGTATCTCTATGCCAGGCGTCAGTTCAATTTAATCGAGGATGACTTGTTGCGCTACAAATATCTTTTCAATTTTGATTCGGAGATGTGCCATTTAGATACAAAGTATGGCATCTTGGATTCCAACCAGGCATACGTTTCCTTGAAGCATGAGGGCGACAAGGTGATTGTCTTTGAAAGAGCTGGCCTTCTTTTCATTTTCAATTTCCACCCGACCGCGTCATTCCCTGACTATAAAGTTGGTGTTGAGACGCCAGGAAACTACCAGATAGTTTTGAACTCAGACACTGACGCGAATGGTGGATTTGATAGAATCAAGGATGTTACTGACTCCGGGGAGAAGTTGTCATTTGTTACTAATGCAGAACCTTGGAACAAGAGGAAGAATTCTCTATTCATCTACATTCCTTCCAGAACAGCTTTGGTCTTACAGTTAAAAGATAAGATCGTTTGAGCACTTTTAGATAGCGGGCAGGGGTTCAAGAACTAAAAGAAACCTGTAATTAAGATGTTAATATTTGCAGGCGAGTTTGGCACACCTGAATGACTTTGTTCACCAACTTTTCCATATTATGACGACACAGCGATTTTGGGTGGATAAACTTGGAGGCTTGCCTCAACGAATGAATACTCACCGGCCACACCTTGCGGCTTGAATCGTATGTCTGCATAATACCCGCTATATCTATAGCTAGGTTTTCTCCGTAATTGGCAGGATACTTGAGGATCTCCGGCTTTATCAATTCCTCGTCCTTCATGCGTAAGTTTTCACATGCAAAATATAGAAGAATTTTCGAGATCTTAAGATTGATGGCTATGATTGCAGTTCTCTCGTCATCGAAGTAAATGGTTGGGAATTCCGACTCGTGTTGTGCAGGCTTGTGTACGAGAGGCTTCAAGAATACAGGCATGTTTTTAACATACTCATTCAATTTAGAGTTGAGCTGAAGCCAAGTATAATACCTCGTATTCATCTCGTAATCCTTTTGCGTTATAACATCAGTCAGGGTGGAAAAGTCATTGATTTCGCCACAGAGCAACATGATTTTATTAGACCACCAGATGGTTCTTTCCTTTGACACAATGTAGCTTGAGTAGTCTTCAACTTGCTTGGGCAAATGAAAATCATCAGTTGGGTAGACGTCGAAAGTGCTAAAGTAGACTGGGTCAAGAGACTTCCAAATTTCCGTAGTGGAGAACATATTAGGAAGCTCAAGTTTCAAGGAAAGAATCAAGTCACAGACATACGTCGCCCAGAAACAAGCTTGATAGAACTCTGAGTCCTTCAAAAGACTCTTGTTTAGTGTGCCCTTTGACAAAACAGACATCAAGATACTGCCCGCACCCTTGACGTAAACACTGTCGATGGCTATGAAGAACAACTCATAGATGCACAAGATATTGGTGCTGATCAAGCATCTTGCCAAAAGACCCGATTCGAGACTATTAACTTCAGGCAAGCTGAGGTTATGGCGAATAGAATTGACACTTTTCTGGTAGTACTTGAGTGGACACCAAGGATCAATTTCCAGGGGGTACTTTCTTTGGAATATAAGCGAGCTGAGGCAGAGCAAAGAGTCCAACATCATCCTAGTGTCATCATAAATGGCTAGCTCAGACACTATTTTCTCAAAGTAGTCGTAGGTGAGAAAGATATCGATGAACACCGCAATGTCTTTGCAAAATAAATCAAACAACTTCTTTTCGAGTGGGCTCTCCAACTGTACTTGACAAGTCTTATTGATATCGACTCTAGGAGTAGAGATACCTAAGATAGTCCTGAAATTCTCGTAGATTTTGTCGTGACTATGTTCTTCAATTCCTTCAGACGAAAACCGCAGTGAGGACTTGTAGTCGCTTTCGAGCTTGTTGATTTTAGGCCTTGAGTTTTTCTTTGTTTGCGTAGGCTTGAAATTGGTCTTTGTGCTTCCATCAGGGGTTTGCACCCTTAAGCTCAGCGAATCTATCTTATTTTGGGGCAAGGAGCGAGAGGTCCGTTTCCTAGTAATAGTTGAATAGTTTGAGACTTGGTTACCATAAGAAGATAATCCACCAGAAGTTCTTGAACCGTAATTGGTAGAAGTATCACTATTGGAAGTGTAAACACTAGTATGGTAGTTAGGAGAAAAGAAGTTGGTGGAGTTGTAAAGGTTAGAGCGAGTAAGCGGATCCGAGCCCATATTCAGCGCCACATAGCCCTGATACTGCTGCTGTTGTTGTGGCTGCTGCTGCTGTTGTTGCTGTTGTTGTGGCTGCTGCTGCTGTTGTTGCTGTTGTTGTGGCTGCTGCTGCTGCTGCTGTTGTTGCTGTTGTTGCTGTTGTTGCTGTTGTTGTTGTTGTGGCTGTGTCTGTTGTTGTTGTGTGGGATCAGGCCTTATCAAAACCTGTTGACGAAACTGTGCATCTGTATAACCTTGAGACACTGGCCTGGAGGGTTCGTTGAGCCTAGGGAAGTATTGGGCATTGTTTTGCTGCTGATTGGTGAAGTGCTGAGGATGGGACATGTTAAACGTAGCACAGTTCAGCAGCATCAGAGGGTCTTCGTATTGCAGTCTTGACAGTAGCACGTAGTGGGATTGCAGTGTGCGACCAACATTAGAAGAGTGAGATATTTGATCAGATTGCTTTCTATCCACGTCAGTCACAAGGCTGGCATTGGAGTAGTGGCCGAGTAAAGGATTCGGCTCAGGAATCAAAGAATGGGTAGGAATATTGTTGTTGAGGCAATTGGAGGAACTCAAGTGGATTGGAGGGATTTGCTGGAAGTTCATGGGTGGTATGTAGCTAGACAGAGTGGTTTGCAGTTGAGCACTGAGGGGCATAGTGAAATCACTCAACTTTTGTGCCGTCGAGTTGTTTGGCGATGTTAAATGCTGATCCATGCTAAGAAGCAAGGCAAAGATACAGCAGAAAAGACGTGATGTGCCGGACCCTGTGACTGCGAGTGTGGTTATGCGTTTACTAATGCCTAGGAACTGTGCGTGTACCATGCAATGAGAGACGCAGACTATATAGCCAACTACTAAGGCCTGCAAATGAGAGGCGTGAGCTAAGGTTGAATACAAGGGAGAAAAAGTTTGGCATTGTTACCGTTAGTTAATTTTAAGTAGACAGTCTGATTTACACAAGGCAGGGGCTAAATGGGGGAAACTGAAGGGTGGAATGAAATATTGGTGGACTAGAATACAGGGGTATGGGATTTGCCGGAACCCAGACGGCATTTTCAATTGGATAACCAACATGTATAGAAAATTATATCATGCAATGGAGATATCGAAAATCCCCGCTTCTGCCCGGTAGAGAGACTCGAGCAACGCCTTTACGGCTTTTATACTGTGTGTGGCTGGACATTGTTGTCACGCATATAAGAAGAAGCGCTAGTAGATCGGCGTTAAGTGCGCTCCAGCCGCATGTCTGAGCGGCGAAAACAAGAGTGGTTAATTCAGGACCCTGAAAAGTGCGGATTAGTGAACTACTACAGCCATTGAGTTCGTAGCCACGCTCAATTTTTGTTTCAAAGAAAGAAATGGCTGAGAGAAATGTTGTAGTAAATTAATAGAGATCCAAGAATAGCAAATCTAGGTGCAATAAATTGTGTTAACGCATGTGAAAATGCTATTTTAGCGAAACAGTATTTCTTGGCTTCCTAAGGAGCGTGCTTGAGGCGGCATACCTGAATCTGAACAATTGGATACAGTGCGTGCTGCATCTTATTGTCTGCACAGAAGTGCACGCAAAACACAACTAGAAATCCATCCCATGTATCACGTGGCAATCCTATCGCCGGTCTTCTAATTGTAAGAATGCCGTTGAGCCAGTTCCCTATTGTGCTGTAATTTGCCTTTTCTATGCATATGCAGCCTGCGGACAGAGATTCCCGAAACACGTGACCCCTGACAACTTCCCCTGTACACGTGACCCCTGGCCAGCTCCGAAACACGTGACCACAGCCACCAACCCGCCTTACACTTCCCTGATGGCTGACAAGGAATTGACCGCGTTCGTTGTGGATGCAGAGGCTCCCTGGGACTCCTATGACTACTTGTTCCATAATCTTGCTTCCAAACTCTTGAGGGGCCTCAAAACTGATTACGTGTCCATAGTAGTGTTTAATGCCAATACCACTGACCATCCTGCTGTAGACACCGGCAAGTTCATTGGTGTAAACATTTTGGTGGATTTCGAAGTGGTCACTTTTGACGGCTTGAAGAATTTGCGAAAAAGGCTCTCTTGGTTGTGCAGAGATTCAAAGCTGCCTCTAGCTTCGGGTAATCGCAGTGATGCCATCCAAACAATCCTCTTTTCTTCACAATTATTCAAGCCCACATTGGAGAAAGTGTTCGTCCGAAACATAGTTCTCATTGCCTCAAAAATCATCCCAGAATCTAATGATTTGGTCGACAGAGTTCCCCAGTTCTACGCAAATATACCCTCTAACCTATACGTGATTCTTGAAAATGAACATGTGCCAGAGATATATGAGTCCCTCTGTCTGAAATTTGTGGTTGGCCGGATATTATCCTCCTCTGCTGCAACTGATGCAATTACACATCACTATCCAATTAAGAAAACTCGCGCCATGGCTTCCTATAGAGGCCAACTTCGTTTTGGTGCAGACTTCTCCAGGATCCTCCATGATCCGTCGTACATGGCCGAAAGCGACGAATTTTGTGCAACTTTTGATGTAGAGCTTTTTCTTGCAGTGAAGTCTGACCATATGCTGCTCATTCATGACTATGTTGTGGATAACGATGATGTAGTAAAGTTAAAACGAGTCAGCTCTCATTATGTGTTAGAGAAAAATGCTCTAGCAAAGGACTCTGACGATCTTCCTCTCAACTTTCCAAAAACTGGCGTTGAAGATATTGAGAAATCATATGATAAGGTACCTGTGGAGTCTCATAGTCTTACTCCTGGGTTCAAGTTTTCCAACTTCGATCTCATAGCACTCGATGACGATCTCATCAAATCTTCAAAACTTAAGTTACAATCCGGGCTTGACATTTTTGGCTTCATCAATTCAAATGCTCTTCCTCACCACTTGTTTACTGAGGAGGCTTTCTACACTGTTCCAGAAACGACTTCAAAATTGAGGAATACCGCAGCTTTTTTTGCTTTCGTCGAAGCTTTGCTTGCTAAGAATCTTGCTGCTTTATGCAGATTAATCCGTAAGCAAGAAAAGGAGGTGGAGGTTGGAGCCTTGTTTCCTGTGAGAATCATGCGAAATAAACATCACATGCCTTGTCTTTTGTTTATTCGTTTGCCTTTCAAAGAGGATGAAAAGATCGGAAACTTTGCCCCTCTTTCGAAAACAAACAAGCCTGTACCAGATTCTGCAGATGAAGACTTTGATGAAGCTGCGGTCAACCTGCTAATGGAAGAGTTCATTGAGTCGAAAACGCCACATGAAGACGTAGACGATATATCTGATCAGCCAAGTGTCATTGATAATCCTAAGGTCACCATGCTTGCAAAAGACACATCCAAGTTGTATCTTCCTCCAAAGAGTGCCACCAGCAACCCACTACTGTGTACATCTCCATCCATCTCCAAGTTCCACAATTACTTGCGTAAATTTCTTTTAAGTTCGCTAGATGCAGAGAATTGGGTGGATCATTTCAAAGATCCCAAGTTTATTGAGAAGAACCTCATTGAAAACGACAACCATACCAACTTCTTCACATTGGCTAATTGCATGACTGCAAATTCCACATGCGACATATCCAGTTGGTTTGGAAACAGGGAACCTTCGAGTGCAGAAAAACGCCTAGTGGAGGAACTAGACATCAAATATGAGCTTAGGGAAGACTCTAAAAAACAGAAAGTCACTGATCCGAATGAACTATACAAGAAGAAGGGAAACTACGGTGCCGATGAAGGTAATTATGGAGAAGTACCTGATTTCGGGTTGTGATTATAGTATAAATTTAGGTATGTTCAGTTATAACTTGAAGAGTTGATTTCTCAAGTCATATTCCCTGTCTTTGGCCGTTCTGGAACGGTTTTTCGAATAACCAGTCCCGTCTTCCCCTAAGCTATTCGTGATACGCTCATTGACGGAAGTCTCTTTGATTCGGTTCCTCTCGGTCTTCATGAGCTCCTTAATCTGATGCTGATCTGCATCTAGAATAGCAGGCACATCAAAAAGACCTCTGTATGTGCGAGACTTGCCCTGCCTCCAAAGGTTAGTCCAGTGTATAGCCATTCCAACTTCATCAAACAGACCGTCTTCTTTGAGCTTGCGTCTTTTCTTGGCAATTTCATAGAGAAGCTCTTGGATGTCATTTGTAGGGTGCTTCATGTACTTTGAGTATCCGGCACCCAGGCTATCCTGAAGGTTTAGGACGTACAACAAGTAGTCAGCCTGAATAACTGGGTCGATGAAAGAGGTATGGATACAACCCACGAGCCCAAGCGCAAGCATTGTCTCGGAGTCCTTCACCGTTGGCAAAAAGACTCCTGGAGTATCATACACCAAGATATCCGGGTTCAGACTGAGCCTGATGATTTCACTGGTATTCCGTGTCACTCCTGGCTGACCTCCTGTCCGGGCAACTTTCTTCTTTTTCGAGCTTATGGCTTCCGGAAGCTTCGAAATATATCCCACAGATCGTAGCGTATTTACTAGCGAAGATTTTCCCACATTGGGCATGCCTATTATCATGGCACGTAGACCCAAAGGTGGCGGTGGATGCATAGTCTGGTAATGGTTGCTCATGGCAGCTAGCACCTTACGGGCATCGGACTTGCTTCGGGTATCCACGAAAACAAACGGTTCTTGGTCATGCCACTTATTTAGCAATTCGGGTTTCACAATCGAGAGGTCCTTCTTACTATATAAGATGATTTTCTTTTTCCTAGCAAGCACCCTGTCGAATAACACATTGGTGGTGGAAATTGGGGCTCTAGAGTCACGCACCTCTAAGATTAAGTCGATTTGTGGGGCTAAATGGCCAAACTTGGTAAGAGCTTTTTGGTGGTGTCCCTTAAAGTTGGAGAGGATCAAGCGGTAATCCGGAAACGTTTTTCGAGGCACAAAAGTCATGCTCTTAGCAGTCAATCAGCTTAGAAATTTTGAGATGGCTGGCTTGATGCACATTCTGCACAAGTGATGCAATGAGCGCGAAGACGACTCAAGCTTCGAAAACACATGCCATTAATCACTTTCACGGGCCCGCCCTGCTCCGGAAAAACAACATGGGCCAAGAAACTTATTTCGCAGCTACAAGACAAAATCGACCTTGCACAGAAAGAAAATGGTCCGGGGTCCAACTATAGTATCGTATATCACAGCGATGAGAGTCTCGGCATCTCGCATGAAGTATATAGAGAGTCCAGCTCAGAGAAGCACGCCCGTGGCACGCAGTTATCGGTGGTCAAACGAGATCTCTCGAGGTCTGCGTTTGTAATCTTGGACTCATTGTCATATATCAAAGGCTTCCGCTACCAGCTCTTCTGTGAGGCTAAAAGTGTGGTCACGCCGCACTGTGTGATCCAAGTGATGAACCCAATGGGCAAGTGCCTTGAGTGGAATAAGAAGCACGAGAATCCATGGAATGAAGATGTCATGAACCAACTTGCCATGAGATACGAAGAGCCAAATGCGGACTCTCGTTGGGACAGCCCGTTGTTTACAGTGGTTAGTGACTACGAACAAGAATCATTACCGATCGAGCAAATATGGGATGCATTAGTACTTAAAAGACCTCCTCCACCCAATGCAGCCACTTTGGTCAAACCTAACTCAGGCAACAACTACTTGCAGGAGTTAGACCGCAAGACCTCGGATGTGGTCAACAAGATAGTACAGCACCAGCAGTTGATGCATGGAGGCCTGGCTATAATTGACAAGCTGCAGGGACTTTCTGTGGATTTGCCAGCGGATGGCACGAGTATAGCACAGTTGCAGAGGATAAGACGTGCATTCGTCAGTTTGAACCGCATGAGAAGCATTGATTTGGACCGAATTCAAAGTGTGTTTGTTGACTATGTGAATAAGAATTTGAGCGAGTGAAGAGGGTCCATGCATAACTCTAAATAATTACTTTTTTCTGGCGTTGGTCCACTTAAAAACAGTATTGCCATCTTCATCCACGAGCTTTCTCTTGCTACCCTTCTTCATCAATTCTCTAGTCATTTCTAATTTCTGTTCCACCTCTCTAAGCTCCTTTTCCCTCTGTAATCTCTCCTTCAATAACCTGAATTTTTGAAGCTTATCCTTATCGGTGGACTGCTTGATGTCATGCTCGATTTCGAGCTTGATAACACGCTCCCTGTTCTCGAGCTGGTCGATGCGCAACCGATTCTCTCTTCTTTCTAGCATACTGTCGTCTGTGTCAAAGAAATTAGCTGGGTTGAAGGATTCCTGGTCTTCTTTGGAATCCACAAACACGGTATGTTTTCCTTGAGCTTTGAATTCCAAGGATTTGCGGAGTTTTTCCGCCTTCTGTGTCTCGTTTAGCCTCATGGTTCTCACATAATTAACGTCCTGAGACTTAAGGAGCTTTGCCTGTTCATTGGTGAGATTGACAGAACCACGGTCTCGGATTAGAATTCCGTCCTGGTCTGTTTTCTGGTTGATCATAGCATGATAGTATTCATCGGGGTTGTATTCAGCAGCTTTGGCTCTCAACACTTTCAACGCAGCTTCCTTCTTGTGAAACTCATCGGCCCTCAATTTGTAGTCCTTCTTTTTCTCTAGAAGACCATACTTGAGACGATCCAGCGTCTGTGAACGCTCCTTGTGCTGTTTTTTCTGGACATTGTGAACCAACTTCGCCATGGTGTATGTTTGATGTTGGAAGCGTGGTAAAAATTGTTGTATGTATGCTCATCGAAGTAGTGCATACCTGTGGAGATGTTCGCATGCGCAGGGAAAGATGCCCACCCGAGAAATGTAGCATAGGTAAATAGTTTGAAGCCTACTTGATGTGAGGTAAATGAAGCGTCTTTTTGGGTATATATTGTGATTCCAATTTTAATACCACATTAAATGGCTAAAAACGGTGAAAGTGTATTTTCTATAGTACACCTTGTGTTTATATTTTTTTCTACTTCTGATATATTACCTATTTTTCTAGTACTGTGATAAGTGACTTTTCCTCTTAAAAATTCTTTTCACTTCTGATATAATTTTTTTTTTTTTTGATATAATTTCTTTTCTGATTGTGGACTCTTGTGTTATTCATTGATGATACTCGAGAAGGAATGGAAGCCTACTTAGTCAGCCAGTGCAGGCCAAAGGTCTAGCTTGGTAAGATTAAAGGAGGAGTTGACTTGGTTGTCTATTCAGAGAACCATTGGCAAGCGTACGCGGTAGTGCATTAATCAATAGAGGTGTACTTCTGTATAGTATTTCCACTATAGTATTCTAATTCTAGTTCAAAATCCTGTTTTATTCTTTTCTCTCCGGTATAGTTTTTTCTTATTCTGAGGTATAGTAGTCAGTCTGAGTATATCACAGTGATCGCGAAGGCCTTTTTTTCTGGCCCTTCTCAAGTATTTACTCTATTCATGATCCGAACAAGCTGGACCCGGAACCTAGCAGTGTTCCAAAAATCTCGCTATTCCTTCTTAAGACAAGTGTCTCTGAGTTCAGGTACCCCAATTGATGTTCAGAGCACGCCTCTTGGAGAAGACAAAGCTGAACAGGAAGAACCTTCGGACCACATCTCCACGCCATGGTATCTACGCAGTAACATCAAGTCCACGTTGGTTGAAGAAAAGCAAATTAAAATCCCCGAAATCCCAGTGGGAGCACCCCCCCAGGTAGAGGAATTCCTTACGCTCTTGGCCAAGGACTACGGAATGGAGAACCTTATGCTCTTTGATATGACCAAGCTCGACGACCTGCACGAGTTCAGATGTAATAATAAAACTGTGGACTACATTTTGATTGGAACAGGAAAATCAGAACAACACAACTTCAAGGCTGCCAGGGAATTGAGAAACTACATCAAGCACAACCATAATGTCATTCCCTCAGTAGAAGGAATGGTGGCCAATGGCAAAACGCCTGCTCAAAGAAGAAGGCTTCTAAGACTGGCTAGGAAGGGTCCTTCTGCCACGGATAATGACTACGGCAAGGCTGCCAATAGCTGGGTTCTTTTTCACCACAAAAATGTGGATGTGCATCTTATGACTACTGAGAGAAGACAAGAGTTGAATTTGGAGTCCATATGGTGTCCTCAAGAAGAGCTGCACTTATACGAGCAGAAAACCCCCGTTTCGTCTTCTTCGGACCATATCTTCCGCGGAATCAGAAGATTTCACACTATGATACCCCGAAGACTGGGTTCTACATCATCAAAAGAATGTGTTCATTTGCAGGCTTTAAAAGAAATGCCTTATGACTCTTCAACGGAAAACTTTGCACAGTTGAAAAATCAATTCGAACGTGATTTCCATGCCCGTGATTCCAGCGACTTCGACCACAAGATAAGCTTTCTTAAGACCCTCCATTGTCTTGATCCGCAGTTGGTATCTTTCCAAGACGTCGAAAATGCTTTTTATGAAAAACACACGTGCATGGACCTTGGACCCTTGCAAAAGATCGACGATGTTACCGAGTACTTGAAGCTTCTTATTGATACTCCTTCGAGAGACCAGTCCTCTGTTGCAGCAACAGACCTGAGTTTTAGCCAGTTATCCACGTTCATTTCCAACCTATACAGTTTCTCGGTGGAGAAGTTCAGCATGACGTCAAATCCGCAATTCATTCCCCTTCTATGGAGATTGACTTACAACCGCAACGCAAACATCACGCCCAAGCTTGTAGCAGATATCATTGATGAGAAGATCGAGGCCAATTTCGGCAAGTACTCGTCTCCAGATATCATTTTATCAACGAACAATGCCCGGAATATATTGACTTTGATCGATTATCACAACCTGGCAGGTGACCTGGACGCATACATCAGTACCGACTTCAAGGAGGTTATTTTATTCACATACGGCAACGCAGGAAAATTTGAACGCTTTTGGAGTGAATGGGAAAGCATGCATTTTCCAAGGGCTCTTGAACCCACGGAAAAATTGACTAGGTGGGTCAGGTTGGTGGTGTTTCTAGCCTTGACTTCCGACAAGGCACAAGTTCTTCACTTTTTGAGAAACTACTGGAACAACAGCTCATCGGTTGCAGGCTCATTTCTCGAAGCCTTGAAGCTAAATAAAGGACAATTCAACAGCGAGCCCGAAAAGCGGGCATTGGTTCTGGCGATGCTCCATATGATTGGTCTTTTCGATTCAAAAGAAAAGCCTGCATTTGAGGGGATAAAAAATACACTAGAGAGCTTTGCGTAGGTAGAGTATCTGGGGTTTCTCAGACTATCTCTGCCTACTCAATATATATGTCACAATTTGGTCATATGCACACTCACATCATCCTGTGTGTGAGTTCAAGCGCGACGCGTATGCTACCTTTAATAGCTTTAATAAAGCTCCACACCTCATGGCCACTATATTAGAATATAAGGTCCGCATCAAAGAATGGGAAAGGAACTTTACTTCTAAGCACGGAAAACCGCCCTCGAAAAGTGACGTGAAAGCTGACCCTGAAATACGAAAGGCCTACAAAGTTTACAATGAGTTGAAGAAAGCTGCCGCTAACACATCCAGTACAGTTGAAAGAGACACAGACAGGCTAAAACCTAATAGTTTAGCAGATGCCAAGCACAAAAGCTCCCACACCAGCAAAGAAACAAGGTCGATTTTTGCTGAGCTGGAGCAGACAAAGCTTCCTTCTATAGATGTGTCCCTCACTGATGATGAGGAGATTGAAAGAAACGTGGTTGCACGCAACGCAGAGTTAGGCCCGACTCCACAGGCCAATGGCAAAGTGATGTCATTATTTGATCTGCTCTTGAGTCCCCCTGACTCTTCTCCAATTAGAAGAGGTACCATAGTTAAGAAGGACTTTTTAACTGTCAAAGAAACTCCGCTGAAGAAGCTGGATATCTTCAAGACTCCCACAAAGTCGGTTAAGCGGATCGAGACAAGCAATTTCACTCCGTCCAGAAGTTCTGGCACTTTGATGGAAAGACTACGAAAGGCAGCGGCCCCCTCAGCTGGGGAACCTTCAAACGATGGCTCTCATGAGATCATGGAAACTCCCTTCTACCTAGGGAAAGTAACCAGCAAGTTTTCGTTCAATGATGCTCTACATACGGCCCAAGAGTCGCCTTCAAAAACCAGCTTGCTCAAGACTCCCGAAAAGCTGACCCTGCTGCTTGAAGAGTTTCAGGTCTCTCCTTCTCCACTCAAATCTCAAAGGTATTTATCTTTTGGAGGTACCAAGAAGGTGTCGCAAATTTTTCAGGAGTTCCAGAACTTGGTTGCAGCTCTGGACTTTGAGGAGCAGAAACGGGAACTTGAAGAAGAGACTCAATACATGGAAAAACTACTTCAACAAAAGTCTGGTGTTTCACAGTTGGAAGAAGCGCCTTTCATAGCTCGCAAGCGTAAGAAGGCTTTGACCCAGAAGAGAACCACGAGAAGATGGAAGATCAAACCTCGGTCTTTGGAGGACTGCGAAGGAACTGCATTCGAAGATAAAGATGTGCACGAAGAAATAGACCGTCTTGAAAAGGCCAACCAAGTGGAATTAGAGAAATATTTGAATGGAAGCGTTTCCGCCGATGAGTTTACAGATGAAGACGAAGATCATGATGATGAAGCCGACGACGACGACGATCACGAGGCCAAACCTATTTTACGGAATCCGAACTTGAGCACGAAGATCAACCCGATCAGCAACAACTACCAACGATTAAAGATCAACGATCCTCGGGCCAAGAAGTTCAAGCAGCGTATGAAACGCCATTAAGACTGTATATATGTGTATTTATGACGGAAGCACAGCAACAAGTTCCGTGCTATCCATTAGGGCCATCTGAACTTTATTCCGTGTGGGCGTGAAGATTTCTGGAGAGTCATGGTGCTTCTTCGATGGGACATATATAGGCCGTTCCCATTTGTTGTTCTCACTCTCGAAATCCCATGTATTTGACATTAGCAGTATTTCAATGCCAAGCTTATTCTGCTTCAAAGTATCCTCCAACTCTTCAATTTCCTTTTTCTCCTCCTTGGCGTCGTGGTCCGCAACCTGCTTCTCGACCATTTTGACTTTTCCATCCTTGATGACCATTTCCACAACTTTCTTTGTTCTTCCGCTCAATGCCTTCTCTTGGTTCTCCATTCTTCGAAGCTCTTTTTGTTGCTTTTTGAGCTGCAATGCTCTCTCCACTGGAGAAAGCCATACGCTTCCGCTCGAGGCGCTTGGCATTTCGAAATCGGCAGCATTGTCGATGATCTTGGACCTCTCGGCCCCGGTCTCTTGAAAATGAAGGAGAGTTTCCAATCTTTGCTGAGCATTTTGCAAATCTGGGTCAATATGTTTCGATCTCTGGTAATGTTCGAACTCACGAAGCTGTTCATCCCTCTCTTGTTCCCTCCTCTGTGCCTCCTGCTCCAAATCTCGTTGTTTTTTCGCCTCAATCTCCGCAATTTTAAGAGCTTCGTCTTGGAGCTTCCACAAGTTACCGCCTGCGGTTGTTCCATACTTGATATTTTTGGAGGTCAACTTCGATGGTTGTTCCTGGACCGACTTGTTCTGGGGTTGCTTCTGCTTTGTCTCCAAAAGATCACGTTCAGACTTGAGAATTTTCACTATTTCCACCTTCTCTTGCTGTGAAAGTAACTCTTGGCCGCAATAAGAACAGGGCTGAAGGCCTTCTTTGTAGCAGATGATTTTTCCACAATTCAAGCAATTGGGCGCAACCTCGAACAATGGATGCTTTGTTGCCATGCAGTTACAAACTCGTCTCACAGTGGACGAGTTCTCGATGGTTGTGAGTTGCTTGGATTTTTGCACCTCCATCTCATTCAAAACTGCCTCAATATCTTTCAAACTGTCGAGGTTCGCCTTCTTGTTCTTTTTAGCTTGATTGCTGGAGAGCTGATTTTTGGGCTTCATGTCGATCATTTCCGAAACAGTCATCGATGTGGTTTGCCTCCGTGGGCCATTGTGCTGCTTCGGCTGTTCCGTTTCGCCGGAAGTCCATGCGAGCCCTTTCTTCTTCTTATCTAGTTGAACTTGCGCAGGTATTTTGGTGTTTACCTTCTTTTCTGCCAACTTTCGAAGTCTCTCATCTTCTTCCCTTTTTAGCTGAAGAAATTTCGAGATTACATTTAGACTGTCCTCGCTCTGGCCAAGAAAACCTAGTAGATGATTTTCAATTTCTGCATTTGGTAGCGTGAGAGAGTAGTCCACAACCTCCGACGCAGTTTCTTCGTCAAGTGGTATTATGTCCAAGATGGCTCTAGAGGCATATGAGCGGGCATGATCGTAAGCCATCTGTATGAGTTGTAGATGCTTGTCGTGTGCCGCACTAGATGTAGGTTGCGTGGCTCACATCGGTACACCTGAATGCGACCCTTGAATATTTGGAATCCCAAGATATAGATCCATCCACATTATTATAGTTGCGTAATATTTTGGCCATCTGATTGATCTGTTGACTCCAAAAGGGATTTCTCCTGATTCAGTTAGGCTGGACTTGCTTCTATTCTTAGAACAAGCCTCAGTTGAATCAAAACCTTATTTTTTAACTCTATTCATTGGACTACCACGCAGATAGACATTTTCAATATCTGTGATAGAATCCTAAGTTCCAGTTGTAAGGTTTTCAGGAATTTGCACACATTTGCCCAAGTTGCAGGATAAAGTGGCAGTAGCACTTGAAGTGTATAAAGATCAAGATTCTGCAAAATTCCCAAAGATTGCAGGGAGTATCCTTAATTGTTCAAGCTGATCTTTAAAACTGCATTTTTCAAGCTACCAAATGCTTAAGCTACATTGTTGAAGTAGCTATTGCTCAAGCAGCTTTAATTGACATTCCGGCATCTAGCCCGAAACCTTGCGAAGCTAAAGTCACGTTACGCACTTAATGCCCACATCATGAAAAACACCGAAAGCTCCCAGTTAAAGAAGTTGCAAAAGCAGCTCCAAGACGTCAAGCGGGAATTGCGTCTCGTAAATTATCAAATTTCCATAAAATCCAACCGTCTACGAGATACAAAGCGTATATCACAGCTTCGCTCCGCTTCTCACAACCGCATTCTACATCCAGCACATACAAATCCACCTAGTTTCAAGAGAACCGCCCATGTTAACACAGCCACCCATAATTTTCTAGACACAAAAGTAGGCTTTCTTTGGAAGAGTTCATTGCATTTGTTAAAGGCAAGATGGGTGCAAAAGCTTTCTAAGAATGCCACAGTCACAGACTTTTGCGACCGCATTATAGTCGATGCTAAAATGGCAGTTCGTCGAGGTGGAGCCAAACTCGTTCCTCTTAATGGCGATCGTCCTCTTGCTCAGCAGGAACTATCGTGGAATGGATGGAACTATTTGTCGTCCCCAGGTGGAGACTTCATCCGTATTGGAGTTAACGATGATATCAAAGAGCAGTGTCGGTACTTCACACGTCACGGAATTTGCATGAAGATGGAAAATTGTCCCTATGAGCACAATATTCACAGAATCTCGATTTGCAGACAGTATTTGGCCGGCAAATGTGACAGCAAGTGTCTCCTTTCACATAAGCCAAACGCCTTCAACACCGCCATATGTCGATATGCCTTCCAAGATACTTGCCACAACAAAATGTGCAGGTACTCACACAGGCTCCCTAAACACTCCAAAGATCCACGATATGATATCTGGACTTGTCGGCCATTCGCCGTCGGTGGATATTGTGAACGCGGGTACTCATGTCCCTTTGCTCACCTCTTCAATTGTCCTGATTATGAAGAAAGTGGTGTTTGTCCACGGGGAAGGTCGTGCTCCTTGCAACATTCCATCACCAAGCGCACCCAAAGATTATCAGCTAGGGCCATGGACGAAAACGATGTATTTTTTTCACCTGGAGACAATGGCGAGGAAAAGATCATCATAAGTAGCTTTACTGTGAACCCCGAGCATTTGTTTGTTGATAACGCATCGCTTTCATCACTAGACTCGCCTGCAGGAAATGATGACTTTATTTTTGACGTTGACGGGTCCGAGGAAGAGCACTCAACACTGATTATAAGCATTTGACCCCATCTATATTGAAACATTAGCTATAGTGACCATCTATAGTGAACGTCTATAGTGGATAACTATAATATATATCTATAGTGAATATCTATAGTGAATATCTATAGTGAATATCTTTAATGAATATCTTTAGTGAATATCTATAGTGAATATCTATAGTGAATATCTATAGTGAATATCTATAGTGAATATCTATATTCAAAACTTATAGTTAACATCTATAGTGATATCCACCTTTGTGACTTTAAACATTGTGTTTCTGGGGAATGGGCGTTTGTCTTTTTTTTTGAGGTGCCGCGCGCCTAAATTTTGCAGCCAAAGTGCTCGCTCTCTGTGGCAGACATCTTGCGATACCCTCTTTCCTGTACTCTCTGTGTTTCACGAACAAGCTTGTGCTAATTTATCTTGCATTATATTTTTCCTTGCGTTTTCATCTGTGTTTTAGAATATTGATATTAAGCACATAATTATTCCACATCATATTACTTTCCAATACCACTTCTTTACAAATACTCGTGAGCAAAATAGAGACTCAAGATCCTTTGACCCTTCTTATACTTAGTCTTCATCTGGACCCCAACATTCCTAGACAAAGCTTTCTTGTATAATGTCAGCTCCTCAAGAATCCATCCAACGCAAGTCGTTTCTGCAAAACTACTTCATGATTTCCAGATTAGGTTTTGGCAGTTTTGGGTGTGCTGTTCTAGCAAAGCATAAGGGGGATATCAAGGAGCTTTTCGAATTGGGCGTAACTAAGAGAGGTACTCTCTTGGAACCTTTGAACCACAACTCCCCCAAGAAGCCTCATTCCAACGGTCTTGTGGCCATAAAAGTCATGAAAAACCAGCTTAGAAAGCCCGAGGACTACTTGAAAATGAACGAGATCAAATTCATCCTTTCGGTGCCATCGCATCAAAATCTCTTGCAGATCTTTGACCTCTTCATCGACAGCTTTAGTGGAAAGCTCAACATCGTCATGGAGCCCATGGATCAAAACCTCTACCAGTTCATGCAAAAGCACGAAGGCAGGCCCGTGTCCACACGAGTAGTAAAGAGCATTTTGAATCAGTTGCTTTATGCCATCGACCACATCCATAGTCAGGGATATTTCCACAGGGACATCAAACCTGAAAATATCTTGATATCCGCTACCAAGCAGTACTATGACAACAGTGTTCCTCCTGAATATGCTAGACATACTTACATCCTCAAACTTTGTGACTATGGGCTTGCAAGGCACATAACAAACACGAGAGAACTTACTCAGTATGTTTCTACTCGTTGGTATCGTGCTCCAGAGATCCTTTTACGTCAGAAACATTACTCTCGTCCCATCGATATCTGGGCTTTTGCGTGTGTAGCAGTTGAGTTGGTCAACTTTCGTCCTCTTTTCGCAGGTATTAACGAAACTGATCAAATATGGCAAATTTTGACAAAGCTTGGTCACCCTCTCTACCAGGATCGCTCATCCGAGGATCTTGGGGGAATCTGGCCTGAGGGTGTGCAGTTGGCTGAAAAATTGGGCTTTGTGATTTCTTACATAGCCGGCCAGACGATTAAGGATATCATGGGACCAGAATACAATGGGCTTGCACATGCCATTAAAAATTGCTTTCTGTGGGATCCAAAAGAAAGACCCACAGCTGAAGCTCTTGTGAGTGGAGATTACTTTTCAGGTGCAAAACCATCGAGTCAAGGTGATGAAAATTCACCTCTCAATTCTCTGATGATAGTGCTTGGTCGCAACGAAAGCAGCTATTCCATTGCGAAAAGAATCAATATGGAATCCAACGAAGTGTTCGAGGCTCTGTTCTCCGGTGCAGATGCCACGGGCTCGAAACATTACGATCCTATTTGGTACATGAGAAGCCAATCAAATGAAGAGAGTCAAACACCTGATGAATCGAACTCGGTGCTGGAGATCCAATTGCCCGACTTAACGCCGCAGCAGGATTCTAGCCAAAAGGGATATTCTACTCCAAAGGTTCGCTTTGAGGAAATTCTCTTGCCAGGTGACACTTCTTTTGGAAGTCACGAGATTCAATGTTGAAGTGCCTTCAAAAGGCTGAGATCACGTGTACCCGCTTCGTGCGTCTGATAACAGGTTAGTGTAACCCCACAAAACCAACAAAAACGCGGAGTAAATTCCGCGTGGACTGTACTTGCCCGGCGTTGAGATATAAAGGAAACAGTCTTAATATGTGCATCTTAATCACATCGACCCTACATCCAGATTACCCCTTGATTGTCCTTTCAAACCGTGATGAGTACTTCAACAGACCAACACAATTGGCGACGGAACGAAGCATTGGAGATCACAAGATCTTATCGCCAATTGATCTCGGCAGGGAAGAGTGAGGCACTTGGATAGGAGTTACCTCGAATGGAAAATTGGCAGTGCTCTTAAACTACAGAGAAGAGTCGAGCGGGTTCAGTGAGATCTCTAGAGGTGTATTGCCAATAGAGTACCTCAGTTCAGAATTTGAAGATGAGGAGTGGCTGGAAACAGTCATGCAATCACAGCGGCTCAGTCTTATAGGAGGGTTTAGTTTGGTCTATGGCAAATTGCAATTGGATGTCAAAACCCACAAATTGAGTCATTTGAACATCATGTCCAATCGTGGCGACAGAGGTAAAATCCACGCCCAAGAAGCTATCGGTGATGAGCTACATCGCAATATTTCTCAAAAGCATACTTTTTCAGTTTCCAATTCTATATATTATCAGCCGTGGCTGAAGTCCAGATACGGCATCGACCAGCTCACGAAACTAATAGAAAAATCCGTGAAGGAGAAATTTCCAATTGAAGAGCTTAAAAACCGATGCTTTGATATTTTATCGTTGAACACGTATAGCTCAGAAGTGTTGGTAAAAGGGACTGCTCAAGAAAAGTTGAGGGAGTTGCAAAACTCCATCTTCATTCCTGCCTTATATTTGGCGCTGGATGGCAGTCAGAAAAATGCACTGGGCGAATATGGAACTAGAACGCAGACCGTCATTATATTGCATAAAAGCGGCGAATTGTCCTACTACGAGAGAGAAGTGCATAGCGCAAATGGTGAGCAGCATTACACTTTTAAATTGCAAAATGTCTTTAGTCAAGAATAAATTGGTGTGTGGATGTCGCGCTAACCCAAAAGCTGCGCTTGTTCCATCGTAAGAGAAGAGGCTACACAAGTCGTACATGAAATTAAATGATAAAAACCAATCCAGACCACCCGTTGACGTCAGAATACTTTATTGCATGTAAAGAAAAAAATTTACATGCCCCCCTTTTGGTTTTCATCCCCGGAAACCCCGGCTTAATTGACTATTACACTATTTATTTACAGTTGATCCACGAATATTTCCCCCACTACGATATCCTAGCCATCAGCCATGCAGGGTTTCAAACATCTGGCAACTTTGCCGAAGATGGAAATACATGCCACCGGAAGTTCTATGACCTTGACTACCAAATACACCATAAATACAAGATCTTGAAGAAATATATTCTCAGTGGAAATACAAAACTCAGCTTCCTTAGCCATTCCGTTGGAGGATACATTGTTCAGCGAGTAATCCGGAGGCTCTTGGAAGATGATGAGGTGAAGCACATGGTCAAAATCGAGTTTTCTGGGCTCATATGCCCAACAATCGTGGACATTGCCAAGTCGGACTCTGGGGTGTTTTTTTCAAAACTTTTCCGTTTTTTGCCGGTTGTTTCTTTGGCAGTGGCTCTCATCTCCATTCTTCAGTTTGTGCTCCCCGACTCCTGGGCAAGGTATATCATAAAATCGTGCATTATTTCGCGGCCCGTATCTAATGATGAGAGACTGAAAGAATCATGGAACAACTCTATTGAAGCCACATTCAAAATATTCAAGTCTAAGCGGATTGTGTGGCAGACACTTACTTTAGCGCAGGAAGAGCTAAAGGTAATCCATCGTGATGACAAGATTAACGATTGGTATTTCCAAGACTTGCCCAAATTGCATGATGTTAGGCTCTGGTGTTTTTTTGCTGCAAGTGACTACTGGGTACATGACAACTCTAGAGATTACATCCTATCGCGTTACCATTCTGATAAGAATAACGGCGTTTTCTTTGAGATCGGGAATACGACCAATGAGAAGTGCAGGGCAATTACGCATTCTTTCTGCATTGACCAAAGTGTTGAGTTCGCCCAAATAACGCGCGAGGCTCTAAAATGAGAACAGTACGTATGAAGTCATAGTATCATTCACACGTTGGCTATTCAGCTTGATTCTGGGCCTCTGCTGCTCACGTAACTTTGTAGAGTATGAAACTCAGGAAAACAGGCGTTTTTTTAAGCTCTTTATACTCAATTATAGAGTATAACTGGGCGTATTTTAGACAGGGGTAGAACTAAACTCACTTTTAACTTTTAAAACTGCAGACCCATGCAGGTGCGCAGTACAACACTTGACTCGTAGTCATGCTTATGTGCCGTACGTATAGATGACTACCTGATGAGTCAGGCTCAAAAAAAAAAATCCAAATTAGTGTTGGGACTCTCTTGTGCAACATTTAAGCTGCTCGTTTTGGCGAAAAAGTTTTCTTTTCATAATATTTCACTGTCATTGCTATGATCCACAGCACCAACAACTCTTTGATCGACTCCAAAGGCAGGGAGGATTCCATAAGCTCAGAATCTCTCCATGCGTCTCCCAAGGAGCTTGACAGAATATACAGAAAATTAGACTACAGAATCGTCCCAGCATTATGGGCACTATACTTCCTAACCTCTTTTGGTTCCAGTGTCTATGGTGTTACCTTAACCATGAACACTGCTGAGGGACACTCTTTGGGTCAAAGACTCAATCTTACTTCAAAGGATACTTCAACAGCATCCGCTCTCTACTTCGTGGGATATATTATTTTCGATGTTCCCATGAATTTGATTATGACAAGAGTGAGCCCCCAGTCCTGGTTGGCCCGTATTGTCATTAGTGTTGGTCTTGTTTATGCATGCTATATTGCTCTTGACTCTTCGAGGTCCTTGATTGCAGTCAGGTTTATCTCGGGGATGGTGGGTGCAGGAACGTGGCCAGGTATGTCATACTACATTTCCTTGTGGTATCCTAATGACAAAATGACCCGTCGTGTTGGCTACTACTTCACAGCTGCTCAATTATCTGCGGCTGCTACTGGTTTGGTTAGTGCTGGCTTCCAGAAAATGGACGGTCGGAGAGGTTACACAGGATGGCAGTGGATGTATTTAGTGTATGGGTGTGTGACTATTACTCTTGGCATTTCTTTGCTCTGGTGGCTCCCAGACCGCCCAAACAGAGATCAAAAGGAACCTTCCAATAAGTTAATGGCCTTGTACCAAAGATTCTTCATGTCCGCATACCCTTTGAATGAGGTGGAGAGAGAGATCCACAGAAAAGACCTTGAGGGCCGCACAATGCAAGTGAAATGGACCTGGTCTGATGTCATGGCTGTCTTCCTTGATTTGAAGTTATGGCCACTCATCATCATGTACTTTGGAGTTGTGGGTACCGGATTTGGTTTGGCTGTTTTTGGATCGACTATCATCGCTACCAACAACCCCAAACTCTCCTCCATCAATGTCTCCTTGTTATATGCACCCATATGGCTCTTTGACTTGGCTGGAATCTTACTTATCACGCCATTTGCCGACCGTTTCAAAAAATTCCGGGCATCATTCTTCTCTGCTTCTTGTCTCATTATTATCTGCGGAATGTTCGTCACTACTTTTGCCAAGGGCTCGTGGAGCAAGTACGGAGGCTTGTTGATTGCAGGTTTTGGGTTGGGCCCCACCGTCCCAATTTGCATGTCTTGGACTGCAGAGATTTTTGGAGTTGAATACGGAGAAAGCGGAGTGGCCGTGAGTTCAGCCTTAGTTTCTGGCCTAGGGAATTTGGGTTCGGTCACTGCTACATATGCCCTCTACCGTGGTTGGCCTGAGGACAAGGCTAGATTGTACAGAGACTCGAACATGGTCTTGGTTGCCATGTTGGGGATCAGTATTATTGCGTCTGGAGTATGCCACCTTCTGAGGGATAAAGTGGGCAGACTTTTCAGATCTTAGAAGTCGAGTCCAAGGGTACTTACCGGTAAATATTTAAACTTAATTCTCTTTATAAATGACGCTAAAAAGTATATGCCCCTCATCTCTCTTTAGCAGCATTTTCTAGATTTTGCAAGCACCGCATCCTGGACTTCCACTTGAGCCATACATTCATAATGGTATACATAGAAAAAATTTATATAGAAAGAGAAGTCTAGCACAGAAAACTTATTCACGGAAATTATTATAGAAAGAAAAATAAAAATATCCAATTTCCAAAATTTTCTTCATGGCAAAAAGTCAATGATAGGAGATGTTTATACATGACTTCCCCGGTCATCGCATCCAAAAAAGAAAAAAAAATAAAAATAAACACACTGCGTCAACCTCATCTCGATCTTTGACAGCGATTTTACATTGTATATCCAAAAGTTCCATCAATATATTACCAATTCGTGAACCATTTATCATGTCTGCAACTGACAAGCAATCCTTGCCGTTTAGTGAACAGCACTACTTCTCTTCTTACGATCATTTTGGAATCCACGAAGAGATGCTTAAAGATACAAGCAGAACATTGTCGTACCGTCAGGCTATGTACAAGAACAAGCACTTGTTCAAAGACAAAATTGTCCTAGATGTTGGATGTGGTACGGGTATTTTGTCGATGTTCGCTGCCAAGGCAGGAGCCAAGCATGTCTACTCGGTGGATATGTCGAACATCATTGACAAGGCTAAGGAGATTGTTTCTCTCAATGGGTTCCAAGACAAGATCACATTGATCCAGGGAAAATTGGAAGACATTAAGTTACCCGTGAACTCCGTGGATATTATTGTCTCTGAGTGGATGGGATACTTCTTATTGTACGAGTCCATGTTGGACACTGTCTTGTATGCCAGAGACAAGTACTTGACACCAGGTGGTTTGATTTTGCCAGACAAATGCTCCATGACAATTGCGGGCATCGAAGATGGCCAGTACAAGAACGACAAAATACATTACTGGGAAGATGTGTACGGATTTGATTACACCCCATTCATTGAGGTTGCCATGAGTGAGCCATTGGTTGATACTGTTGAAAACAGCAGCTTGATCACTACCCCTTGGAAGTTCTTTGAGTTTGACATCAACACTTGCAAGAAAGAAGACTTGGAGTTCAGTCGCACGTTCTCTTTAAGCGCCATCGAGACCGACTTCTGCCACGCCTACATTGTCTGGTTTGACTGTGACTTCCCTGGTGATGAAAAAATCACCTTGTCTACTGGCCCCATGAATAAGTACACTCACTGGAAGCAGACTGTGTTCTACATGGACCAAGTGCTCGATTTGAAGAAGGGAGATACCATCAACGGAACCATTGCCTCCAGGCCAAACTTCAAGAACCCAAGAGAGTTGGATATTGAGCTTCAATGGCTGGTGGAAACCGCTGGTAAAGATGCCTCCAGGGAACTTAAGGGTAAGTATAACTACTTCATGAGGTAGAAAACATATAGCATGATATACTAGTGGGCACATCCACCTAAAAATTAATAAGCGATGGAAAGTGGGCAAAATAAAAGTGCTTTGAAGCTTAGTCGTGTGTAACCTAATCTGTAAGCATTGTTAAATCATGGCTTTGTCTTTACTTTTGTTATCAATGGGACACAGCCGCGGAATTTTATATCAATTGGGCCTAATTGTGAGGTGTTAAGAACCCAAATTTCGAGTCAAAAATCTAATCCTCTTTGCACAAATTAACAGGGAATATCAATATTTTTAATAGATTCAAAAGTACGTCCCATATTCGAAAAAATCCCTCTTATTCAGCTCATTTTAAACATCATTATCGTAGTGCATGATGACATAATTTGCCAGCTCGTTAAGATCGCGCATGAAGTGGTACTTATACCTCGTTTGCTGCCAATGATTAGAAGTACAACACATCATTTTTCTTCTTTCAAATACCTTAAACCCCCCACAGTCTTATCAAGGAACCTCTCTTGCAATTTCATATTCAAGAAATTTGATAGTAACATACTCAATCACTATTGGCTTTACACCATGAAGAGTGAACAGGAATGGAAAGCGATTTTGTCGCCAGAACAATTCAGAGTTTTGAGACAACTGGGAACAGAAGCTCCTTTCAGTGGAGAATATGTCAAGACCCCAGCAGGGGAAGGTGTGTACTTATGTGTGGGCTGTGATCAGCCTTTGTATAAAGCCAACACCAAGTTTCCTGCCCACTGCGGATGGCCAGCTTTCTATGAGGCTATAGCGGGATCTATCAAAACTATAAAGGATAATTCATTTGGAATGGTGCGAACAGAAATGCGGTGCTCGAAATGCGATGGTCACTTGGGTCATATTTTCAAGGGTGAAGGCTACAACATCCCAACGGATGAGAGACACTGCGTAAATAGCATCTGCTTGAAGTTGAAGCAATGATCAAATTATAGAACCAGTCGGTTTATGGCGAGAGGCGGTATAAATCGAGCGTATTATTATCCTTGAGAGGGTTTCTGTTAGATTCTTTGATACGTCAAGTATTTATGTGACTTGTGTATTCGTTGATGATCCCTTTAAGGAAGGATTGAGTGCTGCTTAAATAGGCCATATATGGGGCTTGTACAGGACAATGTGGTAGACAATGATGTAGTTGACTTATGCTTGAAAAAATATCCTGACTGCACAGTGTAGGCTATAATCGATAATACGCTACCCACATGTACGAACTTAAACTATTAGAACAAGTATGGCACGAACTTGGCTCTTCTCAATTTCTTATACTCATCGCCGAAAGTATTCAAATACCTCTTGTTCTTCTTAAGAGCCCAGATGTACATTTGGGCGCTGCTGATTGCAAGGAAGAGCCAAGCACTCCAATTGCCCACCAAAATAGCAAAAGCAAACCAAGCCAAACACTCAAAGAAGTAATTAGGGCATACAACTAAGTCAAATCCATAGCCATAAGGAATAGCATAAGCCTTAGCATCACCAGATCTCATGTTGGATAATTTCTGGTGAGTGATAAAATTGGAGACCTCAGCAAAAATCCACACCAACACAAGCCCATAGTTGACATAGGACGGGAAGCTGTTGACATGGAAAAGAAACTTCTTAATTATACCGGCATTATGCAAGCTGGCGTTGCTGTAAAAGTAAATAAAAACCGACAAGTTAATACCTGACAAGATCCAGTAATGACTGGAGTTTTTGAACAAGTTGAAGAAGGGCATCGTGGAGTTGGAAAACCTGTGCACGTACAAGGTCTCGTATTCACGCTTAGCGAAATGAAGCAAAGACAAGTAAAGTGCCAATCTCTGGGTTTCTGACTGGGGAACTTGAAACACGTACGAAGTCATGAAGTATACAAGCGAATGGATGATCAATGGGCCCAAATACTCCAAGATAAAGACAGTCTTCCAAGCAATTTGCTTTCCGAGATCCTTTGCATAGATGGTAATATCTCCGGCCAATTCCTGCGCATCGAAGTATTCATTCAAAGTTCTCTGGGAGTCTATAGGGATATACTTACCTGATTTATCCAACACAGAGAGTCTGATTTGGGCAACAGGCAACTTACTCTTAGCAGCGACCTTTGTCTGAATCCTATCAATAGCAAAGGACACCAATTCTTCAGTGAACCCCTTAATAGAAGGTGATCTAGCTTTAATTGTGATTGTAGACATTTTTGACTAATTTCGTGAAAGACTCAACTGAGGGAAAAGACGCCTACTTGAGGGTATGTTCACAAACCTTGCGTGCGCTTATCATATGGTTGCGCGGGATCTCTATAGGCTTTTTTTTTCCCAACTTTTCCATAGGTCTTAAATCCATTCGAGAGCAAAACCCGCCATCACTTGGCTCGCTTGTGTTCTGCCTATTCAGATGTTAATTTGGAGCTGGAAATTTTATTTCAACATTACTTGACAATCATCATAGAGCTAACTGAGAAATTTCTCCCAAAATTATTTTTATTGATCACACTTGTACTATTCACCACCTTCCACTCTTGAAAATCAAGCATATTCCATGCTAAAATTACTTGAGTAATTATGGTCTTGAGTATAGTATCATTTAATAATTAGTGGAGTGTAGTATCATTTGCTATAATTACTTAAGTATAGTATCATCTAAATATAGTAGAGTCTCAATTCCTTCGCTCACATCATCATACATATAAGTTCATTTGCACCGTGGGAGATTTCTGATGGGACTTTTCGTGACTGCGATGTAGGGAAGCTGAAGTGGCACGTAAGGTCTTTCGTTGTGCATGTAGTGCGAAGGTAGCTTCCATGGTAATCTATCGTGTGCGCAAGCACCGCGGACGTTTTGGGAGCTACTATATACTTTCACCTTTCTTCACTTCAATCCTACTTTAAAACTACATACATTATGTCGACGGACTGGGATTCTGTTACTGTGATCGGCAGCAAGGCTCGCATTGGCGGAGGCGGCCCTAGAGAAAAAGTCGCCCGTACTCAAGCTGAGATCAACGCCGCCAGAAGAAATGGTGCTGTCCTTAATACCGAGAAGAAGTACGGTTCTACCAACGTTAAGAATAACCCAGAGGGCCAAAGATTGGCCAAGTTGGATGACACAGATGACGTTGTTACTGTCAAGAAGCTCGATATCTCGGTTGGTAAAGCAATCTCGCAAGCTAGACAAGAAAAGAAGTTGACTCAAAAGGAATTGGCCACCAAGTGCAATGAAAAGCCACAAGTCATCAACGACTATGAGGCCGGTAGGGCCGTTCCAAGTCAGCAGTTGTTGGGTAAGTTAGAGAGAGCTCTTGGCGTTAAGTTGAGAGGCAAGAACATTGGCGAGCCATTGTTTGCTAAGAAGAGTTAAGCGATTCCTCGTGAACTCGATGATTTCACGAAATGATGATAACGACTTTCGATGGCTCTATATGGAGTCACTTGAAATGTATTTAGCCTTATCAAAATAGCCAAAATATAGTCCTGTAGTGCTATAGGCGAGCGCACAGTCGCTTCGTGACTCAGGTAGCTCATTCCAACTTGGTGCTAATTAGGTTCGAGTTCCTGTGCATGGAAATGACTCGTGTCTCAGCAAGCTCCACTCAAGTATACAAATAAACTTCGAATATGCAATATAGAGGCGAGGTGTAACCTTTGAACATATAGCTCAATCAGGGATATATAGACCCATAAACTCCAATGTTGCAAGATGAAACAACTGTTTCATCAGCTGCCCTAGCAACAGCTTTGCTGTTGCTGTGCTTGATTTCTGTTTAATTCGATTCTTTTAGCTTGAGCACTCCTCTTGGATCCCGCCTCCTCTGCTGGTAATGCTCGCGCAATGGCATCAAACACCTCTAATACTCCATCACCTGACTTGGCGGAGCATTCTTTGTGGATTATCTTAAAATCCCGATCAATCTCATTTAAACCGTTGATATAGTCCTGAATTTCGGACTTGTTCACGTCCCTATCTTCGAAAAGGTCGGCTTTGTTTCCGACCAAAGCAACGACAATTCCTTCGGGTGCCTGCTTCTTCAACTCCTTGATCCAATCTTGCGCTTTCTTAAACGAAGAACTGGATGTGATGTCATACACACATAACGCAGCATTGGCGTTTCTATAGTACATAGGAGCTAAACTCTTGTACCGCTCCTGACCGGCCGTATCCCATATCTCGAATTTAATGGTGGTGTTGATCTCTGGCAAAGTAATTGTTTGAGTTAGGAATGCTGCTCCAATGGTTGACTCTCTTAATTCATCAAAGGTGTTTTTGACAAATCGATGCACTATGGAAGATTTTCCAACTGCCGATTCGCCGAGTAACACTAATTTAAATGAGGCAAACCTGCTTTCAGGACGACTGTCTGACATTGTACCGAGGCTGTAAATGTATAGAGGGTATGCCAGCGACTATGGCAGTAATGGTGATAATAATATAGACTGCTCAGATGCAGAATAATTATATGAATAGCAAATAAATATAGGTTTCTTGCCAAATAAAGTAGAAGAAGTGATGCAATAAATCTTGCGTAAAACTTGCGTAACCGGTCAGGAACATAGGCTTTGTAGGGATCTTATCGCGGTACACGCACGACCACGACCCACTAATTTAAGTTGTGCGATCTCTGTATTAACTAGCGTAGATCTATCAAGCCTATTATTTCATACGGAAAAACGAATTTTCTCAGAGCAAAGCTACCCGCTTCAGCGTGGCTGTCTATACTCTGTTAAAAAGCTCTGCGTACTTCATTGTGTATGCTACAATTAGGCATCAAAGTCTTGACTTCAACATAGACTCCGACATCCGCATTTTTTTAAAAAAAAAATATCAGTATTGGCTATTTACAGGTATTTATGTGGCGTCTAGTTTTCGATCTTGGCCAAGATTTCTTTGTCGTTGTACATAAAGTATTCCTCTTCACCGACCTTGACAGAAGAACCACCAAAGTTGGGCAACAAGACATGGTCACCGACCTTGACAGACAATGGGATCAACTTGCCAGTATTGGAATCGGTAACACCTGGACCAGCAGCAACAACCGTGCCTTGGTTCAATTTCTCCTGGTTCTTCTCAGGAATGTAGATACCACTGGATGTTTGAGTAGCAGGCTTGAGTCTTTGGACCAACACTCTGTCAAACAAAGGCTTCAAGTTGTTAACGTTTTTCAAAAAGGACTAGCGGTTAGTAAAGAATCTTTGTGTGTGTGTGTGGGGGTGAATTTGAAGACATACCATTATTGATGTGGTGTGTAATTGCGGTCGATAGATATGCGTGGGGTTATATACCAGTAAAAATTTGCGACTAATTCGCACCGAAAACCCATGCACCAGGACTTTTAGCTTCCAGACATTTCCATGGCTCGCTTTCCGCTTTAGTATTGCTGCAAGTGATTTTTTGTAAATGAGATTTTTATTTTCTATCCATGCTCAACTTTTCTATTAATTAATACTTTTTTTTTTTTCATTATTCAACTTCTCTAGCATTCTTCTTTAAATATCTAACTCAAGTACCTGTCTAATGGCTCACCAAGAATATTCTCAATGACCCTAACCAAATCCTTTCTAACCTCCATCTCAACCTCTTCGTCGTCGTCCTCCAACAATTCGGCAATGTATGGAATAAACGTAGGCAAGTAAGAAAGCCATTGCTCGCCCATCTTTTGGAACACCATTTTCAACACACGGATGGTCCAGATCTTGGTCTTGGCAGTGTTCTCGAACTCGTTGGAGATATGTCTGATCAACGAATGCACCAACCTCTCGTTGTATTCGTCAGAGGAAACATTCACAATGAAAAAGGCGACGGCCTTGACCAAGTTTTTGCCCAAAGAGTCTTCGATGTTGGACAATTGGTCTACCAAAGGCTCGAGTATAGAGTCGAATCTGGATTGATGCGACCAGTAGTCATCTTGGTCATATTTAAAGGATGATGCCAAGGAGTGCAACAACAATCTTCTCAAATTGGTATTCTGGATTTTTTCGCTCTTGAAGTCATTCAACAATTGCACACAAGAGTCAAGTAAGTAAGAGAAGTACGACGTGAAGATACTCTTCAAGTTGTCTTGCAATTTGTTGAAGAACTTGAAGAACGAAATCAATCTTTCCTCGGTGGATGTAGACGAATTGCCCTCTCCATTAACGGCCCATCTCACCAATCCGGCGAACAATGGACGGAAGTTCTTGTCGTTCAACTTCATGACGTATACCAACCCACATTGGTGGATTGAGCTCTCGATACTGTGGATTGTGTTATCATTGAACTTGTCTTCTCCGTAGTCTGTTCTGAATTCAAAAGATTTGATCAACCACTTCATGAACAAAGACGATTGGCCAGTGACAGACTTCTTGTCGCTCTTGTCAATGACGTTTCTCATCGTTGACAAGTACAATCCCAAATTAGTAGCACTATCCAACTTGAAGATTTTATCGTTGATTGCCAAATTGCACATTGTCTGCAACACCTGGGCTTTATCGATATGTTCCACCACCAAGCCGAGGACGCCGGCTCTAACTGTAGTGTTGACGTAGTCACTCAACAAAATAGTCTGGATCAATTGTTTCAAGTTGGAAACCACAAATGCTGGTAATCTCTTCACCAAGCACGAAATAAGGGCCAAGATGGATCCTTGCAAGAGCATCTTCGACTCGTCCTCCTCTTGGTCTTCGTCATCCTCACCATCTGACTTTTCCTCCTCGCTGTCATTTTTATCAGTAGGTGCAATGGTGTTTTCCCATATTTTCAAAGCTGGTGGTAACACCTTGGGGAAGAATCCAATGCACTTGACACCCAAACAGTTGATGACACTGGTAATTGCATTGAGCGAGGAGATGAGGATCTCGATTTGCGGGTTCAACAACCCGTTCTTCGAAGTAATGACCTTCAAGGAACCCACCAAGAACTTCGCATTGACAGAGTTGGCAAAATCAGGAGAAATCGAGCCAAACTTGTTGACAATAATGGCAAACGTGTCCAAATAAGACTGCACCAATTCCACGCTATCGTATTTCTCGACTCCATCCACAAGAGCAGGCAAAAAGTCCTGATAAACAACATCAATAACATTCTCTTCCAAGGTGTTCGGGGTGATTTCCGTTTCAAATCTCTGACCTGCCAAAACCGCAAAGTTCCTGGCCACCTTGATAAACATTTCACCTTTAGCATTGGCCAATGAGTCTTTGATGGACGAAATAAAGTGGCTCAATGGCAAGAGATTGAGCAAGCTTTTCAAGCATGAGTACAACTCGGAGATGATCTCCTTGGTCAGAGAGTTATACAAGTTGGTCAAATTCTCTAACGAGAGAAGAACGAAAGAATACAACTTGTTGAAAAAGTCCAACACCTCATCCTTCTCAGCCTGGTCTCGTTCAGTGTCAAACAATACCAAGTAAATTTTCATCTTCATAGAAGATGCACCATTGGAGAGATTGGTTGTTCTGTCATCACTGAGAGAAGAGTTGATGAAGTCCAAGAGATTCAACTTCAACGACAACAACTCTTTGGTTGTCATGTTCACAATAGTTGATCCGTAGATCGATCTTGCGTTCAACTGCTCATACTCACTCGAGTCCTTTTCAATGGCAGAAATAGGAATATTGTCCCACAACTCGTAGAAGCGGAAGAGGGCGTGCATACACTCAGAAACATTAAATGTTTTGAGCAACGAAGAAACAAACTCCAACAACAAATCACAATCTTGAGCCTTGTGTCTGCAAAGATTAAGTGAGTACTGTTGGCCAATCAAAAATAAGATCAAGTGCAAAGAATTGTCGCATCCCAAAGTCTTGACCAAAGATGTAAACAAATTAACACGGCGATGTCTAGGAATGTGTTGGAACGCAGTGATGAAGCTTGTGAGTAGGAACTCGATTTCATTGCGTGACAGGTCCGAGGAGGACGTGATAGCAGGAATCACCTTGGAAATGGTTTGCTGCAAAGCCGAGTTGGAGAACTCGTCATCTTGTCTAATTGTGTGTGCACCCATGAACGTAAAGATTGGCATGACAGAGTGTAATATAATTTCGGGAGACAAAGAGGCCAACTCAGCAATCACCAACAATAAACGGTTCTGCACCTGTGGAGATTGGGACATTCTGATGGAGTTCACAATCAAATCAGCACGGATAGTATTGGAATCGTTTTGGTAGTCGACATTTTTGTAGTTCTTCTTCATTCTGATGATGGTATGCAACATACACGATGCCAAGGTCTCTTGTGCATACAAAACAGGCATCTTACCGTCGTTGCACAAGTAGTCCAAGTCTGTAAGGATTTTGAATAACTCCTTCAAGAGATCCGAGTTTTTGATATCAATAAACGAGTTTTTAATCTGATACTCCAAGATGTCTAAAATCACAGAGAGCTTCTTGAGATGCTGGCTGGCCATTAAGCTGATATCATCACTGGCCATGGATTTCTGGGTGTTGGACAGCGAGGATCTTCTTCTTCTCTTGGCAACTTTCTGCTGGTCGGGGACTTTAGTGACCAAGTTGACCAGATTGAGTAATGCAATGATTGATTGGCTGGAGAAGCTCAAACTTTGCAACGTCTCCAAAGGATCGAAATGAAGGAAGTGATAGTCATCCAAAGTCAAGTTCATCAACTCGTTGCAAATCTTCAACTTATCTTCGTTCTTGGTCAAGTCTGGGAATATAGTGACCAAACGCTTGTTGACGATATTCTGCATGCTGGGGCTGCTTGAAGCCAAGTTCTTAAGTAACCAATTCATCTCATTTTCCTTAATATTGGATCCACCACCAATTAAATTGATCACTGAGGACTCAATGTTCTCTGAACCAATATTCTCTAAAGTTGCAGCGTCCTGGAACTTTTCAAGATGTGTAAGGAAGTAGTCAATGTCGGAAACAAACATAAATTTCTCGTCAAACTTGACTTGTCCCTTGGGTTCAGTGACAGACACCAAATATAAATTCCTGGTGGACATGATGTTCCAAATTCTCGCTTTGAGACAAATAGGAAACTGAGCAACTGACCATTGAGTTAAAAGGAAGGTTTTGACCAATAAAGGGCCGAAATTCTTAGAGCCATTATCAGACTTGAAGATGATATCGAATAAAAAACGCTGAAATCTGGAAGCATCAATGGTGACGTCTTTCATGAATGAGTCATTAGCATCAATAACCTCATACAACTTGACAGCATCTTCGAAAGAAATAATAGATCTCCTAGACGCTTCCACGGATTCATAAATCTGTTCTTCCAAAAACAAGTGAACCTTTCCGAGCTTGGATTTGATCTTCTTCGAGTTAGGGACAGGACTAGAAGTAGCGGCCTTCGATCTTTTTTCATGAGTCAATTTATCCTTGCTGTTGATAAGTTTGATCAAAAAAATAAAGTAATTTCTGATGCTGTTATTGGCATCAGACAACCCAATAAAGAAAACAGGCAATAAGAGGTAAAATGCCGAGTAGCTGGATTTTTCATTCTCCTTGTTGTCATGAACTGTGGGTTCAGCACTAATGATGATGTTGATGACCTTCAAGGCTATGAATCTGACGCTCAATGGGACGGATTGGGTCAATGCTAACCTCAATAAGAACGATACCTGCACTTCGCTGTTTTTGCCGAAGACAACCCTCAAGAAAGCAGAAGTAATCCTAGACTGCAATTTGGCATCTTTAGCACTCAAAGAACCAATCAAAGCTTCAGCCAACTTGTGGAATTCACTATCGACGGCAGAATCCAAGAAAGACGTAGTCTCGGTCTTGTGAGCGGCGAACACTCTGGTAGTTTCATTCACAATGACATCTTCTGAAGCATCGTTTAATTCTGCTATCACATCATTGCTGTCTGCACCCTCGGACAATGTCTCTGGAAGACTCTCAGCCTCAATGTCATCACCCAAGGTCTTGGAGAAATACAATTCTAAGTCACCCAAAGACTTTCCTTTTTTGTCCAAGATGGTGAGAATAGCACTGCGATCAATCTTGATAAGTTTTTGCATAATATCAAAAATAGAGGATTTGGTGCTCCGGTCTTCCTGTGCGCCTATCTTGTCAATAAAGTCGACCAATTTCGTGAAAATGTTGTGGGTCAAAAACACAATGTTCTTGGACGTGGTGAAATCAATCAAGTCCAAGACTTGAATCACGGAGGAGTCCAATTTTTGTGGCGGAATTCTATCAATGCTCTCCTGGAAGTAGAAGTAAAGAAGCTTGTCAACATTGTAGCCTTCTGAGGCCAAGGTTTTGAAAAGATCTTTATTTTCCAAGAAAAGAGATAAGTCAATCAGACGAAGAACACACCTCTCTGCGTCTTCAACACCGGTGATCTCATCTTCATTGTAGAAATTGAAGAGTTGACCCAAGATGATGAAGGTCTGTCTCTTCAAGGGCTCGGAGAATGCCGTTTCCCCAGTCACAATTTCAGAGGTCAAACTGAAAATCACATTGTTAGTTATGGGGACTAACGAGCACATGATGGAGATAATGGAGTAGATAGCCAAGCGGACATCGTACTTTAAGGTAGAAGAGTACTTGAAATCATACTCCTTCAAGAACTCATGGCAAACCTCCAATATAACGGGAATGTAGTCGTTGTTTAACTTTTGCAAGTCACGGGAGTGTGATGCTAATGTCTGGGCCGTATTGGATAAGTAGAAGATCAACTGCTCCTTATAGACAGTCAGCTTCCTCAAGGAATCCATGACGAATTGCGAGTATAACTTGAAAAACTCGCAGTCATTATGAAATGTCTTCAAAAGCGACAGTTGTGGAGGTGGTTTCATAGACTCCTTATAGGGAAGGATACCATCGAGAATGCCAGGCCACGAGCTTTTGGGAATGACGTTCATAAAACGAAGAAAAATATTCTGGTTATGGTATGGCAAAGCTGAAAGAAGGAGCATTTCCGGCAGGTGGATGTTGTAGTGGTAACGTCTGACCAACCACTCTAAGGCCTTCAAAGCTGGGCTCAAGCCAAGGTATGGCGATACAAGATTAACAAACGCGTCCAAGCTTTTCTCCGTCAACGATAATATTTCCTTTGAAGCAACATTTCTATCAAAGGTGATTGAGGTTTCAGAGAAAAGCGTTGAGTAGAATTTGGAGAAGCGAGGGTTAATTGATATCAACTCGTCTAAACCCTCACATGCAATCAGATAGATGTACTCGAAATCCTGGGCTGCAGCAACCTTAGACTCAAAAATCAACGAGCGCAGGTGGATTCTGGATCGAGACTTTCTGTCAAGCGCCACGGAGGCATTTCTTTCTCCGATGGCCTGGAGTTGTTGTGATAAACTACTCATGACGTGCTGTTCTGCTAAAAAAATTTAGACCTGTAAGGTGAGCAGTGATGAGGTCTGCGCATGTGATCACGTGAGGTGCAACTAATTCAGACTGCAAAGGATATCATGTTGTCTTCTGGTTATGCTTTCTTCTGGTTATGCTGTCTTCCGGTTATGTGGGCTTCTGTTTACATTGTTCAGACTGTCTTCTGTTCAGACTATCGTAAACAACTTTCCCTATTTATACCTAAAGCTTTGAAGTATGTACGTATCAATACATAAAAAACTCCGGCTTTAGACATAAACATTAAAAATGCTTTCTTCTGGTACCCTTTTTCCAGTGTCACGTTGCATTTCAACAAATACAAAATTGTCAGGTTTAGAGGACGGCTGAACTTAAATGGTTCAAATTCGCATTGTTCTGTGCCATCTTCCTTCACTATACTAATTATAAGTCTTTAGTGATAGTACTTATGATGTCATATGTTATCAATAAGTTTTTCAACCCATTTTTGCTAGATTCTTGTATACATGTGGTACCTAAATAGTTAAGGACATTTGTTTATCGGGAGAGGAATCGAGTTATTTATATATGCTGAAGGGATGGGTCCATCTAAGGCTGAAAAAGGAATGGATTATTTAAAGTTGAAAAAGGGCTAGGTTATTATAAGGCTGAAAAATGGCCTGGGTCCGGAAGTGTCCCCTAGTCCAAGGCACTTCAGATACTGACCTCATAGTGTAGGATCTAATAATCCGTATGTACAATGTAGCAATTTATGGTATATGTAACAATTTTAATTATGGAGCTAAGCCTCTTAAATGTTCCAAGAAGCATTTTAAAGTTAATTTTCCACTTTCGTCCCTACGTCGTAGAAACAATTGGCTTCGCTAAAACAAAATAAATCAGCATTAATAAACCGGATTGGATGTACCGTATTTGGGGTCTTCCCCACCTTCTAAAAAAACCCGCTTCTCTCACATGCAGAAGATATGGTACATTGACTAATACACAGAAATATACGGGTGCATGGTGGGGTGGAACATGCTGGTCGGCTCGGACAGCCGTTTTGGAATAATCGTTTCTAGTTCTCGCGCAAAATGTCCTTTTTCAAAAAAACACACTTGGGTAAGCGCGCCGCGCCGATCGCTTTGTAGATCGGGGAAATTTCCCCGAGAATGTGCTTTTCTGGAGACCTAACTCCTACTTGGCATGAGAAGTAAGTAAACAAGATAGCTTCAGTCAAGGTCTGGAAAATAAAGGGTGTTAGAGGAAATAAAGTTCTTTGGAAATATTCGCTTGATTGTGCATGCAGTTAGACTGCATGCTGCTAAAATAAGCCATGGAATACATTTCCTCTATGAATGAGATGGCATTCCGTTGAAATGTTAGATGAAAACGCCGCAGAGCTCGCTGGGAATATGCAACCTGCTGGCCAAATTCCTCTGAGTTATTGCTTAGAGGTGCGTTTTCTGCAGGGGCGCGTTTGTATCTCGGCGAAAATTTCTAAAAACAATTGTGCTTGCGTGTTCTATTTTCATCAATCCGCATTAGGTACAGGTAATTATAGTCTATTCACTTTTGGACTATTGCGCCGTTATCTAAAGCCTGAATACGTATTCCTGTATCGGTTCAACTCCAAATCTTCTAGCCAAGGAACTCCACTTCACTTAGACCTATCATAGTCTCATCCCTTATTTCGTATACGCATGAATTTTCGGTAGAATTAAAAATGCATAACTCGTATTTTTTTAATTTGGCTGTGAAATCCACTTTTTATTGTCACTGCCTGCGTCGTGTGGGGATCATGTATAAAGAAGAAATTATTGTTTAGTCTTCACGGCAAATTCACCTCATGCCCTGACTGTGTGGGGTATACGGTTAGCTAATGTGTGTTACGAACTATACTGTATCAGTCCCGCACGCCATCTGTACCCTGCATCTAGGCGCAGCTTCCGCATCCAATCCTTTATCTGTGCATATTCCTTTTCCCCAGCTGATAAGTTGTATATAAATCTCCTCCTTCCTCGACTTGCTTTTGCGAGTTTGATTTTTTTCTCCATATTTTTCTCAAGGTAAACATTGCCAAGACGGTTTTTTCTTTTTTTCCTCTGAAAAAGATACTTGACTATTATTATTATTCTACCTTTTTTTTTTTTAACTCGTGAAACTGCTGCTTACTAATTTGCTATAATGCCTGATGTAAAGCCGACTTCCTCCAGGCCCTCCATATACAGAAGTAATTCTGCTTACATAGACTTTGAAATCACAAACTCCAAGATTGTCAACGTCGACGAAAAAGGTCATATTGTCTCGGAAAATAACTCCATAATATCTTTCAATGACCATGAATTGAAGAAGGGCTTAAAAAATAGACACATCCAATTGATTGCCTTGGGTGGTGCCATTGGTACGGGGCTTTTTGTGGGCTCTGGTGTAGCTCTATCCACATCTGGACCTGCTGCTTTACTTTTGTCATACATCATCTTGTCATTTGTTGTTTGGTTTGTCATGAACATGATGGCTGAAATGGCCACATTTTTGCCAGTCCCCGGTGCTGGTGCCCAACAATTTATTAACGATTTCACAGACCCTTCTTTCGGTTTTGCTTTGGGTTACAACTACTGGTACGGTTTCTCTTTCTTGGTGGCTACTGAGGTGGTGGCTGCCGCAATTGTCATTCAATACTGGACTGAAAAGGTGCATATTGCCGTGTGGATCACCATTCTTCTTGTAGCCATTTTAATGCTTAATTTGTGTCCTGTTAAAGCGTATGGTGAGGCAGAATTCTACTTTGCTAGTATCAAGTTGCTTGCCATTACTGGCTTGATTATTCTCGGCATTGTTTTATTCTTTGGTGGTGGTCCAAACCATGATCGTTTAGGTTTTAGATACTGGAAAAATGGCAACGCTTTTGCAGAGCACTTGACCGGCGGCTCTACGGGCCGATTTTTGTCTGTTTGGACAGCTATCATCAAAGCAGGATACTCTTTCATCATGAGTCCTGAGTTAATTGTTGCCTGTTCCGGTGAAACTACGAATCCTCGTAGAGCTTTGCCAAAGTGTGCTAATCAATTTGTTTACAGATTGGCATTTTTCTATATCTTGGGTTCTTTGGTGATCAGTGTAATCGCCGACTCAACATCTCCTAGATTGCAGAAAGGGCAGGATGCGTCTGCTTCGCCTTTTGTCTTGGGTATTCAAAATGCAGGTATTCCCGTTTTGAACCATATTATCAATGCTGTGGTGTTGACCTCTGCTGCTTCAGCAGGAAACTCGTTTTTTTACGCTGGTTCGAGAACGTTGTACTCCTTGGCCAAGAAAGGTTTGGCTCCAAAGGTCTTCACGAAAGTCAGCAAATTCGGTGTTCCTTACAACTGTGTCGCCGTTGTCTTTTTGGTGGGATGTTTGTCTTACCTTAACGTCTCGTCTTCCTCGACACAAGTCTTTACTTGGTTTTCCAACCTTACCACCATCTCTGGTTTTATTTCCTGGATTTTTGTTGCTTTTGCATATACCAGATGGAGAAAGGGAATTACTGTGCAAAACCTCGAAGACCGTGTCACATACAGAACACCTTTTCAGCCATTTGGAGCATACTTTGTTATGATCTTCATTGGTGTGCTTACAATCACAAATGGTTATGGTGTGTTCTTTCAATTCAAGGCTGCTGACTTTGTCGCTGCTTATATCACGCTTCCGATTGTTTTTTTCCTCTATATTGGCCACAGAATTTACTCTTACTTCTACCTTGGAAGAAAGAGATGGTTGACGCCTCCAGAAGAGTTTGACTTCTCCAAGTTGGAATTGGTTGAAGCTGAACAAAGTCAATTCACAGAGAGAGTTCCAAAAAACAAATGGGAGAAGATTTGGTTCAAGATTGCTTAGAAGAATTAATATTCACATTAGGATAACAGAGCATGTAGACGTCAAAAGAATTTGGTATTATTCGACTAAGAAGAAACACTTAAGCATGAGCTCAATTAGATCGCTCTTGACTGTTCGTATAGAAAATATAAAAAATGCGTGCCAAAAGCCGAAAAAAAAATAAAAAATTAATTAAAAAGGTTACAAAACTGGACGAGTCCGGATTTGAACCGGAGACCTTTCCCATGCTAAGGAAACGCGCTACCAACTGCGCCACACGCCCGAAGAGAAATGGTCCCTAGCAGGATCGAACTGCTGATCTTGGCGTTATTAGCACCACGCCTTAACCAACTGGGCCAAGGGACCTTTTCTTAATAAAGAGAACATGAGGACGTTTAACAGTAAATATTAACCTTATGAAGGCTAAGATTAGACCTTATACTATTGGTTAGCTGTTTTATAATTTTATAATTTTAATGATCTGGCTAGTAGCTAAAATTGTAATGATTTTGATGTGGGTTGAGATTATGTGACATGTAACTAATCAGAGTAAAGACATTCACTTTCTACGGGTATAGTGGGTCTTACTCTGGTGGTCTTCTTTAAAATATTGATCAAAAATAAACAGAACAGAGTAAAAATCACTTAAAGGAATCTCTAAAAGGTACAATTGATTCTGTGAAGTGGCCACCTTGATGGTCCTTTGATCAGAACCGAATCTGGTGTGCATATATAATCCGAAGGATTGTGGAATTAGAGACAATGCCTCATGCAGCTTTATGTATTCTTTTATAGTCTTGCATAAGCATCGACTAATCTGGTTTTTCGAGGTGTGCTCTAGTGTGCATACACTTCCTCCTTTTAGGATCCCTACTTTGGGCCTATGTTCAACGAAGTTATTCCAAAGGCATTTGCTATATAAGCTCATGAGTTGGGATAATTTTTATAACATGACTTGTTATGATTAGAATCTACCCATAGGCCTATAAGAAGCGGGGCAGGACAACACCACCGATCTTAAGAATCCCTCACGGGGCGTACGGTTTAACCTAGCGCCGTGCGATTTCAGTAATGCCCATTTTGTCAAACGATTTTACTAGCACGAACATCACCAGAGTTGATTCATAAAAGTTCAGTTTGTCCAGTACAATAGAACGAATCAGTTACTACGTATTTTACTTTCAATGCAAAAAAAAAAAAAGAAACCAACACCAACAACACCAGTTTCGTCTCTTATTATCCGTTACAAGAAAAGTATTTCTTAGGCAAATTCTAACATCTTATTGATTTTCTAAGATTTCTTTAAAGAGATTGTTTGAAGCTAAATTATCAAGTCTGCGTCGTGCATATAAATATTCAACTTCGTCAACTATTGAAGGGAATGAGACTGCAATTTGAAAACAATGCTGCGTGGCATTTGAAACATTTATGAAAAAATATGAAGCCTGTTGAGTAGACGTTAATTCCGTACCATATTCTCAAAACAGGTTTATTGTCAGATCCCCCATGGGTACTATACTACCCAAGGGAGAAAAAATCACCTACACTGTGCGATCAGAAGTGGAATTGCCATTGACCCTAACAAGAAGGAGTGCAACGGCAATTCAGCCATTCCTTACTCTCGCACGCGAGTGGCTCCGCCCCTTAAGACATTACAAGGTAGCTTGCACATATACCCCAAAAGTCTATAAAACCCCGGATTCTCAGTAATTGCGAAGTCATCAACGAACAGAGTTACAAAGTACTAAACGTTACCAAAGAATCTAACATTTACTATCTACTAAGGCATTTTTTATGCCAGGTTTCTCAATAGGTTAGGGTTCACGACATTGTAAGCATAAGAGAATTTAAACATAGTGTTTTTTATAAAAGCAGCTAAGCCTAATTACTGGGAGTCACAAGGTTTTTTCATCGGGATCATTTTGATTTTCTATGCAATGGAGCTGTTTGAGTTACTTGTAAATGATAGTCTGGAGAAAAATTGACATCAACCTTCACCAATGGTGAACGATTCAGAAAAAGAAAAAGGGTTCTTAATCTTAATTAAATAACCTGAAATATGCGTCATGTGATTGTCACTTCTAGCATCTCAAGATTGGTTGCTTGCAATTAAGATAGGTGGTTCTCCCAAGGCATTGGCTCGCGTATCGCGAATTAAGTATGGCCAAAGTTCACGTACTGTTGGAAATATGGCCTGTATGAACCTGGGAGTGCAGGTAACTGTCAGATTACCTGCAGTATAAGGTTAAGTTACGGCGATGGACGCAAGTGCCACATGTTCCAGAGATACATAATAGTGCAGATGAAACAATAGGAATGTGTATACTCATTGTTCTCAGCCCTGTATGAAATATGGATATTTTTTGCGGGGTACAGAGGGGTACAGAGGGGTTGTGAGACATAGGGCAAGAGCGACCCCATTGTGTGCCCTAAACGCCGCAGTGGAAACGACAGGGCTGAGACTCTAACAGTGCGTACATTGAGAGCACAACCCGATGGTCAAGGCGAACTCCACTATAAAAGGGGGAGCTGTCGCACTATCGATACAAGGAAGACACAAGCACAGAGCTCTTAGCTTAGATAAGACACAGAGATTGAATATATTCTGACAGAGAAATACACCGAATCTCCTCACTTGTGAGACTTGTTAAAGTCCAATGAAACGACCGTTCCAGTTTATGCGAAGGTTAATGGAAACTCGCAACACGTACTACCCCGCTTTCACACCAGTCTAAAAAAAAATTATTTTTGAACGTAATCAAATTCATCAGTTTCATATACAACCTCATCTCTACTCTCAGTTACTTTTTAATACCTAATTGAGCTGCTGAATTTTTATTATTACTAAAACCTTTTATTCGCAACCACTTAGTGTAAAAAGAATGAGAAATATCCTAAAATATGCAAAGAACCTTATAATCAAAAACACCACACACCTTAATAATTTCTTCTGCTTGAGATTGAGCACTCCTTTCATAAACATAAGTTAAAGAACATATTGAATAACGAATGATTCAAATTATTCCTTCATGTTTAAAAAGAGTGTTGAAAAACTCCTCTCTGATAACTACAACCTCTACTACTGGTGATCGACCATGAGATAAGGTCCCAGCGAACGCGAAAAAATCGTTCTTTCTCAGGCTTCTATTCAAGCAAAACTAAGAAAGTGTACAAATACACAACACCAAGGGTTTAACCCTGGTACCCCATTTTGTTCGTGCCACGACTCCTAAAAGTAGTGCATAGTAGTGCATACAGTGTCACCTCTAGGGCTCCAAGTTTTTTAGGTTACCCGCACCCGACAATTGCTATAAAAGCAAAAATTTTCGTCGCATCTCCACTTGAACTCTACTAGTGACAATAAACAGTATGTACACTAAAGACTATTAAAAGGATGAAAAAAAAACACAGACCTGATCTGAACAAAGCTTTGCTTTACTGCAGATAACCATATTGCCTTTTTCCTGACTTAATATTTATTGTTATTGACGAACCATGTACTAACTATTGAAGATAAAATCATTTAAGATACGCCCTCGTTCTTGTCCCTGGATCATTTCAAAGCTTTTTTGAACTCTAGGGTATAGTCACAACGTATATGTCATTGTCTAGACCTGTAGCAGCAACAATCCCTCGATTGTCCCTATTAAGGAGCAATACGTCTTCGGCCTCAGTTATCCGAAAAACCGGTGCCCTAGCAGAAATTTGCAAGCAGTAGATTTGTTGTATACAAATAAGAGATTAAATTTAGTGCCCTTTTTGGCCAATGGCGCGGGCCCTACAACATAGTCGAACGTGATACTATATTATAAACTAAAGGATTTACTTCTTAGCAGTCAATCTTCTCAAGTAGAAGGCCAATTCCTCACCTTCCAAGATGTAACCGTCACATCTACCAGATTGACCTGGCCTAGAAGAGATGCAAGCGTACAATCTACCAGCATCGAATTGGTGGCTGACAGCACCCTCGATGTTGGAAGCAGCAGCTCTGGAAGCAAACTTCTTCTCGGCCTTCTTGGAAACCTTGGTCTCCTCAGCGTCGGTCTTCTTACCCAAAACCTTACCGTAGTGAGATTCAAACCATTGCTTGAATGGAGTGGCATCGATCTGAACAATGGCGGACTTGGTCAAGGTGTTGGTTCTAACCAACTCGTTGTTAGAAGGGTGGTAGACGACACCAGCAATTCTGGTCTTTCTGGCGACACCTTCACTGGCCCACGAGAAGTTACCGGTTTCGAGTCTCAAAGCTCTGAACTTCTTGTTACCACCTCTAGTTCTGACAAGGTGGACTCTCTTGGCACCAATCTTAGTCATGGCTGGCTGTCTTCCCAACTCAAACTTTCTCTTCTTTCTGAACTGGGCTCTTTTGGCACCAGTAGCGGAACGCTTGTGACGAGAATCTCTAGAAATACCCATGTCTAATTTGTTAGTAAAATTGTTTCGACATCAAGACAATCCATGAGTTTAACTAGCTGTTATGCGGATATCATGCAATAGAACATCAGGAAGTTGGATGCCAGTTGGCTTTCATAGATGATTGAGTTTTGGAATCTGTGCTTTGGAGTGAAACAGTTGAAGCATTTCATTTAATAGGAGAATCTGATTCATTGACGTGCATTATATTATATGCCATGCAACTGTCGCCATGTATTGATTATCCATTGTGTGGTGGTGTATTTCGGGATACATACTTCGTTGGTTACTGTCTAGTAAGAAGAAGGTGAGAAAGAAATTTTGATACTAGAGTACGACGAGATAAAAATTTTCGCGTGGTTGGTTGGTGCAGGAACGCGAAGCATACTAGTAGTGCAAAAGAAATCTATAATGTGAGGATGTCCGGATGTTTGTGCGAAACTGAGACGGAAAATGGTCACAACTTGAGTGGAGCGCACTCGCTTTCGCGCACGTGAGTTAGGGTGCGAGCCCTAAGACATAATCCAAGAATGAACTATGAAGGTTTCACTTGCCGGGTTGAAAACATTGTCCAAATATGTATTTAAGGGACCAGTATGATTTAATTTGCTACTGAATTCATTTTTTGCTACTGTTTCTCTACACTTGCTTAATCACATTGTTCGCCCATTCACTTAGTTTGTTTAGTGACTATATAAATTACGTCTTACATTTGAATAAAAGAGACAATCCTTATAGTTTACTTTGGGAAATTACATTTATAGTGTTTAATACGTGAGTCAAAATTGGCGACTCGTTTGCCAAACCGCAACTGTCTTTGGAAACACCAAAGTGTCAAATATGAAACAAAAGAAACACAAACCAGAATAAAATAGTAATAATAATAGTAATAATAATAATAATAATAATAGTAATAATAATAATAATAATGGTAATAATAATAATAATAATAGTAATAATAATAATAATAATGGTAATAATAATAATAATAATAATAATAATAATAATAATAATAGTAATAATAATAATAATAATAGTAATAATAATAATAATAATAGTAATAATAATAATAATAATAGTAATAATAATAATAATAATAGTAATAATAATAATAATAATAGTAATAATAATAATAATAATAGTAATAATAATAATAATAATAGTAATAATAATAATAATAATAGTAATAATAATAATAATAATAGTAATAATAATAATAATAATAGTAATAATAATAATAATAATAGTAATAATAATAATAATAATAGTAATAATAATAATAATAATAGTAATAATAATAATAATAATAGTAATAATAATAATAATAATAGTAATAATAATAATAATAATAGTAATAATAATAATAATAATAGTAATAATAATAATAATAATAGTAATAATAATAATAATAATAGTAATAATAATAATAATAATAGTAATAATAATAATAATAATAGTAATAATAATAATAATAATAGTAATAATAATAATAATAATAGTAATAATAATAATAATAATAGTAATAATAATAATAATAATAGTAATAATAATAATAATAATAGTAATAATAATAATAATAATAGTAATAATAATAATAATAATAGTAATAATAATAATAATAATAGTAATAATAATAATAATAATAGTAATAATAATAATAATAATAATAGTAATAAAAACACTTCAGAATACTTAAGCTCGTGTTGGTGTTAAAAAAAGAAAAGGGAAAGAGTATGTGCAGTATCGGTCACGTGTCTGGTTTTTAAAAAGAAGCGCAGGCTTTGCTTCGAATCTTAATGGGTGTATTCTTACAGAGGTTATAGATTACTCAGATTCAATAAAACTAACATAGTGCGTGTGGCAGCACAAGAGGTTAACTTCTTGCCCTTGATTTGAAAAAAAAAAAAAAAAACTCAGGTGATCCATACGCAGAGCATCATATGGAAAGCTAAGCTCATCGCATCACCTCTCCACCAGAATAGAACATGCAGACGATTTACGACGAAATAGAAATCGAGGATTTTACCTTTGATCCTATCACACAGCTATTTCAATACCCCTGCCCCTGTGGCGATAAGTTTGCAATCGGATTAGATGATCTCAGAGACGGGGAGAATATAGCTGTTTGCCCCAGTTGCTCACTAATGGTTCGGGTGATATTTGAGGAAGAAGATCTTGCTGAATTTGGAGAAGAGTAAGGTTTATCGTGGGATTTCAAATGGAATTATTTATTGAAAAAGAATCTTTTTTTGTTAGATTCAGGTACTTCTTTGACTAGTATATTTGTTCCTCAAGAATAGGAATCGAGGCTACTTAAGTAGACCACAAGGGCTGGTCCAAGACAATGTGGTCTGCACTAGACGAGCTACTATTGTGTTTGTTTACACAATATAGGCTATAATCACTCGTGTTAGAGGATCCAACAGTTTTACAGAGAATGCATTATAGCTTCTAGAAAATGTGGAATACTGAGATGATATATTCCTGAAACAGGCTGTTGAAGTCGTTAGATTTGGGTTAATAGGATTAATAAAAGTATAGAGAAAATTTGGTGAATTGCCCTTTAAGTGGTTAATACGTACAATATGGTTCGCTTGAAAACATAAATTTTCACAAATATTCAGTATAAATGAGAAGAAGTAGAAATAGTCGCTAGGGGAAGAGTCAGTGTCCTCTATATATAATGCAAGTTCCAAATTTTAAATGAGGACAAATTAGGCCTCTGATGGATACTTGAACAAGGGAAATGAGAGCACAAGTTCTATGAAGCATTTAGGGCAGCAGAAACTTCATATATAAGAATAGAGCTTATCCTGTATATGCTTCTCATAGCAGTTCTTACTCTGCATAGAAAGACGCAGGGTTCGAAATTAAACATCACATCCAAGTGTGGGAATGAATCCAGTTTATACACTGAATGCGATAATGGAATATGTGATTAAGGTCTCTTGAAAATTTGCTGAAAACCATGCGCTTGGATCTAGGATGAGCTTCATGTGCGGTGGGTAATCCCCTACACAGTCTATTGTGACTTCAGAGTGAAATAAGAAGCATTGCACCTACAACAACTTTTTGAGACAATTTTTATCGGAACAAGCTTGTATAAAGATGATTAGACTGTCGTATCTCGTGTGGCCAGTGTTAGCATCCCAGAAGCAGTATCACTTGGGAATGTACGTCATCATTGCAACACAGATTTAGACCGGGAGACCAGCCTTAAACCCGAGGTAATTCCCTGAACAGAAATTGACAACATGTACAGGAAGAAGCAGGAACAAGCATATGCCATTAGCCGAAGTGAGGCATCATGTACGTTTTTTTTTTTTTTTTTTTTTTTGACTGCTGTGATGATGTGGGGGCGGTGGAGGCGCGCTCCTACGCAACGATTGAGAGAGTAATACTCTTGTTCGACTTCTCAAGCGTTGCATACTGTGCACACAACAATTCCATGTTTCCAGACTTTCTAATTCAGAGAAACAGAAGCGACTGAGTGAAGGCGTACGACTGTCAGGGAATGGGGTTAGGAGTCAGGGATCAGCTTGATACATTGTGTGAAAGAGTTTGTATTTAGGATAACTCTATGGCCCATATGATGATAATCTTTTTCGGGTTTATCGGATCCCCCCGAAAAAGGTGGAGTGGAGAGAAAGCTAGGAGACTGAGTTACAAACCATCTTCTATTTATACAAAGGTATTTAACTGCAGCATTATTTTTTTGCTGTGACTAGGATGTGCAGGGTCACATGTATTTTGCTGACAAACGGGCCCCTGGAGGCCAAAAATAGGCTTCGCTAACTAAGATCCCGCATAGAACGGTGTTGAAAGCGGAGTTTGTAGACGCCAAGTTGTTCTGAACAATGTAACGGCACAGCATGGTGGCGACGCCCAAATTGTTCGCGGCGTTATTGTGCATTCTGGAAGCGAATCCAGGCACGAGAGAGCAACAGAAATGAGACGAGGACAAGGCAAAAAAAAAACAAAAAAAAAACGTTAGTACCAATGCGAGGAACGGCAATTGTCTATTACAATGGAAGAAGCTTTGTCATGGGTCTAAATGGTGGGGAATGCGTGAAATCAACCATGACTCTAGTACTCACTATTCACAGTGCTGATGGATAGCGGAATTGTCTGCAATAAGCAAGTGCAGTTTGCCCAATTAGAGAGTTTCGGGGTTAAGGGTAGAGAAAGGCAAACGAAGCCCGAAAAAAGGCGTCGGGGTTTTGGCCTAGAATGCCGATGGTGGTATTTACGATATTGCGCTAATGCAGATCGTTTCCATTGAATAATTTTTCACTAAAAAATTATGCATTGCAGCTGGTGCTTAACCCTGCATCATTGTATCTCGCTCGAGGCAAAAGCGTTTTCGAGCCGAGTTATATCCAGATCTGATAAGACTTTAGCCATGATGCATCGTTGAAGACTCGTGCATATTCTTTTCAGAAGCCTGGCGCTCTGCTTGTGAAACAATTGAGTTACTACCATTTCCTTTTCTGTTGAGCCTTGAATCTTGTCCCGAACAGGCTTTACACCCAGCCAATAGACTACGACTACTCTCCGCATTGTCTTCTAAAACTCAAGACTTCTAAAAGCTTCTGCTTCTAGCTCAGAGGTTTGTCCACGAACAAAACCTATGAGCACATCCCACTACTGTACCTTTTTCAATTCCTACTCTCAAATGACCGAAACCATGAACGTTTCCCATTCAGAGGGGTATTTGTTGGACGAGCCCAAGAAAGACTCCAACAAAACCAAAGAAGACATGGCCTATGCGAGAAAAGGTCCCTGGAGCCCTGAAGAGGACCGCAAACTCATGGATATTATTAGCCAGTGTGGGCCACTGAACTGGGTCCGCATCTCCGTGATGTTGGGTAGCAGGTCTCCCAAGCAGTGCAGGGAGAGATATCACCAGAACCTCAAGCCACTGCTCAACCGAGATCCCATCACCTACGAAGAAGGCTTATTGATCGAAAAGCTTGTGGCTAAAAGCGGAAAGAAGTGGGCCGAGATTGCACGTCATTTGACTGGGCGTTCCGACAATGCCATCAAAAATTGGTGGAACGGCAGTGCCAGCAGACGACGCCGTGTGGCTCAAGTACCTGCTTCGGCAAATAACCATACTAAATCCCCTTCTCCTTCCAGTGCAGTGTCAGCTGAAAAAAGTGTACCCAGTATTCATCGGGAGAGTGTACCCAGTATTCCTCGGGAAAATGTCCTGTCTACTGAGAGTGCACGTCCAGGATTTGGGGGTTACACGCTGCCTTCCATGGGACAAACCCTTGGTCTTTCTAACAGACGACCTCTGATTCATAAACCTGATCTGCATTTACCCCTGCCACAAGTGTTGGAAAATTCATATATCGACCTCAAAAACAGAAGCCTCGCATGCAGCAGCAGGTCTCGTGAGGGGTTTTCGGGTCAGCATACGTTGCCAAAAATAGACACTCTTACCCTGATTTCGTTCAAAACGTCCATGTTCATGTCGTCGAAGAGTTACTCCAATAAGCTGACTGTGTCGGGATTGCACCAGCCACCACCACATACTATTCCCAACACTGGCAGACTGTACTCCATAGACCACATATCGTCTGAAGTGCACTCTGCACATAAACGGCGGTTAGATGAAGACGAAAGAAAGCATAGCTTGCCATACACAACCATCTTGCCTCCACTGACAGCATTTTCCCCCAATGCTGGACCTTATGCCAGTTACACAAACACATACCTTCTGGAGTATGCAGCAACAACAAGCTTGCGCTCACCTGCAGCATATCGTAATAGCGAGCTGAGTACATGTTCATCGGATGACTTGAACAACGGATCTTTTACTCACAATAATTTGCGCAACAGACTAGACCCGGACTTGGTCTATCGCAAAAACTGGTCTTTTGTACCGGTGAACCCCCATGATGAACATCCTGCCAAAAAGGCAAGATCGATCTCAGCAGAGCCAACACCAAGAATATTGGATGGTGAGTCAGAAACAGCCACGGAAAAAAAAGCTCTTCCTGCAGTTAGAATAAAGGTTTCCAGTTTGATCAACTGATCAAGATATTTTATTTAGTATATAATTTATTGTGAATAATACACCATTTTTCCACGTACTGCATTACTGTTCCATCAGATGGTAAGTTACGGAAAACTAAAACAGCTCAAATTGCTAACCCGAGCACTATCATGAGACTGTTCATGAAGATCTGTCACTCAAAAAAAAAATCACATCATTTTTTGTAGCGATGTTATGGAATAGTGTGATTCAAATCTTAATAAGGAACAAGTGTTGATGGACTTGGGACAAAGAATTTTAACCCATATAAAAATAAGTCTTTAGACAGTAAAAAGTACTAGTAAGACCAGTCTGATCATCACCCGAGAATCTCATTTCTTCACAGTCAGTCATTGCTGGGGGGTAGTTTTAGACTATGTTAAGCAAAACGTCAAAAGCACGCTGTTTTAATTATCAAGCAATTTTAAATATAACTACAAATAGATGAGAGCGGCAAGTAGAAGTTTTTAGAGAGTATTTCAGCGAATAATTGTTTGATTCTACAATCTGCACCTTTTTCATTGGCGCTTCTGCTTTCGCAATAATTACCACAAAATGATTCTTTTCAATATCCCGGTTAGGCAATAAAGAGTCAAGCTGTTAGATTTTTGGGTTATGTCTGTTAGCTAATTAATTATGGTCATCCGTTGATGATGCCCCAGAAGAGTTATTTCATGGTCTGATATATATATATATATATATATGCGGAAGTGGAGAGCCCTCTGCAATAGCTTAACTCAGGGATCCGCCATAGTAGCGTTAGTAAAGTTGATAATGTTCTGAGTATGACAAAAGGTTTGCTTTGACGACGCAGGAGTTAGAAAACTGATCGAATAGCGTAGGCTATAATTATTCACATGAGTGGTAACTCATTGAGGATATGACTCGCGAAGTATGCAAAGAAGCTTTAGCGAGATGCATGTGCATGGGAAGTGGTGTATATAACACACATTTCGTTTTAAATTGCCTATGAATGCATAAGCGTAAGTTTGGAAACCGCGACGTCGTGTGTCGAAATAAACGCGAAATTGTCCCTTGGAACCTCAATATATGGAACTCCGTTCTACATGCAGCTCGACTGAGGTTTTGGGCATGACAAAAAGCTTTCTTTAACTGCAACCTAGACTCTTGCATGTTCGCGTAAAAATATAAGCGTGGGGGTGTAGCAATAGTTTTGTACTTGTTTCATATTGGCACCAGATGTTACTTGTGCGCGTCCAGTATCTAATTAGTCATTCGTTGATTTCTTAAGAAAGGTAGGTTATTTATAGAGGCAGGCTGGTCGACGACCTATAACCTGCAGGATGCTTGAATTAGAAGGATGCTTGAATTAGAAGGATGCTTGAATTAGAAGGATGCTTGAATTAGAAGGATGCTTGAATTAGAAGGATGCTTGAATTAGAAGGATGCTTGAATTAGAAGGATGCTTGAATTAGAAGGATGCTTGAATTAGAAGGATGCTTGAATTAGAAGGATGCTTGAATTAGAAGGATGCTTGAATTAGAAGGATGCTTGAATTAGAAGGATGCTTGAATTAGAAGGATGCTTGAATTAGAAGGATGCTTGAATTAGAAGGATGCTTGAATTAGAAGGATGCTTGAATTAGAAGGATGCTTGAATTAGAAGGATGCTTGAATTAGAAGGATGCTTGAATTAGAAGGATGCTTGAATTAGAAGGATGCTTGAATTAGAAGGATGCTTGAATTAGAAGGATGCTTGAATTAGAAGGATGCTTGAATTAGAAGGATGCTTGAATTAGAAGGATGCTTGAATTAGAAGGATGCTTGAATTAGAAGGATGCTTGAATTAGAAGGATGCTTGAATTAGAAGGATGCTTGAATTAGAAGGATGCTTGAATTAGAAGGATGCTTGAATTAGAAGGATGCTTGAATTAGAAGGATGCTTGAATTAGAAGGATGCTTGAATTAGAAGGATGCTTGAATTAGAAGGATGCTTGAATTAGAAGGATGCTTGAATTAGAAGGATGCTTGAAATTAAGAGGCTGGCTTTTGCCCTATTGTCAACCACAACTTAGGCTATCACATCGGTAGTGCCCTAACCATAAGGGGTCAGTTGGGAGCATAAAAAGCAATTTAAGTGGATAGAATCTTATGCAGAAACTTGTTTTACATATTCCCGAGAATTCCAAACACAAAAAGTTTATGCAGAGGCAAATTACCTGCACAAATATCTGGCTTAAACGTCCGGGTGGAGCTCTTTGATCTTTTATGAGAACCGTCTTGACTTGCATGGTGCGTATGTGCGAGCGGAATACATGCATTAAATATGCAATGGCGAGCCCAGAGAAAAATCATAAGCTTTGACATTCCTGAGTCTTGGGCGGAATTCTAAAGGTGAATACAACAATATTAATGGCATAGAGCATGTTCCTCAGCATGTAGCATACAGGTCCCCCGACGTAGCCACCAAGAGCTCGCGAATGAAAGTAAATGACTACACACCCGGACACCAAGCCAGGAGGAGCCTTCGCGACCTCTTCACTCACCTTCATCTACATGATTCCTCTTTTGGTCAGCAAATCACAGGTCCTTGTTTTTGACCTAGCTCATATAAAAGTACTTCGTGAACATGGAATCGTAGGTGTTCTTTCTGGTTCGTTACCAAAGGCGCCACAGCAAAATGTATTTCTAGGTGTACCTCTCCAATTGAGCCCGTATGAGGCTTTATGGTTGGTGGAGTCTGGACATTGTTGCTTTGTCGACTCTGTTTTATACAACCGTATGTTAGCAGAAGAGCAGAAACCTGGAACTATGCAGGTCAGCATACTGGAGAAAACGGAGTATGTTATTACCCCAGATACTTTACAGACTTCATCTGAGCATGTGCTACGATGTTGCACAATATCTGTTGAGGAATTCATTAGCTTACAAGCTCAAAAGCCCCGCTTCTGGGAGAATTATGGAGCATTCTGCTATCTTCGGAACAGGAATTACTTCCTCATGCCTGGTCTACGGTTTGGGGGTGCTTTCGTGGCGTATCCGGGTGACCCACTAAACTTCCACTCACACTTGATAGTCAAGGTTCTCAAGCTGAATGAGCATATAAAGTTGTTGGACATAGTGGCAAGCGGGCGTCTAGCGACTGCGGTGAAGAAGGCATGGATTCTCATTGATGCAAAGTCTCCCAACCATAACGAGTGTAAAGAAGATCTGAAAGCATTTTCTATAGAATGGGCTGGGTTTGGATAGACAAGGACTGTTTAAAAACTCGTTTGAAAGATGAAAGATCCGTTTGAAAGACCCGTTCGAAATACCTTTGGACAATCACTCCCGCTTGAACGACTCTTCATCCTCAGTGATCTCGTTTTCTTCAACCTTCACGCGTCTCTTATAGACGAATCCATAATCTGGTCCGTGAACGACAGACGTGAACTTGCTCAAAAGCAACCCAGATTCGTAATATCCCGAGTCTCTGACGTGGGTGAGCGATTTACCCTCCTGTTTCTGCGTCTCCTTCATTGCAGGCTTCTTGTCTACGTCCAAATCAAGGACCTTTACGTTGACAAGAGACACGTCCATGTCAACACCTTCTTTCACAGGCATTTCTTCTCGCTTAAACGTCAAAAAGTAGTGGAGTCTGACATCAGACAGACGAATAACCTCCTCGTCAATCGTCAAGCTGAACGACTTCTCCGAAATACCTTTATGAACAACCTCAGCCACCCTGCCCAGGTGTGCGTAGTTTTGAATGTTAAGGATTTGTCCGGTGAAAGAAGAGGCCATTGTAGCATTAAGCACTTCACCACTCTTGAGCTCAACAAGGAACTGACTCTCCACAAAAGTCTTGAACAAGCCCTCGGCGTTCTGAGTAATGCTCGTAGTGTAGGGCAAGGAGACGCCAAAGGAAAATCCCTTCTTGGAGTCTGATAACCTCAACACACTTGCGTTTACCAGCTTAACATCAGGTTTCTCATAAGTGAGCAAATTGGCATTGAGGATCCAGTCATGACCAACACCCGAGTTTACATCTTGCAACTCATCAATTCCATTTTCAACCAGAATTCTCAACTCATGCTCTTCCGAGTCCCACAAATATGGCAATATTGGAGAGATATCAAGATCTATACTGGGTAAATCAAAAGCGTTGATAGGTACCACAGCAGTCCAAAGCGAAGGGGAGAAGCCGCTGGTGGAAATGAAAGGTTGTGGAGACTGAGAGGCAAGTTTCTTTCCGTCAAGCCACACGGTGACAAATCGAAGTGGTCCGTGTCCATTAAAGACAACACCATTCTTTTCAAAGCGATCAACAAACTTGTCCAAGACATTGCTATACCAATATTCCTCACTAAAGTTTCCATTGGCAAAGATGTTTAACTTCAAACGGGTTGTATTTTGCGAAACCTTTGGCAAGTTCATTACCAACTTGTTAGTTGGGAACAACAGAAGCGGAGAGGTGTTGTTTCTATTGAAAGGAATGACCTTGCTGGCAGCACCACGAACATCAAAATACTTGTAGATTTTATTCTTGTAGAATTCGGAGTCACTTTCGGTAGGCAACACACTCAGAACTTGAGATTCGATGTCAGTACTGTGGAAGAACTCGGACAAATAAAAGTTTGCAGATAACTGGATGTGGAAAAGTCCCGACAATTCCTTAGTCACAAGATTATCCAATTTGAACACAATATCAGTCTTTTCCCGGAATAGGCTAACGTATTCCGTGATATCCTTCTTAAAAGACGAGTACACGCTCTTGGAGCCGGGCTGAATGGTAGAGGTTCTCCACACTTCAGCTCCTCCCACAAACAAGTGAGCCAAACGGTTGTGTTGGACTCCGTCGACCCAAACGTTGAGAGTCAAAACAACTTTATTATAATCAATGTCTCTTGGTGGCGTAAAATATTCAACGGCTGGAGACCCCCAAGAGTCGAACTCATGGTCAATCAACAATGCAGAATGAACAGGTTCCCCGTAAGAAGCCTTGGGAATAAAAGGATATACCAAGCCAATGATCTCTTTGGATTGATTGGATTGCTGGGCATCTTGAAAAAACCCAAAATTCGTGTCAATTGAACCTCCAAGGATGGACGACAAACCCACGATAGTGGAGGGTGCCACAGTTGAAAGGGAACCCTTTAATAAGAAATAAAGAAAAATCAAACCGCAGGCGTTAACTAGATAGAAAAGTGACATAATGCTAGCATTAAGCAACATATGAGGATACTTGAGAGGCGTCTCTGCCATCTTCTTCTTTGGTTGCTCTATCTGTTTCGACATGGCTAGTTTCTCATCATAGTGGGACTCAGAGTTGACAGAATTTGACTTCGAGCTGGGCGACCGATAGGGGGCACCATGAAATAATGCGTTCCAGATCAGATTTTCGTTTCCTCTCATTAAAGAACGAGTAATGCTTTGAGGGATGCTGGTGTGAGAGTTGAGGATGTACCTTGTATATATATCTAAGGAGAGGCAGAAACGGCATATAATAAAAGTAGCGTGACGCATCAGGTCACGAGACACACCATTAATATGGACAATAATGATTTTCATGGCAATTGATCATTTTTGTAGGTATATCTATAATTAAAGGCAAGTTTACTGCACAAGGCCTTTTAAGAATTGACTTTTTTGTGTAGACACATTTGTATAGATACTTATAGACTCAAGGCCATTATTGCTGCAAGATGCGCCGGTCGCAATTTGCGCGATTTCCATTATAGCAGACCGCAGGATTACTAGTCTTCAAACAACAACACCTTGAAAGCGATCTTCGCTTTCATTTTGGCGTCGGATGTATTGAAGGGTTCTCTCAAAGTACTTCTGCATTCTCTTCAAGAGTTTGGATTCCTGACCCTCTTCATCAACCTGTGACAAATGGTTGACTTCAAAATTGGACAAGTTTGTTTTGATTAAATCAATCAATCCATTCAAGTAGCGAGAGTTCACCAACCAGTTTCCATAGATACTAAATATCAAGCACCTGTTGAGGATTTCAATGAACAATTTCAACAGGAGGTATGGGTCCATACAAGTATCTGACACACGAAGCGCTTTTTGGAGGCACTCCAACACCCTCTTGGGATCTCTGTAGAGATTCTGCTCAATTTCCTCGGCCTCGGCCTCGACCTCGTTTTTATTTTGGTCTGTTTCATTATCTTCCTGGCCTTCTTTCTCTTTGTCGTCATTTTTCTCCTTTTTCACCTCTTCGACAGACTGAGCATCCTCATCTTGTACAGTTGGTGATTTACCCTCGATCAAAACATCACACCACCACCACAAATGAGCACAGTAATAAATCGAACGACATTGGTCTTGCTTCTTGAGCAACCTTGAGCCATACAACGTGACCTTCGTAATCAATGCCTCGTAGTTTTTTTTCTTGAAGTATCTCAGAGTGGCCAAACGATTTGCAATCTGCACTACAGATTGGTATGATACTGACCGTCCCATTGATTCATGCGGATTCGTGTTGCTCGAGTTGGACAGAAGAATCAAGCTTTCTTCGTACACAACAAAACACTGGCTGAACAACTCATATGCAATATTTTCTTGGCGGACTTGGTCTGCAACTGATGCTAGATTCAAGTATAACTTCAAAACTAACTCTGCATTATACTGCCGATGATGTTGGTAAAGCTCATCAATGACAAGGGCAATATTTTTGAAGTTGCTGCTGATAATCAAATCAGCCTGGCTAGTTTCTGGGTTCTGCTTATTGTTTAATTTCTTAAAGCCTGCGATTCTCAAGAGATTGGTCATTTTGGTCACTAGAGTGGGATAAGTGTAGATGATATTCTCTGGGTTTTTGTTCAAGAATTTCTTCCTAACATAAAGTAAGTTCGACAAGCACTTGAACTCATCTTTATGTGTGATGAAGTGGAGAGATTTGGCAACCAATTCCTGAGTAGTGAGAAACTCGGGCGTTACAAATTTTTCATCGCCCATCTTGATCGTATCTTGCACCTTCAAATCTTTTGATGTATTCAACGCAGTACTCGAGTCTTGAGCAAGAATGATTAAATACTTGAACACATTGTCAAGCTCCTCTGTTGTATGATACTCATCCGAAGACTCCTGAGAAGAAAAGAGCTTTTCAGCTATTGTCACAGAAAGCTTTCTTTTAAGCATGGGATTATGTATCTTGTTGTATAGCTCATAAAAAAAAGGCAATTGCAACAATTTCTTCACAGATTTGTGGTATGCCAATGGTGTAGTCAACAAATCCACCCATAAAGCCTGACTCAGATCATCTGAATCAGTAGAGTTTCCAGCGGATCCTTCTTCAGAACGAGTTTCCAACAGTACGTCAGAACAAAACTGGTAAATCTTATCAAGATTTTGGAAGTTGTCGACATCAAAGGTAAGGGAAAGTTTGATCAAAGATTGAAGGATTGAAATGCCTTCCTCAGGTTGGAGGGGAACTGTCGCAGATTTCAAATTGGAATAGAAACGCCAGAACGACAGGAACACGAGATCCAAGGGGATTTTTGCTTTCAAGGAAAGTTCATCAAAATCTCTCTCAATTTGCTCATTACTTGGAGCCTTAGTATTCTCTGATGGATCGTTAGCTGTCTTTTTGGCAGAATTTTCTTCTTCGTGCTTGTGATAGGTTACAAACCGATCCACTAACTTGGACACCAACTCAGATTTTCTCAAGTTTGGAAGGAGCCTCAAAAATGTGTCATTTAACAAAGTATCCAAACTTGCAAAATGAAATTCATCAGGGAATATTTGAATCAAGACATCAATCAAGTAGCTTTGAGCCAAAGGATCCTTGCACTGGATTATCTGCTCAGTTATCGCAGGGAACAAATTCTCAGTATAGAAGCGAACGGGAGAGAAGTTCTCGTGGGTAAAGTCATCTAGAATTTGAGATAAACGGACCAAGTTGGAACCAACAAGAATCTTCAATTCCTTTCTTTCTTGGTACCTGAGCTCACGTTCACTAGAGTGGCCTTGATGCTGCAAACGGACCCACAACTTATTCATTTCAATGAAGTTAGTGATCAAGAAATTCACACTATCGCTGAAATCGTCCATCGTTTTTATTGGAAGAAGGTCCTTAGTTTTTTGCGACAAGTAATGTCTTAAAAACAATCCACGGATGGGGTACTGGACACCTTTGCACATTTCTATCATATCCTTCATAATATCCTTGGTCGAAGGATCATTTGTGGCCATGCAAGTGGTGCCTATGATGATCATCATATATAGACGAGGAATGATGTTTCCAGAGTATTGTACCAATTCATACAAGTCAGTCAAGAAAGTGGAGTCTTTCTTCTTGGCAACCTTGGAGTTACGTGACTGGAGCAAGTACCTGGACAATACGTCCAACGAGTCGAATACAGCCATGTACATTTCGTAGTAGTCTTTTGGAGAGAACGCAGAGCTTCTAAGCTCGTTGAGGAAATTGGAGCAATGCTTCAAAGCTTGCAACAAATGGCCATCGTTCAAGTTGTTTTCCATCAATTTTGCCTGATGTTTGATGGCATTGAGGGAATTGATAAGCGAAGTGTTTTCTTTCATGGTAAATGGATCGATTAGAGAGCCGATAAGGACAGCTATGGAGTTACTTTGCAATGGAGAAAAGGACTGCCGTAATCCTGCACTATGAGTAAATAATTGCAATACTTCAAACGATCTTGCACTCCCTGATGTGCTATAACTTGATGAGAAGCTCTTTATAAGCGAGTGTGTCGGTAACAAGACGAAGTCGAATAAAGGACTTGATAAGGGCGCGACTGAAGATAGTACAGTTAGTTTCGCACCTTACCAGATGTGGTGCGAACTACCTAAGAACTAAAAGTCTTAATAGTAGTATCGAAGTTAATTTTTAGGTTTATAATGATGTGTTAGTGTGTTCGTGGAAATTTTCATGGGAATCTTCATAGTAAGTGTATTCGTGACTTATAAGTTTGGTACTATTTACGGACTCTTCTCTCTACCTTATATCTAGTTGTTGATGACCATACCGGAAATGGCAGCGGACATCATGGTGGCAACGAACCCACATGCCAAAGCAGAAAAGATATTATTAGCAATATCGCCAGATCTCTTACCCTTACTTAAGGTGTTCAAGACACCAAGGGTAATACCCATGGACCCAAGATTTGCAAACCCACAGAGGGCATAAGTGCAAATTATGGTACCTCTCTGGGACATATCTTTGTATGGGGATTCGTTGATAAGCAAGGTGTATGCAACATACTCATTCTGGATGAACTTGGTAGCGATCAATTTGGAAATGATGAAAATTTCATCTCGCGGAACACCCAAAAGGAACGTGAACGGATAAAGAATATACGTGAAGATCAAGTCTAAGGTCAAAGCAGGGATGTTCCAAAACTTGCCGAACCATGTCAATATTCCGTTTGCTAAAGCAACAAGGGCAATGATACACATACACTGAATTAACATGGTGGTTGCTGTCAACAAGCCCAAGTTAGCACCATCAGAAAAAGCCTGCAAGACGTTTTTTGGGGCCTTGTCATCTTTATCAAGACCTTCTGTGAACTTCACACGTCCTTGGGACAACGACACTTCTGTTTCGGGGCATCTTAATTTCGACACGGCAATAGCTGCAGGAATAGACATGACACACGAAGAAACAAGAACCTGGGGACTCAAACCCAAACCGATATATCCGACTAAAACGGCGCCTGAGATGGTAGCGAAACCGGAGGTCATGATCTGGTGCAATTCGGCGATGGTCAAGTATGGAATGAGATCTTTAATCAACACGGCAGATTCTCCGATGCCAAGAAAAGGTGATGCCGATGCAGTGATGGACTCAGCACCAGAAATCCCCAAGGTCCAGAAGAAAAACTTGGCGAACTTGCTGATGAACCATTGGATCACTCCATAGTAGTAGAAGATATGGACGAAGGCCACGAAAAATGCAACAGCAGGCAAAACCGTGAAGAAGAACATGCCTAGCTGAGATACTTCTGCATTGGTCAAGAAGGCAACACCATCCTTGGCAAAGCCCAATAACTCACGAGCCAAGGTAGAAATGAAGTTGAACACATCATAACCACATTTGGTTCTTAAGACAAAGAGCGAGATGATGTACTGCATCAAAATACCTCCGATAACGGCGTTCCAGTTGATTTTGGAGATATTTCTTGAGGTGAGAGTAAGGCCAACCACGGAAACCACAAGCCCAGCAAACGAAATGGCTCTGTCCTTTCTCTTCGAGAATTGAGCCTCGGGAGAAACAAATGTTCCAAGCAAAATCACTGCAACAGTGATAAAAGCACCGGCCATCAACCTATGGACCCGATCCACTAACAATTTGTTGTATATGATGTTGCAAACGAAATCCCACATTACCTTCGCTAATGACAAGGCCTTGTTCAAAATACGGCTGTGCCAAGAGATTAACCTGACCATTAGCATACCCCAGAACACCGTGGGAATCAACCATTGGGGTCTGTGTTTTTCCTGAGCCAAAATAGAGATCCACCACGCCGTGAAAAAGCTCCCTACAAGAATATGGAGGGCCACTTTATACCAAGGAAAACGAAACTTGAGTTTCTGCATCCTGTTCAACGAATCTGCTGAGGTATCACGTTCAAGCTCATGGAGATCCTCTTGATGCTTGATATTTTTTGCCTCAGGCAGTAAGTTCCCCTCTACCGAAGAATGGACTCCCGTTTCTTTCATCGGGCTTGTTTTAGTAGACAAATGCCTCGATTAGGGTTTGAAAAAATGATGATGGAAACAACCTGGGAAGATGCGAGGAATCTGAAGATTTATATGACGGCTACTTCTTGGATTACGAGAGAAAGGAAAGGAGAAAGAGGTGACTTCTAAAACAAGCTTCTATTCCTTGATACACTGCACGTGATGGGGAAAAAAAAAGAAACTGCTCACGATGATGTACTTCGATGCACCGCGAGTATTCGTTTCGATGGAATGACATGTGAGTCCATGTTCAGTCACTGGACCTGCCAATAGATTAAGCTCAAAAAGATTGCTTATGTCGGGCTTTTATTGCCACACATAGAATGGGGCTTTTTTAACAATCTTATATTTACACACACCAATCTAGTCCATCTATTCTTCCATTCTAAGTTGCAATATGTCATCTCGGAGAGTTCTTTTTTTCTTTAATTTTTTATTTTTATTTTTATTTTTATTTTTATTTTTATTTTTATTTTTATTTTTATTTTTATTTTTATTTTTATTTTTATTTTTATTTATTTTGACTCCCTGTATTGTTCTGAACTATTATACCTAGGGTTCTACTGTTAGATTCTTTATGATTGTTTAGTACTTCCAAAACTCTGTTTATTCGTGGATGGATCCTCAGAATGAGGAATCCTTGAGTCTTATATACAAAAGCAGGGAAGATCCGAGATTGAGTCGACGACGCGCCTCATCTGCTTGGGATCGCCTCATCTGCATAACCATCATCGGTAGAAATCTCGGATGATTAGAGGGAAGGGCGAACCCATTGTTCCATTTATCAAGGTTTATGGCGATTCCTCGTCTGATCGCACATCGTAGGTGATTCTTACTCCCATGGGTAGTGAGATACCCATGGGGGATCTGACATCTACTGTTATTTAGCATTCCCCACTATTATTTAGAGTTCTCCACTATTATTTATGGTACCACTATTATTGGGGTTCCCCACTCGTATTCAGCACCGGCTCGCTCTTGACCTCGAAGATCTCTCTTTATACAGTTTTGTATGCTTTTTGCTCGAGAAATTTGTGTGCAATTTGCCGTTCGATGCGTCGCGTTTAATAACGCATTTCATTTCTCTTCTGTTTTCACTCACATCGATCAGTACGTACCCCGGGTACATGGCCCACATAAGCTGGCTCCACTGCATCTTGTATTATGCCTCATGTATCATGCCTCGTGTATCATGCCTCATGTATCATGAGGCAGCTCATCCAGCCGGTACTTATCTTGGTTCTCGATCAAGAGCCGGGAATCGATGCCATTGCTCACTCCCATGAGCGTCTTCATGACCGCCTCCGTAGTGCCTATGATTGGCCTGATGATGATCACAGGCGATGATTTGGCTATGCTAGTGAGTTGCTGCTGATAGTTGTCCGCTTCCCGTAACTCATCTTTCAAGTCCACAAGCATTCGCTTTGTTTTGGAGAGGTTCTTACCCAACGAGGCATATGCAGACTTGAGCCCTTCTTCTGCGGTCACCGGCTGGTTTGAGTATAAACTCGTTACTTTTCTTTGGTTTTCCTCTTGTTGGTGCCTTTCGTCGTCAAAGCTATCATCGCTTAGAATTTGCATGTCCTCCGAGTCTTCGACCAACAATACCGATGACTGTAAATCGCTCAATTCGCGTCCCAACGTAGCCACATTAAAGTCGTCCTGTGCAATATCCACATCGCTATTATCTTCTTCGTCAATTGATGCTTGTAGATACCGCCTAGGCTTCAGCTTCAGCTTCAGATCTCCGTCATCCAAAACTGAGTTCTTGAGTATTTGCGAGGTTTCGAGCAAGTTCTTCTTTCCACTCCTCTTCGGGTTACCTGAGGTTATCCTTTTTTCACGTCTTGAGGTCTTAACATACTTGCTTGCCGTAGTACCCTCACCACCGAAGTACTTCTCCAGGTTCTCTAAAATGACTTGAGTCCCGGATGCTATTTTAACACCTATCCGTAGAAGTTCACTAGTGGTAATCTTGGCAAATGATTTGGTTCCCTTTTGTAGTCCATAAAGAAGCCGCCCATCTCTCTTATACTCTTTAAGAGGAATAGTAACTAGATCCTTCACCCCGTTTTTGAAGTTGAAAATGGACTTCACTGGCGAAAGCCCGGATAAAAGACCAAAGATTTGACTCTTGCGGATGTATGGTGCATATACCTTCGCAAGTGCCTCACCAACCTTGGAGAATCCATGCACTCCGTAAACAACTGCTCTTTTGAGCGATAGATCCGACCCATCTAATGCAAAGAAATTTGCCAACTCCGCATTTTTGCCTGTTCTGATGCCGTTGAAGTCAATCTTTTTGGGCTTATAGTCAAACTTCATTCTCATAGCCCCTACCTCCAACTTTTGAATGTATACAGGATCTTCCACAGGTTGCGCAAATCTTGTATCCCTAAATTCGAAGAATCGCGTCAAAAAGGCTAAAGTATCCTGGTCAATGTAAAGCCGTAATGGGAGAATCTGAAGTTTGATCGAGACCTCGGCAAAAGCTAACCTGGCATCTGGACGCACGTTAGTCATCACAAGATTTATCATTTTCATTCCCAATTCACGGTCTCCAAGTATGCTCATATATGTGAGGAATTTATTCCAGGATGAAGTGGCCACATTATCAAAGATAGTCAAATCATCAATGCTCAATTCGATTTTGTTCAAAATTTCAACCGTAAGGTCTTGTGGTGTTGGATCGAATCTCGGATCACGGCTGGTGTAATTTGTAAAATCTACACCCAAGTTCTTCACGTCAACTTTGGCCTTGTGCACTTGGAACCTCTTTAATTTGAGGTCTTTAATCCGCCCTTTCACATCAACATTAGTGTGTGCTTTTGCCGTATCTCCCTGTAACTGGCAGTTTATCAACTCGACCAAGTTTGTTTTGTCAGAATTCACATCCGCAGAAATATGGATAGATTTGAACAACGTTTCTGAAACCTCTGAATGAACATTGCCATAAACATTTGAATTGGGGTTCACATTCAGAGTGCCTGCCTCAGATATCGAGTCAACAGAACGATTCTCTTTGTCACAATTCTTATTCTTCAGTTCTTTGGCACGATTCTTCAAAGATTTAATAGAATCAGCCAAGGATATTCTTGTAGACTTCCAATCGTAGCCATCATGCAAATAAATCTCGAATTTCGATATGTTGAGCTTGAAGATCAAGGAGAAAGGAGAAGGTTTAACATCTCGTTCTTTTTGGTAGAAGTGGCTCTCTGCAAACTCAATTGATGGGGGACTTGATTCCTGATCTTCGTCTGAAGCCGTCTCTGAATCTGTTTTAATATTCATGGATGACGCGATCTGTGCATTTGCAATATTACAATACTCATCAACAAAGCTCAACAGTCTAGCATTCGGAGCCAGCACATGGGATTTAGCATTTGGTTCATCTTTTAATGGCACAGTATGTCCTGTTCGACCGTTGTTTAACACTTGCAATTCTTCAAGTATGTTTTCAGGCCAATGAAAACCAGGCTCGACGTTGATTTTACACCGGTCTTCATCGCTGAAAACAAGCGGAACTTTGAGATCACTCACAGTTTGTAATAGGGTATGGCATGAGTCAGCACAAAGAGAAGTTCTCACGTTATCAACGTTGACCTTCACATCAAGCGTGGAACTGTAATTCTTTGTCTCAGGAATGCTTTCGGTGGAGGTAGAATGCAAGATATTCAATCCGAGGTGCAATGTACTGATTGTTCCGATTAACAAGTAACCCCCAGATACCAATTGAGATATAAACTTCAGGTTTTTGCTGATACTCGAGGCACGGAAATTCGACATCTCGTCAATCAACAAAACGTTCAAATCCCGAAAGGTATGTTTCAACAGAAGATTTCCTTTACTTGCGGTGAAGTATATTGTTCCTTTTGTGATGGCACAGCTCAACTGACTGGGCAATCTCAAAGGCGAAATCTTCAACACCAAGTTATGACTTGTGCAGTGAACTTCAAAGTTGCCAGCATCAGCCCTAATCTTGTGAGCCTCGAGATGTGATTTGTGAAACTCATTTTGAGTCCAGCTTTTTTCGTGGCGAAGGAGAGATTTCGAATCCAGACTGTTGAAAGAGCCATTTTTTCGAGGATTCTGCCTAAATTCTTGGATACTTTGCAACCATTTTGTATAATAGTCAACTTGAAAGCGTCGAAAGATAATCTCAGGAGCTGGTCTGCTCTCAGAAAGACTGAAATGAATCATAGGGTACGCTTCAGAAAGACAGCTTGATACTATTGGTTCCTTATTCTCACCCAAGATACGGCTGATTTTGACCTGGCTCACCAGCCCTATAACTCCAGTATTGAGTTGGTAAAACATTGAATCCAAGAGCTCTATGTCTGCGTTTCCAAAAGCATTAAGAACATTTGTAATCTTGACGTGAATCAGCTTCAAAGATATCCTAAACTTTGTCTGAGGTACTTTATGCTCTCCAAATTTCACTTGACCACTGTTACCTCTCATAGAACGACCAGCGTTCATGATCAGTGACTTTGTGAAGTTTCTCTGATGCTTGTCGGGAGAAGCCTTCCTAGAAAAACTTTCAAAACTATTGACACAATCGTGTCTCAGCTGTAGGGCAGCAGCAAAAAGCCTCACATCAGCTATGAGTGCCTCGAAGATTTTGTGATCCGTAGAGATTTCAATGTCCCCTATTTCAATGGACAAAGCTCCTGTTAAAATTGTTTTTTCGGGTATCTCTCTGTTTGCACTGAATTTGTAGGCTTGGAATTCTTTGGGTTCTAGCCGCAAGCTTATTCGAGGAATTGTCATCACTTTAATTTCTTCTCCACGTGTGATGTATGATGACACCACACGGTGAATGTATAAGTGATCTTTGGCTTTATCGAAGGAAATTGGAAAAATCGTAGTTTTCAAGGCAGTGTTCTCCAGAAGCAGCAATGTGACATCCAAAGAAGCTGTTTGCAATAATATTTGACTTTTTCCCTTTTCGTTTTCTTGCGATGAATTAATCTCTCCGTAATTACCACTCCATTTCATGATCGATTTCGTGTTATTTGCAAGCTCAGACATTAGATGTAAATCTCTCATTAAGGTTGAAAAGTTTTCACTCAATGAATTTAGTGCAATTAAGAGGTTGAGCAAGTGTTTCAACGAGGTTACATCAGATTCGAACTTCCCTGGCTTGTGAAGTAGTATTGTCAATTCAGTATCTTTTAACTGAGCTGGCTTTTTATCATTTGCCTTATTAGACGCCTTATTAGCCGAGTATTCAAATCTCACCTCAGCTTTGGAAGAATTAGGGGTTTTTATTTCAGCGCTAAAGTCTCCGGAGTCTAGTTCATCAAAATAAAATACTTTAGACTCAATACCACCGGAATACTTGAGAGCCATGAATGACTCCACACCACCGTAAATAACATCACTTCCTTTCTGCTTAATTGTGAGATTTTTGAAAACAAACTCTAGATCATCTTTTGTGGATGCAAAATCGCCCTTCGATGTTAAAGAGGACGTTACCCCAAGATTGATGTAGTTGATTTTGATGTTATCGAAGACTTGATGAGAGCCTTCTGGATACCCGTCATCGATGATATCCTTGACGGTAGTTTCAGCCATATTTTTCGAAGATCTATGGGCAAAATTGGCTTTCCTTAGTTGATGGTTTTTGAGCTTCACCGTCCGGGATAGACTATTAAATACTGCAATGAGTGTGGGGACTAAAGGAACAGTAGCGACATTTATCGTACCAACGTCTAGTTTCAAGTGGGAGAAAGGAAACAATTTCTCAAGTTCGGCATCGATCTTGTCAATGGAAAAGAGCATAACACGATTTAGAGGCACAATGCTTGGCTCAGTAAGGGTAGATTTCTCCAAATACAGCGAGATGGCACTCATGTAAATAGAACTGGCTTGTTCTTTCGAAAAGATTTTGCTCTGCATCAATTCAAAATCTTCAGAATCACTGCTAGATTCTGAGGCAGGTTCGGATTCAGAAATTGCAGGAGAATTATCGGTAGAACTGGAAGCATTTTCAAAAGCACGATTTCCCGGATTGACATTTGTTTTAAGTGTAGATGCAGAAACGCCGAGGAAGCTCAATGACCTCAAGCCATTTTTGCTTTCGAAGGAGATTTTATCAATTGAGAACTCAAGATCAATGGAGTCGACCACAATCATGATTTTAATCTCGTTTACAGACACTCGAATGCGCAGCAAAGCCATATCAAGTGCCTTGGTCATAACTCCTCCCGAAAAGGACGACTTCCTCAGTGAATCAGGTTGGGGAGGTTCATGGCTTGAAGACAGTTGTGGTAACGCTTCTTTGGAATTATTCCGTGGCTGAGACTCGCCACTATCACTTGCATTACCATCAATGACATCACCAATGACACTTTTATCAATAATGGCTTGGGATAATTCTGCCGTGCTTTGAGCCAAAGTGCTCTCCACATCCTTCAAGTCTTGCTTGATATTGTCGAAGCTTGGAGCCACCACTAAATGAACACCAGTAATATCGACATTGACACCATCAACAACACCACCAGTCAAACAAAAGTCTCGAATAGTTCCATGACGAAGCCTGAAGCCAGGGATCTTGTCAAACTTCTCAGGGTCAATAGACACAGAACGTAGATGGATGTTATTGAGGGAGACCTCCTCTAGATTTGGGAGATCAACCTCAGAAAAAAGAGAGAGCTGCTGTAGAATGTAAAGCAAAAGTCTTTTTTGTATGTTTTGGGGGATCCAACTGGAATACATATTTTAGAGGGTAATCTGAGGGAATTGGGCTTTTCACGGGATATATAGGATAAGAATCGTCATGAGACGTATTTGAAAAAAAGCGGGGTGTTTTGACTGCTGTATGGGAATATTTGCTGTATAGGATCTTGTTGCTGTATGGGGTTGTAGACCGATGATCTGCTCTGATTTGTGGCGTCAGTGAGGCCCCGTATCAGATAAGCCAATACACCCGTACACCCGCGAAATAACCTTGTTGACTTTAGCAGTTTTGCTGCTTGCTAGTCGGAGAATTTTCACTATCGGGGAATATAAAACCAGATATTTTTCTTTGACTAACAAATTTAGGGACTCGTAGTCAATAAATTAAGAAAGAAAAACAACTTTGGCGTTTGGCATAGATAAAGTACCATGACGCATCTACGAGTCTGGGAAGACTCCAAAGGGTACGGGTTGCCAGGCAGAGAATGTGGAGAAAATAGATGGCTCGTTATACTTTCGACGCTTCACATCGTCATCTTGAGCGGGAAGGTCTGAACTGGATTCCGAGTCTGGCTTGAGTTCTGAGTCTAGCCTAGATGCAGAGCTTATTCTTGATTCGGTCTCCCCAGTACTACCAGCCTTTAAGATATCGTCCAACAGTGGTGCAGGGCAAAATATTCGTAGGAACTTTCCATCAAGGAGATCATGTAAATAATCAGCGGATTCGCTATTGAGCAACCCAATGTACTTTCTCAAATAGTCTTTGATTTCCTGTGGAGATTCAAATGTGTGCAATGAGCTGATTGGATAAGTTAAATCTGGAAGTCGGTTCACGAAGTAAGCAAGCCACGAGTGTAGTGTTGGTAGGCAGGCTGTGAGCTCCTGGTCCTTAAAGCACCGGGACATCACACCCATGAGTAAGTGTAAAACGAAAGCATCCAGAAGCACATTAATTAGCGGGAGATAGAACTTCTTGAGCTTAGAAAAGACACTCGTGTTTGAAAGAAGCACCTTTGAGTTCAAAAGGAGCTTTCCCAAGACACTGTATTGCCGCAGATCCCGAGATAACGCCTGGAGCTGTGCTAGTGCCGAGGTATTATCTATGCCCCGCTTCTGGTTACCTTTGTAGAGCTTGATCAACAATATGCATCTGGTTTTAGATACTATAGGAGCTGACCTACCTGAGAAAGCCTCGATGGTCACCTGCGGTGTTTGTAGTAGATTTTCGTGGGTCCAGAAATGTTCCTCTAACCAGACAAGAGCTTTTTCTCCAATGAACCGCAAGGTTTCAAGCGACGGAAGAACGTCGTGCGTAGCTGCGTGACGGAACTCCACGAAAAAGTTGGGAAGTCCTATTTTGCTTGCCAACACCAGAATCGGCAACGCTACATCGCCTTGAAATGGGTCCAAAAGGCCATTCACCAATGTAATTATAACCTCAGCGTACGCAGATCTTAGCGTGTAGAGCGAGGAACGAGACGCCAGTACCCCTGGATTATATTTTGGATCGCTCAATTGGATGGAGATGATCAATGCAGTCATGTTGATACCATGTGGTACTGGGCCTTTAGTATGCCATAGATGCACCGTTCTAACACCGTCCTCCAAGGCCGCAGGCACAAAGTCTGGCGCAAAAAAACGTCTACGTAACTTCAACAAATCATCAACCGATCTATACGGGGTAAATCTTTGGGTTTCTGTCATTGCGAGTTCGAGTACCGTAGAGAAGAGGGTAAGGCATCGCGTTAGGAAGTTAAAGTTAGTTCGCACTAGCATCTGCTTTCGCTCTCACAGGCTTCGCATCAAGTTTACCCCATGGGTAGAACACTACTCAAGGATTATTAGAAACTGCTATGTGGTCAGTTGCTGAAGTCTCTCGGATCACTGAACCCTTCTTAAACCTATATAACTAAGCCTCGATCCCTCTTCTTCAGAAATTATCAACGAATGAACATAACTAATTAGGTACTGGACGCACACAAGAACATAACAAGAATGACGTGGATATTAATTGATACGATTGTGTCTTTGAAGTCAAACTTAGCAAAGACCAGCTTTCATGGTTTGCGCTTCCGATTTGGCTCATAAAAGATCCTTATGTCACTGCATTATGTGTGGTCTTAGAATGTGTCTCAGACCAAGGCACCACCACTTCCCTAGTCCCTGTAGTTGATGTGAAATTGAGAGACGATTTCGTTCTCCTCATATGACAAGACTCTTGTCTCGCCTACCTTGTACAATTGCTCGTAAGGAAATTTTGCAGCCATCAACTGCCTTTTTTCATCCTTGACAAAGTCCGCCTTTGCAAAGGCACTATCCCAGCTTATCAAAATTACCCCAAATAAGACATTAGCGAGGCCAAACAAAACGAACATCAAATCCCCAGCCGCAATGTACCCGCGGCTCAAGAGGCTGTTAAAGGATAAGTCATTGATGAGGTTGACTAAGTTGTACACCAAAAAGCATAAAGGATACAAAATGGCAGTCAGGATATTGGACAAGCCCAAGTTGAAGGCAACTAGCTGCATTCCCACAATTGCTAAAGTAAGGGTCAATAATACCACCGTGATAACGTATGTGTACAGGCTCTTGGGGCTGGAGCGCAGCATGAGAGATTCAACAAACACATCAACAATAGACTTGGCAAAAAGAAACGTGTGGGCCGTGAGTGTTCCACTGATAAGTCCATAGAGAATACCAGTGATAAAAGTCAAGCGAGATACCGGATCTGCAGGCTTACGAAGCAATTTTCGAGAATATTTGACGGGCTCCTGCTGTAGTAGTTTGATTTTGCGGGAGAGATCACAATTAATCCGTACCAAAAGAGCCATAAAGACAAACGTAAAGATCCACCAGCCCAAAAAGCCCGGGCGCAGGAACTTCTCAATGACAATACGAAACCTCTCATCGGTTCCAATATCCGAGGGTGGAGTAGTGGCGCTTTCACCTTTGTAGGCGACAATAAAGGCACCAAAGGCTATCATCAAGGTGCCCGAGACTAGCTTCCAGGTGAAGTGCTCATTAGGCAAAAGCAAACAGCTGAGCACAGAATTGAAAATAAGCCCTATACTTTGGAGGGGTGACAAAATGATTAAAGGCAACGTGGTTAACTGAATCAAGGAGCCAAGGATATTAGCGGTTATAAAGAGAAAGAACCCAACAAGCCACAAGTTGCGTCGATGTGTGTGGGTATGACGAGCAGATTCCGGCTCTATGGAAAGAGGAGAAGTTTCCCTCCTTAAGCTTACAACAGAGTCGTCGGAAAGTTCGTGGGGATAAGGAAGCACATGAGATTTGCGTTGTAGTGTGATACCTAAGGACTGCACGGCTGACAGCACCACGGCAGCGAAACAGCCCCAGACCACGGATGAGCCAGGCATTTCATAAATACTGGCCCTGGAGATGTCGTTGAAAAAAAAGTGCACGTGAGAGAGAAGACAGTGAGTGGTTGAGTCTTTGCTAGGTTGAAGCGGCTGATATATGCGAGTGAAAAAGGTGCGCGCAGAGACCCCCACGACACCACTGGCCAGATGTTTTTTTTGGCTAGCAACAGCGACATCTTCAGTTATTAATAGGATCTCATTCTAGTCATTATCATTCTAGACCACGCATACCGCAAATACCACGCACATTCAAACTCATTCAATATCAATATCAATATCAATATCAATATCAAGATTTAAGTAAATTAAATTAACCTTAATTGCTTGCTTACGTTGATGCGCACTGTACTACACATTAACTACAGATCAGCTCTCGTAGTTCATCATAATATATCGCTCTCCATTTGAATAAGCTTGCTTACTTCTTCAGTATGCCTAAAGATCTTGAGGCTATGAAGAACATCATCGAGCCAATCGTCGAAAAACTATGCTCAGATAACTATAGTGTGGTTATTGATGGGTTGACAGACTTAGACGTATTTCTAGCGAGGTTGGTCCCGTCAGTCCGTCTCTTTCATGAATCGGGGATCCTGGATACAAAGCTCACACTTCTACGCAATCTACAAGACAATTTCCAATATAACCTTTCGTCAGCACTTCTTCTGGCGTTCGAAACATTTCTTCACTGTGGTCACAGTATCCAAGAAAAGCACATTACGTTAGCATGTCGCCATCTCAGCGGACTCGTGCTCATACATAGCGATTCCAAGAAGCTCTTCAACCGCAGACAGTATATGGTGTTGATCCTCTCGTATCTCAACCCACAGAACCCATTATATTCCACCACGCTATGCATATCGTTTCTCTCGCTACTCATTCATATTCTACTAAAAAATACCAAAAACATGAGGGTATTTGAAGCCAACAACGGCTGCCAGATTATTATCCACCACTTGAATTTAATTCCGTCCGAGGATGCCAGAATTGGTCCCAACCAGCAAAATTTGTACTTCAAGGTCATTGAGTTTTTGATTTTTTACTTGGCCGACGAGTCCGAGTTTTGCTTGCAGGAAGGTGTATCTAGCTTGACATTAGAGGAAAAGGCCGAGTTGTTCCGACCAGAATTTCCAGGAATCAACGATTTGATCGAGAACCTCAATGACTTAAAGTCTATTCAAACCATCACATAAATCATCTTTTGTTCTAGAATACTAAATTAATTTTTACCCTATTTTGATATGCACTGTATGCTGCTGTACTTTATCTGAGAATGCGCTAAATGCGCGGCCTGGGGTCTACTGACCATCAACCATCCTTCGAATCCATGTATAATCACATGGAATATCTCCAGAAATGCTTCCACAAAACAACTGCATGGAATGAGGATAACATCTTTCCCAATATCCTGGCCACATCTAATGCCATGCTAGATTTCAGTATCCCAAATGGCTCCAAGCTAGAGGTTCTGTCTCAAGCCACTAACCACCTGGCCTCGTCTATGACCATTCTGAATCGTCACACCATCAATGGCTCCTTGGCGTATCTATATTCGAGTATCCCCATAAAGAACGCGTCTGGTACGAAAGATATCTCGCTTCAGGATGCAATCTCTGGCTTCAGGATCATAGAACCCCATGCCTCCATTCCTGCGTTACTTACGACGTCCAAACAAAGTCGTAAGAATTCACACACGGAGAAGTCCAAAATCCCAAAGAGTGCTTCGCTTTTATACGGAAGAATGTACTTTCCCGGTACGGCCCTCGAGGCTATGCTTATCAAAAGGATCACACCAAATCTACAGCTCTTGGTCAAGTGCATCAACAATCCTTTGATCAAGCGGAACGGTACGGTTATTTTCTATCTCCAGGAGAACAACCCCCATTTCTCACGAGAGTACATCTACTCCACCAACGAGGCGTTGATAGGGTTCAGGTGTCTTTACACTTTTGGCAAGACGCAAAAGTCGCAATTCATTATTCCAAAATTCGATAACTCGGTCGTATCAGTGGGGACCGAACTTTGGTACGCAGCTATGTCCATGAGCCCAGGTCTATCCACGGCCATTAGGTACTCTACGCGTTCAACCTTGACAGGCAAGCCTCTTACCATGACATTAAGCTGCAATCCCATCTTGGGCCACATTTCTCTGACCTACAATGTCAAAACGTCTGTTTCGTCCACAGTGTGCTCCAAATACGATTTTAATTGGTTCTCTTATGCAAGCAACCTTTCGCTTGGCATTGAGCTCTACAACTTTCTGAAAAACTCCGCGGTCTTCTCAAAAGATAACTTCAAGCCGACCTCGACACCTCGCGCACTCCGAAATCTTGATAACTCGATGGCCTCGTCAACTGAGTCTACTGAATTCAGCCCCACGCCCTACTCTATACATCATGATATTTTGGCACCTCCATTCACCCAAAATTTGAGCATTAGCTTCGACCCCGTTGAACGCAGGGATGGCAGTTACCGCATCAACTCGCCGCTTCTCAAGAACTCGTCTCGAAGCGACCAAGAGGTGATGAGTGCGTTCCAAAATCTTGTGAAAGAGAGTAACTTTTCTAGCGTGATTAAGGCTTCCACCAGCATTAGTGACCGCATGTTCAAGCTTCTCTGGGTTGGGCGCTACAAGGATTTTTTGGTGAGCACAGGTTTCAAGCTAAACTTGAACAAGGTAACGCGCACCCCAGAGGTGGGCCGCTTTGGTGTAAATTTTGCATACGCTTGTTAAGGTTCGCACACCAATACACCACAAGCTCGAGGAAAAAACTTGCACACCACACTCCAACATCTTAGTTGTCCCAAAGCGCCATGAACAATCAAGAGTTGTTTCGGTTGTTCAAGAACACGAAGTTGGCTCAAGTGGCTACTCCCACTAGCAAGCACTTGAGAGGCCCTTCTGTCTCGACGCCCACACACCAGGTCATCTATACACCTGAAGAGAGTGCCAAAAGATCCAACTTTGGATTGAAATCGGCTCTTCCCAAGCAAATTGGCAGATCGCACATTGGTTTCAATGATATCGATAATTTCAAAAATATGCCAGATGTCGAGAAATACTCTGGGCCTCATTACATCAGAACCAGGTTTCAGGAGTCCGGAATTGTTTTGAAGAAGTTTAACCCAAAACAGAATCCCCTATTCGCATGGAAAGGCAACAATTCCTTCGAAAATAGGGGTTTTGGTTCAAGTAATAGTATTCTTGATAAACTCAACTTGCGCCAGAATATGTTGTTGAGTGATATGAAGAAGTTTCTTGTGAAAAACCCCAAATTATATGTTGAGTTCAAAGAGTGGGCTCTTGAGAAAAGCCCCAATGTCTTATTGCTGAAAACTTCTTCCACACAGCTTGAGCAGCTATTGAAGGACCTACTCGATTCTTCCCCAACCATAGCAAAGCGGAAACACTCTATTAGAGATTTGACCAAGAACATCGGAGCAAAAGCCTCAAGTAGGCCTATGAACGGCGTGCAGGGTACCGCAGGTTTTTCTTTCCTTCAAACAGGTAGACTCTGCAACACTCCTAATGGTGTGAAACACGGGAATATCGTTCCCGGAAGACTAGTGAAAAATGGCGAAGCTGCCATTTGTGGTATCATTAGTCGTGCAAACGACAGAACCACTTTGTTGCAGTCTAACTACATCAATAATGCTCCAGGAAAACACTCTAGACAGTTTGTGCTTCCTTTCAAGGTGGCTGATGCACAAGTGACCTCTTCTGGATCAGTGCGTATGCTGGTCGACGGTGTCAAGGTTGGCTCCTGGATGCAAAGCTCCGACATTGGCATGTCGTCATCCAAATATCCGCCATCCAACCCTAACCCACGAGGCATATTCGATAGAAACAAAGATGAGCTGCAATCGAATGTGATATCTCTCTTGAACATGCTCTCGAAACAAGGAAATTAGCATTGGCTTGTATATATATGTATATATTATAAACCTACACATGTATCCGGTATATAATGTTTATAAGTACTAAGGTCCCGTCTCAATTGGGGCTCCAATACCTGGCTCCTTTTGCAGTGTATCTATGCCTTGTTCAGTCTTAGGATGTAATTCCGCTGCACCGTTTTCTTTGAGCTTCTTTGCCCGCATGGCTTTATAGTCCCGTGGTTTCCTCTTTTTTGCTTCGACCGGTGGCACAAATCCAGTCATGTTCTTCTCCTCCTCTACTGCGGCATTTCTCAAGTCTTCAGCAAAACCTTCATCCAACCTCGCATCAACCTGATACCAAAGGTAAAAACTTGTGAATCTGCTTCCAGTGGCTAAAATCTTTTGCATTCGCTCCTGGACCTGCTTGAGTGGTTTCATACTGTTTCTGACTATCGGAATATACCGCGAAGGGATATTATGCACAGTGAACGAAAATGCGGTGTATCTGATCGTTGGCTCTTCTGGAGGCACCAAAGGCTTCTTTTTCTGGGGGGGAGGTGCTCTCTTCTTTGTCCTCAGGACCCGCACATCTGGTTGGGCGGGTTCAGCTGTTTGGTCTGCTTCAGCCAATTCACTTTGTTCTTTCATCTTTTTCTCTTCTTCCTCTTTGGCAATTCGTTCTTCCTCCTCTCGCTTGGAAACCTCTGCTTCATACTCACGTTGTTTTTGCTCATAAGTTTCTATCTCCTCGATGTTGTGGATCCAAATGTGACTGAAAAGAACATCGTTAAAGTCGGTTCCTTCTTCGGCATCGGCAGGCGCAGGATACTCCGGTTCGAGAACCTCACAAATGGAGTCTTGTGGAATGATGTACCTCACGTTCGGGTTTTCGAGAAACTCAAAAACAAGTGTTGCATTGTGCAAGTACTTTTCTTGAAAGGCGGTAAGTTTCATGGGGTTATGGACTTTCAATCTCGGAAACGTAGGAGGCGGTCTCTCAATCGGCCGGGACTGGCATGGTTTCGGGAAGTTTGGCGGGAGGGGTAGACCCTTGGAAAAGTATAATTCTGCGTGGTGAGGCTGGGGACCCATTTGTTTAGCTCGTTCAATGTATCTTTTGAACGTAGAAATTTGGCTTTCTGAGGCCTTTCCCAGTGCAACTTCTTTCATTAGATCATTAAGTGAGAGATCGACTTTGGCAATGGTATTCAAGTTTGAGATCATGATGGTATTGTCAATAGACTGTAGATTTGCAGGCGAAGGCCGGCTTGCTGATGTTGGCGTTGGCGTTGGAGCTGGAGCTGGAGCTGGAGCCGGTGTCTTCAAACTTGGAAGCTTGGGTTTGCTGTTTTTTGGCGGACCTGCTGTAGAAATCAGCTTGGGAATGGGGTTAGGAATGGGCTTGCTTACTTCTTCATTCAGGGCTTCTTTCTTTCTTTCTTCAAATCCCTCAGAAGCTTTTGGTGGGTGGTTAGTGGGTTTCTCGTCAACCTCTGAAGTTGCTGATCCGCTAGGCAGATTTGTAACTTTGGAGCTGAATCCTCTGGCACCGATGATTATATTGTCAGAATTGCTGATAGCAGGGCTTATCTGACCGCTAAAATGAGGGCTGTGTGCGGCTTTATCAGAATCAAAAGATTCGGTATTCTGGTCTTTCTCAATAGCCACTTTCTCAGTGTCATTCGTTTCTCCTTCTGCATTTATAGTACTGGATATTGTATCTTTGGGTGGCAATACATGCTTATCTTCCCCAGAATTGCTTGTCTGAGATGTCTCTTTCTCATTTGCATTCTGGCATAAAGGTGTACTTGGTGTTGCAGAAATACTTGGTTTTCCGATTTCAGAGTATGGCTTCAGCATTGGGCCCCCACAATTAGAAGGTAAACTCTTGCCTGGGTATGAGCCCTGTGCACCAGTATGGCTGATACAATCTTCTTGTTTCACGGGTTTATTGGGCAGAGCTTCAGACACAGACTCTGCCGGTTTTCCCCCAAACTTTTTGATTTCATTAATGGCCCTAGATTTTTCAGACCTCGCATCCTTGGCTATGAAAATCCGAATATCCATAGTATGCGGACCTAGAGTCATGGAAGCTTCACACAATTTTGACATGACATCTCTGGCGTTGACATCTGGACTCAATACTGGGATTCTGGTTCGTGCTTCTAGCGAATTGGTAGTGGCCTTGGCAAACCTTCGTCTGTTGCTGGAGTCTTTCAAGATTTCATTTTGCTTTTCCTTGTCCATCTCTGCTAGCTTCTTAGCATATGTTGTTTGCTTGACCCAATGTAATTTAAACATTGGCGCATGATAAACATATGTGTTTCTTGATCGGATTAAGGAATTGTAAAGAACGGCTGAATCCTTAATGGTGAGAGGGTTCTTGAGAATCTCCTCATAGTTTCCATATGGGGGTTTATTGTAGGAGATCGGGAGACCGTTCAAGGTTTCAAACGGACGGACGATTTTGTTCTCTAGAATCTTCTGCTCATTTTCAATCTCCTCCCTTTTTGCAGTCGTGATACGACGTCTCATTCGTGGTGGCATGACTGTGTGATGGAGTTTATTGTGGATTCTTAGCTTCAGATCACTTTCCTGAATTTGAGTGGCGCACGACACCCTGTGGTAGGCAATACAGAAATAGAAATAGAAGCAAAAGTAGAAATAAAATAGAATGATACCGTTAACTTGATGTTTTGATATTTATTTGTATGGAATGTAAATAAGGTTGCTCATATACGTGGAGAATTGTGCCTATCTTAGAAGGACTCTTCTAACGCATCAAGACCCTGCTTGAATAACATCACCAAATTCTCCAACTCGCTGACAATTTTGGCTTTAGGCGTTGAGTCCATAAACAAGTCTCCGTCCAAAGGAGGAATGGTTGGGAACCTCAGAATCTTTCTCATCGTTGGCTTCGACACGGATTGATTCCGAGAAAGCCCCACGTCCGTGGTGCTGAATGAACCGGTTACTGGGGCAGATGCAGGACCGGAGGTGGTGACTACTCTCTTTTGGGAGTTAGATCGTGCAGCAGCTCCACTCATATCCATAATTCGTGGTTTGAGTTCCACGCTGTCGTTTAGTTGGTTCTCCTTTTCTGCCACAGGCGTCATTGATGTGACACTTCCCATCAAAGATGGGTTGATGCCAAATTGGTTGACGTTGCTATCTGAGCGTTTTGAGTCGTTGGCATCGCCGGTCAACGCCGCAAGAGGATTAAATGATGTTGACGGCACGGGCATTTGTATACGAAGACTAGGTTTCTCTCTCTTGGCCTTGACGCATTTTTGTACGTCGATATTCGTACCACTTGTACCAGCACTGCTACTTATTGCAGAAAGTACAGACAGAGAGCCCGAACATGTAGGCAACGAGCTTGTAGAGCTGCTGGCATGCTTGGCTGCAGAAGGCTCGCTATGGAGCTTGAAATTTATGGGCTGTAGCAATGGGTTGTTGGTAGAATGAAGCGCTCTCATAGACTTGGACGGGCTGCTGTTCAACAATGCTTCGGAGTGCGCAACATTTGAACCGTTCAACGCTGGAGTGGGAGACCCTTTCTCAGATTGAAGGTTGGGGTGGTCTTGAACATAAGGCGGCGTTCTTGGCGCAGTCGGATCCAAATATGACGCGCCAGAAGAAAATGAGCCCCCTGTATTGGAAATTGTATGTTTGCGAGGCTTGGTTCCGTTTGTTGGGGAGTTTACCCTGGGCTCTGTGTTGGTTCCAGTTGACAGAGACTGAATCAAGGCCGGCGGTTTATCAAGGGTTGGAAAGTTGTGTTGAGGGGAATTGTGAGATGATTGTGCTTTAGTTGGGGGAGCAGATAACGACTGTTTTCTTGTTGCCGAAGCGAGCTTGGACAAACTCTCCATATCAGGAATCTCGATTGTTGGCGAGCTCACATGCAATGAATCTGGCAAAGAGATATTAGGAACGCGAGTAATTTCAAAACTGGAACCTTGACCTGCCATACTCTCGTCTTCGTCATCTTCTTCTTCGAAGAGAGAGATCAAAGATTTAGGGACCGGAGATGTGGCGTTCTTGACTGAATGCGACCCATTTTTGGAAGTAGCTTGCGTGCTGGAGTTGTGCTGAAGAGGCAGACCACGCTCATTACCCGTACCTAGCTTGCGCGTCGAGTTTGTGGACAGTAAAAAGTTGCCATTTGTTAAAGTATCATTCAAGCGAAATGTGGGTGCGTTGTAATGCAAGGTCTCCGCGTTCATGGTGTAGTCGTTATCCTTGGAATCATCATAATCCTCCGCAACTTCTAAATCAATGTCATTTTCGACGATGTATTCCCTGGAGCTCAAAGAGTCAAAATCCCACTTCACCTCAAATCCAGGCTCATCACTTTTGCTTGCGTCTTCGGGATGCACATATACCGAGTCTCGTGAAGAGTTGCGGTCTCTCCATAGAAGATACCGAGAAATTACCTCCTTCAATACAGCAGTGGGAAGATTCTTATACTGCTTGACGAGCTTGCATTTCATCAAATCATCTGCAGAGGGTCTCTCCTCGGGGTTTTCGTCCAAACAGAGCGCTATGCACTCTTTTAAGGCCAAAGGATACTCTCTGCCTTCCAAACGGGGAGGGGCTTGCTTCTCAATCATGGCCATGGCCCAAGATGCACCTTTTTCGGAGTAGGGAGGGTTTCCCGTGGCTAGCTCGTAGATGGTTATACCCAAAGACCAAATATCAGCCTTCACATTATAATTGTCACCCTCACGAATCACCTCTGGAGCCATCCAAAAGGGAGTACCTGCAATGGTGGTACGTTTGTTTGAATTTGCAGTAAGTTGGGCCGCAACACCAAAATCACAAAGTTGCACCTGGCCGTCGTTCGTGATGAGTATATTCGCTGCCTTAAGATCTCTGTGAATGACGCCCATTTTATGGACCGCTTGTAGCGCCATGAGCACTTCTCGCACAATGACTCCAATATGCTTTTCTTCCAAAGTACCAGCTTTCAAAAGAGTTCTTAAGGAGCCACCAGCGCAGTAGTCCATAATGATCCAGAGTTTTGTGTCTTCCAAAAAAGAGCCATAATAGTGTGTGACATTTGGGCAATTTTTCAAATCCGCAAGAAACCGAATCTCCTGCTGAACGTCAACCACTTCGTCGTAGTTCGTGTCTAACTCTAGCACCTTGATGGCCACCACCTTCTCAGTTTTCTTATGATAGCCTTTGTAGACCACGCCAAACTTGCCCTGGCCGATGACTTTGGTTCTTTGGTAGGAAGAAGTACTTAGCATGGTGAAAGTGTATGAATGTTTTCAAGGCCGAAGACCTGGAAGAAATTGAGATTGAGTGTATTCTCTTGCATGGAAGGAGCGTTCAGAAAAGCTCCTTGGAACTTTTACCAGAATCTTGAAGCCCTAGTTGAGGAAACTAAGTGTGTCGGTCACAGCCACAAATTTTTTCGGATGGGATGTGGTAAAGGCCAGCACTTTGGGCGTTGAAAATATAGATCTGGATGTGGAGGAAAGTGTACCAGTGTGAAATTTGAAGGCGCGCTAGCCAGGATCTGCAGCTGTGTGTGAATATACAAGTGGCCGCGCCTGTGGGAAGAAGATGCACCAAATACGTAAAGAACAGAGTAAATAGTAAATCGGCTATTTTTGTATTTTTTTTATTTGTTTGTTTGGATACATTTGGCAACTTGTAATTCTGTACTTTGAAAATTCCCTAGACCTTGAGTATCGGTAAACGGAGAACCGAAGGAAATAGGCCATAATGCTGAAGTGTGTGTGAGTGTGTGTGTGCAATAACTAGACAACAGAATAGTAAATGAATCTTATAATTTTCAGCAAAGAAGCGCGAAGTAAAGCTATATCGTAAAAGTAGCTAATTTTTCGTCTCCTCTCATTACCATAGAATAATTCTCAACATCAAGTCTCAAGAAGTATTTCAAATAGGATTAAAGCAAGGATAAGGATTTTAGGAAACCAAAATTTTCTCTTTAATATTTTCTTTCAATATTTTTTTTAATATATATATATATATATATTTCAAAATTTACTTCTCAATATTTCTCTTTATTCAATCCACCTATTCTATTTCAAAATTTGTATTTTGACCATGTGTGGGTTGGTCACTGTAAATTTATCAGATATGCGCATCATGACATCTTTTCTCACCATTTACCAGTACTAGTGCCCAACAGCAAAATGGTCCGGTCTGCTACTCTATCTAGAGACACCAACGAAACCAAAATCCAAATCGCCATTTCGCTTGATGGAGGTTTCATCCAGGTGAACAAATCAATCCTCAATGATAAACAGTCCCACGATGAACATGCTGCTCAGCAAACTCAGACTCAGGTGATCAACGTCCAAACAGGAATCGGGTTCTTGGACCACATGCTCCACGCACTAGCCAAACATTCGGGCTGGTCCCTTATTGTCGAATGCATCGGTGATTTGCACATCGACGACCATCACACCGCCGAGGATGTGGGGATCAGTTTAGGCCTTGCCTTCCACAAGGCACTAGGCCATGTGAGGGGCGTCAAGAGGTTCGGCACAGGCTTTGCTCCGTTGGACGAGGCTTTGAGCCGTGCCGTAGTGGATCTTTCTAACCGGCAATATGCCGTAGTAGACTTGGGGTTGAAGCGTGAGAAAATCGGCGACTTGTCCACGGAAATGATCCCGCACGTATTGGAGAGTTTTGCTCAGGGTGCTGCTCTCACACTTCACGTGGATTGTCTCCGTGGTTTCAACGACCACCACCGAGCAGAAAGTGCATTTAAAGCTTTGGCAATTGCCATTAAGGAGGCCGTCAGCCTGAACGGCACCAACGACGTGCCTTCTACGAAAGGTGTTTTGTTCTAAGCATAAACATAGTACAAGATATAGAGAAACGAATTTGATGAGGTGCGTATTTTAAAAATTATCACACTAACCGTGAGCAAAAAGGTCGATGCGCATCTCTTCATACTACTCACCATGAGAAGGTTTCACACAAGCTACATCAGCCAGGCCATCAAGCCTGTGTTCAAATCGCACGACCTGAAAAAAGGAATTAAGAAATTCTCAGATTCATTCAATACCGGTAGCAACCACAAGCCCGAGCAGAAAATTTGGGACAAGTTGAATATCTCCAAACATGAGTACTTTATACGAAAATATGCCAATATCTCACCCGAGAAAAGAAAACAGTTGGACGATAAAGTCACCCGGCAAAGGTCGCTCCGGGAGCAGAGAAGAAAACATGAAATGGGTGATGATTACGATAAACCCAGAAATCCCCGGCCTGCGTTGAACCCACTTTCGGAGTACCTCTTTGGTACTCACTCTGTCATGTCCGCGTTGACTGCAGGTAAGCGAGAAGCCTTTAACACCCTCTACATCCAGAAGTCCGAAGATAATGCCCGGAAAATCGTCCTGCTTGCGAAAAAAATCGGGATCCGGGTGGTGGAGAAGAATTCCAAAGGTGAAATGAACACGTTAAGCTCTAATGGTGTGCATAATGGCGTGGTGTTGGAAACGAAGCCCCTACGCATACCTGAGATCCGTCAACTCGATGAGACTTTTGATGGATCCAACGGACTGTACACTCTTACAGTGTATGATGAAGAAACAGATTTACCTGTGCAAAAAACGTGTGAGGTAGTCCGAACAACTGCTGCAAATTCCAACAAGTATCCCATGGGCATATTCTTGGATGGAATTACCGACCCGCAGAATTTGGGCAATATCATCCGGTCGGCTTATTTCCTCGGTGTAGATTTTGTTGTGATCCCAAATGCCGAGTCTGCTCGTCTAGGACCAGTTGCTGCTAAGGCATCTGCAGGAGCGCTCGACCTCTTGCCCATATATAAGGCAGACCGCAGCTTAAATTTCGTGGAGTTAGCAAAAAAAAATGGCTGGTGTGTCGTGACTACAAGCTGCCGGCAGAGCCAAGACGACTTGGCCATCTTGGGTCAAAAGCATCATGAGTACGTGTCCAACAAATACATTCAACCGTCCGACTTGCCGGGTCTTTTAAATAGGGCTCCGATGTTGATGATCTTGGGAAGCGAGGGCTCAGGAGTGCGTGCCAATATGAAGTTGCGCTCTGATGTTTTGGTGGGCTTGGACAAGGGCCGCCTGGGTGACGATTTGGTGGACTCACTCAATGTGGGAGTGGCGGCGGGACTTTTTATTGCCAAATGCTTTGAATGATCTTGTACATAAAATAATGACTGTGGTGAATATATATAGACACTGTTTGAATTTTAGTCTGTATTATGCATCTTAATGTCGCATACATACATAAATGAGTACTGTCAGAAGGCTGAGTCGTCATTGTGACTCATCTGCATAACTATCACCGGTAGAAATCTCGGATGATTAGAGAGAAGTGCGATCCCATTGTTCCATTGTCAAGGTCTATGACTATCCCACGTCTGATCGCACATCGTAGGTGATTATTACATGGGTAGTGCGATACCCATGGGGGATCTGACAAGTACTATAACAAAATAATACGTCTTTTTTTTTTTTTTTTTTTCATCCAGGTTTTCATATTTCTAGTCATCATTTTATTAGTTAAATCTGGTTATGAAATACTAGACCAAGTCTTGAGCAAACAATAGAGTCACTTTCAAGTCTATGATATGATATCTTATAATGATAATATATGTGATTGTCGCTTTCGTAACTATGACATAAATGTTGGATCTATCCTGCATGATATTCCTAACACATTCCCATGTGACCCATATACCCGTTACACCGGGTATACCCATTAACCCTTTAACCTATTACCCCATTACATCCCATGTCTCTCCTTACCCCCACATCTACTATGTAACGAATGCGACACTTCCAAAAAATTCATGTTCCCCTCCATTCTATTACTAAACCATACCCAATCTTCATATCCATCTTTTGATGAGCTTACCGAAGCTGCATGCGATATTAGATGCGCATGCTATACCCCAGTTTCGCACCTGATCCCAACCACATTCTTCTGCACATGCTCCAATACCACACTCCCCCCCTAATCCTTCTCTAATTCTTACTGCTCATCATCTCTCACTTTCAACTTGATCTTGCACCATGCATTGTCATTTGGTAGTATTGGTTCATGGTATATGGGGTAACCCTTCCCATATGAGCTACCTAGCTAGCCAAATTGAACACCAGTGCTCTCCAACCGACCCAACCGAGCGCTTGATTGTTTACAAAACAGGTTCACACGCCGGTTACTTGACCTACGACGGTGTAGATGTGAATGGAAAGCGTATATCAGATGAAATCTGGGATTATGTCGAGAACCTAAAGCTGAATGGAGATGAGGTTATCAAGTTCTCACTTATAGGCTATTCAATGGGCGGCTTAATTTCTAGATATGCATTAGGCCTTCTATATCATCGAGGTTTTTTTGACACTATTCATCCATGTCACTTCACCACCTTCTGCACTCCCAACGTGGGTGCTTTGAACACAAGCTCATCTTTATCGGCTCAATTATATAATTTCATGGCTCCATATGTGTTAGTGTATACAGGGAAGCAGATGTTTCTTAAGGACGAAATGTTGATTGAAGGCTCCAAAAAGCCATTGCTTGAGTGGATGACCGATCCATCCTCCAGGTTCTACAAGGCCTTGAGACTATTTGACCATAGGCATTTATATGCGAATACCATCAACGACACACGTACAGCATGGTACACGACTTCTATCTCGCCAATTGACCCTTTTCAATTCATGGTCAATGAGAAAATTAGTGCTTATGCTCTAGGTTATGTCGAGGGCTACGAACCCACCGTTATTGATATTTCAAAGCTGCTTGAGTTTAGGAAGGTCGAGGCTCCCGTGAAGCAATTCTCTTTCCGGTGGCTTTGGTCCCAGTCCTTTTTATGGCTGAAACTCACTTTGTACTTTGTATTCTTGGCTCCTCTATACGGTCTCTACGTTCTAGGGAATACAATCTATCAAAGGATAATGCTCAATAAGAGAATGAGAGACTTTTCTAATGAGGGTGCTGAGAGTCTTCAGGTGCTATACGATGCCATAGGAGAATCTCTTGGATACGACGAGAAAGATGATGATACGGATCACTCGCTTTCCATTGTGAACTCACGTCCCTCTGGGTTATCGCTTGGTATCAGCGAAAGGGTCAGGGACCAAACAGAAAACTTGGTGGATTCCATTCTCAACGCCATGAGCAACGAGAACTACTCGGAATATCAGTACAGTGTGTTGAAACAGAAGAAGTCCACAAGCATACCAGAATTGAGTAATGACAGTGACCCTCTGTTTTCTGATTCTGGAAGAACTTTGATTGATCTCAGAGGGAAATCGAAGGCAAATTTCAATGTCAAGTTGACCGAAACACAAGAGACAATCATCAATAACCTTAACAAGTTGGACTGGAATAAATACCCCGTCATCATAAGACACACCAAGGCCACACATGCGGCTGTCATCTACAGAAATGAAAATCCTGAATTCGATGAAGGAAAAGTTGTTGTCGAACATTTTGTCAAGGAAGTCTTAAAGCTATAGTCAAGTACCAGCCAGGCTTAACCTTAAATTATCTTGCTTGTATCGTATAAAGGTGATTTACATCATTTGGGTGTCGTATACGGAAAGGCTCATTTGATCTAGATTAATTCCACGTAGTTTGCAGGGAAGATACCACTACGGCCATAGTTTCTTCCAGTCCACCAGTCATCGGTGGTATCAGTCTTGTGTATGATTTCTAGCACATCACCCTTCTTAAACTGTAAGTCCCCGGGCTGTTCACCTTTGAAAGTGTAGAGCGCAATCGCCTGGTTTGAGTTTGTTTTCTGTTGCCCACCGAAGTTGGGTTTACTACTCGAAGAAGGTCGCGATGGGCTAGAACCAGGGCCAGAGAGCTTCGTCTTCTTGAGTTTCGTCCCTAATTTATCGACGTGACTATCGCCATGTCTTCGACTAGCATTTCCATCATAAATGTTGTCCTCCCAAGCGGAGTGGCGAGAACCACCCCTGGAATCACTGGTTTTGTAAGGAGACGCGGCATTTGCATTACGGCGGCGGCTTGGTGCTTCATCGGAGTATTCGTCATCGGAGTAGCCATATTCATCAGAGTACCTCCTACTGCCTTGATTAAAAGTTCTGTAATGACGATTAGAGTATTCAGAAGAAGCGGAGTCCGAAAAGTCATCTGGAATATCGTTATAGTAGTCGTCATTGTTGAAGTCCTCGTCTGAAATTCTCCGAGAGAAAACCCTACTTTCTAAGATTCTCATAAGTGGCTCGCACCCATGCACATTCTCCATTTGACCACTCAAGATATTTCTGGCCTTGCAGTTTTTGCCGTAAAACTTTCTGTTGGCATCTCTTCTCTCAATAATAGCAGATCCTTCCAAAGAAACACCCGCAAAGAGGCCCTTGGTTTTCGAGTAGGCAAACACTGCAGACACCGACTTCAACGAGGCAGTACCAGCAGCCTCTGCATTTCTTCCCAATGGACCAGCAGCCACTGAAAAATTCGTACCCAAAGTGACAGATCCCAATTGGGCAAAGGATTCTACTGCGGAAGCGGTATTGAGGATGAACACGAAGTCTGTAAGTTCAGCACCGATTTGCCCTCCGACTCCAGCGCCTGCAGTGACGATTGCTGAAGGTGGCGACCAGGAACCATCGGGCAATCTAGCCACAACAACACCAGATCCCGCTCTTCCTGAGAAAAGAAATCCAGCCTTCAACACTGTTATAATGGCTAGACCCTTGGCATTTCTTAACACATCCGGTGGAATGATCTGATCGGGGCCTGCTAGCTGGTTTGGCTTGATAAAACTGGCCAAGACCTTTGCTGCTTTTCTGAAATGTTAGCAATGTTCACGGAGTCCTGTTTTACATACTCTGACCAGCAAAGTTGTATTGCGTAACATATCAGGAGGATATGTGCTGGTATTAGAGGAAAATGTATAAAAGGCGTTAGGCCGAATCATTTTAGAAGACTATTTGAACAAATACATACCTTGACTCGCTTTTCAAACTTCTGGGAATTGGATTATTGATACCCATTTTTTCTTTGGTTATAACGTCTAAATTTTTTATGGGGTGGTGAATTTTCGCAAGTTTAATGCTAAGAAAAAGTGCACACTCAAGGGCGGGACTGGGCTGGCTGACCCCATAATCCGGGGAACGCGACAGTTCCTTCCGAGTATTCTAGTGCATAAAGTGGGGCAAGCTAGGTGAAAGCAGGATACTATCTTTTGCGGCAGTCAGAGCTGAGATAAACTGCTTTAAATTATTCTGCTCACGTTTGCAAAAAAAGCAAACGTGAGCAAAAACAAGGGGCATACTGGGAATTGAACCCAGGGCCTCTCGCAAACTTGAAGGTCTTTCAACCAATCAACCCAAAGCGAGAATCATACCACTAGACCACACGCCCTTCTCGAGGAAATATTGAAATTTTCAGTTATATACAATATTATTTAAGAATACACAATAACATTGAAACCTTTCGATGTTTGCTTTTCTCCGATATGAATTGAAAGATTTCGGGAATAACTCTCAATGGTGATTTGGGCGTGAATCTTATTATGAACTCTTTGGCCGAAGTTTCATGTGAGAAATTTTTTTCTTTTGACCATATATTAAGCTGGACAAGAAATTGCGAATTCCCGTATATCTCTAATTAAATTTTCAATTTTAAATATCTGCTTTGAAGCGTCTGCTTTTTTGTGAGCTCAAATTATAATGCTTGTGTTGTTTAGAGAATTTGTCTCATTCTAGAATCGTGAATCTAATTAAATTGCCGAGTTTAGTATCGTATAGTCTTAGCGCGACGTGGAACAATAGCGTCTCCCCCCCCCGCCTGCGAACATAAATATATCATACCCAGATTTCACGAACCGCGTAGATGGTTAAAGCGACTTTTTTTTTTGAAAACATTTTCTCTACCCCCTTACGCAAAAATTTCACACTTTTCTTGTGTTATGCCAAACACGACATTTTCATCAGTGGCTGTGTCACCAATAGGCACACCGCTACCCGTTCGGTAGCCCCACATCGCGCATCTAACGAGTCTTATCGCACACTTCGGGCTTGCGAGTTTCCATTTCAAGCGTGGTACCTGCCGGACGCTCGTGAGGCCTTATTGTGCCCTGCACACCCAGCTTGCACCTCAACGTAAAGGCTTGGCGTGCTACGAAGTAGTCGTTTATAAAGTGATTGTGAGACCTACCACAAGATTGCGTAGCTTCTCCTGAATTTCAAAACACCCATCACCTGTCTTTCTGTGACACTCTCCGATACACTTCTTGAAGCTTCCTTTTTCAATTCCTTTTGCGATCCTTTTCGTGAAGCTATTTAAAAAAAAAAAAAAAACGAGAAAAATCACTTCGTCAAACGGCAAATTCGTGGTTTTGATACCCAGGCTTAAAGAATCCTTTGCTCCTTGATACTCTAACATTCCCTGAATACAGCTCGTATTAATCGGGAAGACGTTGTCTGTATTCAAGTTGCTATTGCTAACAATTTTGTGTTTGTGAGATTCCAACCATTCCAATCCAAAACACTCTCACCAGTTTTTCAGTTCAATAAATCTTTTTTTTTAAAAAATGGGGGCCTGTTGCAGCTGTTTGAATCCGTCAAATGGAGATGGCAAATATCCGCCACTTTTGCTAGCCGAGAATGAGAGGGAGGCTATATCCGCTCTCTTACAATATTTGGAGAACAGATCTGATGTCGACTTTTTCAGCAACGGACCTTTGAGATCCTTGCTGACATTAGTTTATTCTGAGAATATCGACTTGCAGAGAAGTGCTGCTTTGGCTTTTGCTGAAATAACGGAAAAAGATGTACGTGAAGTGAACAGAGATGTTCTAGAGCCCATCTTGATTCTTTTGCAGTCCAACGATACTGAAGTGCAGAGAGCTGCTTGCGGAGCCTTGGGAAACCTAGCCGTGAATAACGCAAACAAATCGTTGATTGCCGAAATGGGGGGAATTGAACCTTTGATCAGACAGATGATGTCTTCAAATATCGAAGTGCAATGCAACGCAGTTGGCTGTATTACTAATTTGGCTACCCAAGACGAAAATAAGTCCAGAATTGCTAAGAGTGGTGCTTTGATACCTTTGACCAAATTGGCTAAGTCAAAGGATATTCGTGTCCAGAGGAATGCCACGGGTGCTTTATTGAACATGACACACTCGCTTGAGAATAGACAGGAATTGGTGAACGCAGGCGCTGTACCTGTTCTCGTGTCTTTGTTGTCAAATGACGATGCTGACGTTCAATACTACTGTACTACCGCTTTGTCAAATATTGCAGTTGACGATCAGAACAGAAAAAAGTTGTCCACAACTGAACCAAAACTTGTTGGTCATTTGGTGAGTTTGATGGACTCGCCATCTCCTAGAGTTCAGTGTCAAGCAACCCTTGCATTAAGAAATTTGGCTTCAGATTCTGGCTATCAAGTTGATATTGTGAGAGCTGGCGGTCTACCCTACTTGGTGCAGCTATTAACATGTAACCATCAGCCACTAATTTTGGCGGCTGTGGCTTGCATCCGCAACATTTCTATTCACCCACTTAATGAAGCATTGATAATCGAGGCAGGGTTCTTGAAGCCTTTGGTGGCACTATTAGATTACAATGATCTGGAGGAGATCCAATGTCATGCCATCTCAACTTTAAGAAACTTAGCGGCCTCCAGTGAGCGCAATAGACTTGCCTTATTGAATGCTGGAGCTGTGGAAAAATGCAAGGAGTTGGTCTTGAAAGTTCCCTTGTCGGTTCAGCTGGAAATTTCTGCATGTTTCGCCATTTTGGCTTTGGCTGATGACTTGAAACCGAAACTTTATGAGAGTCACATCATTGACGTTTTAATTCCCTTGACTTTCAGCGAAAATGGAGAAGTTTGCGGAAATTCAGCTGCTGCCTTGGCAAATTTGTGTTCTCGTGTTTCCAACGAATACGAGAGCTACATTCTTGACAACTGGACACAGCCAAATGAAGGTATTTTTGGATTCTTGTTGAGGTTCCTACAAAGCAGAAATGCTACATTCGAACACATTTCCTTGTGGACTATTTTGCAATTGTTGGAGTCCAACAATAGTGAAATTCAGGCTTTGATCAAGGAAAACGAATCAATCTTGCATGGAATAAAGAATTTGAGTGAGGGTCAAAGCTCTAGAGGCACACTTAATAATTATGAGACCATGGAGTATAACGACCCTTCAGTGGAGTTGTTCAACTTGACTCAACAAATCTCCCAAATTTTGGCCTAGGTCATGTCGTCTTAAGGAAACCTCACATCTACTATCGCTAATCTATAACAAACTTGAGCTTAACTAGAAAATAAATACGCAATCAAGAACCTATGTAGTGTATGCAATTCTTTGGGGCTTATCCTTCTTCTTCGCTTCGGTAACTCTGCTTGAGTCTAGAGTCGGGGTTTTGTTAAGCAGAACCTTTTGCAACCTCTCAAGAAGCTCCTCCTCTTCTAAAGAAACACGGGCTGGAGGTTTGATTTGTTTCTTCAGCAACTCCTCGGCTTCAAGCTCCTCCAATTCGCGGTCAATTTCACTGATATCTAAGTCATCATCTTGGGCCATGACCAAGGAGTCGCTGATTTCATTAGTCTTGGAGATTTGCTCATCAATATCAAGCATTAGTTCATCAACCTCACCAACAGTGGCTTGCTCGTTAAATGCCGTGAGAGCATTCTTGGCCGATTGCAACGTAGAGACCATGGCCGCATTCGTCTCGGCCTTATCTATCTCATCCAAAATATCGGTAAGTTTGCCCAACAAGTTCGATGACTGTTCAAGCGACTTATTAACACGAGCTTTTTGGAAGAGAAGGTTCTTAACGCGAGATCTGGTGGTTTCGGATTTTCCATTAGTAGATGAAAGCAATGCTTGAATGCGGTCAGGAATGATGTGATCAACCTTCTCCTCCAACGAAGCAGTCCTAGATGCAACCCTATCTAGGGCTGCTTTTAAATTGATTATGCCAATGTCGTTCTCGGTGATTGGCGAGTCGTCCAACTTTAAGTATGTCTCAATGTGAGGCAGTTCCTTCTTGAGAATTTGGATCTTGCGATCATCTCTAGTTAAGTATAGAATCAAAGCTTTGGCATCTATGGTGGAGATGTTTGAATCCAATTCCTTTATTTGGTTTATGAGAGTTTTCTCGTTGAATAGCTTTCCCAGGTACACACCTGTGAGCAGCACCAGTTTCTGGAGCTTCAAGAAAGTCTCCTCGGATTTCTGCGCCAACAATGAAAGGTCTATGAAATACTCTTCATGACCTGCAGATTTCAGAGTGTAAAAGGAGAGTTTGAGGGAAGTCCAGCTTCTCAGAACAAATGTGGATGGTAAGAGGTAATCTGTCAATGAAGTTCGGGCAGAGTACGAGCTCGATTGAAACACAGACCACGGCACCAACACTTTGTTCTTGACCATTTGATCCACGATTATGTGAAGAGCCTTTGGCTCGCCATATTTAGGTAACAGAAAGGCAGAAGCCAACCCACCCGGAATCGATACGCTTGACTTGAATACGTGGTGTTTGATGCATTGCGTGATAAGCTCCTTCCATGCCTTGCAGTTGGCCTCGTAACCCTCGGGATTGTATACTTCAAGGTGTGAGAAGTCTGAATATAGAGACGCAATCCGTGTGTCCTTGAAGGCGGGAACCAAGGCAAATGCTTCTTTCACGGACATGTTGAAGAGGTTGGGAGCACGTGAATGAAGCTGTGTTTGGTTCCGCGCGTGGGTCACTGCGATAAGGTTGCAGCTGAAATATGTAAGGCCCCAACCGGGAGGGGCAGCTTTATATTTTAGTTTAATGATTTCTTTATCGTTTGTTTTATCATTTAATCAGTTCATGGAAAGGTCATTTATTTAACATACATAATTTATACTTATACGTGATTTCAACATGATTTCTGAGAAACTGTAAATTACGACAAGCCACAATGAAAGTGTGGAATAATGATGTTTGAAACATACTCATTATTCATTTAATTTCAGTATATTAATTTCAGTATATTAATTTCAGTATATTAATTTCATTATATCTATTAAATTCTTGAGCACTCCTGCCCGCTAACTAGCTTTTCATTAGTTAATGCCCCTAGTATCCCAGGATTATACTTTAGTTGGTGGAAATAGACGTCCCTTCTCTGTCCGGGCGACCTTATTGGTCAGTGTAGACTATACTTATAGGATCGATCTAACATTATCTATGATTTCACATCATTGAATCATTATTCTATCTATTCTATTGCACAGGTCAGTGTAATGTATCAAGCGGAGATGTCCAATTTATTAAGCAGAATTTCCACCTCATCCCTCAAAGCATCCACAACATCCAAAATAGCAGTCGCCGCAGGGGAGTCGGCGTGCTCGTCGAAAAAGCACTCGCCCTGGTCGCATGCTTTTCCAATGCGGGGATCTAATGGTACCGAGCCTAGATACTTGATGTTAAGGTCTTTGCACAACTGTTCACCACCACCTGTGGTGGGCTTGAAAATAAACGACTTGCCCTTACAGTTGGGGCACACGAACCCAGACATGTTCTCCACAAGTCCCAAGATCTTTATGTTAGCCTTGCGGCAAAAATCAATCTCTTTCCTAACATCCAAAAGAGAAACCTCTTGCGGCGTTGTGACAATCAAAGCACCATCGATCCCCGCATCTTTCATGTACGTCGTGACTGATAAATGCTCGTCAGATGTGCCCGGCGGCGTGTCGACAATCAAGTAGTCCAAATGTTCACCCCAGTTGACGTCCTTCAAAAATTGTTTTATGAGGCCATTTTTCTTGGCGCCCCTCCAGATAATGGCTGAATCTGCGTCTGGAAGCATAAACGAAATCGACATTAACCCCAAGTTATCTGCAGCATATACAGGCGACCATCCTGAGTTGGACTGATGGACGGTCTCACCTTCTGCACCAAGCATTCGGGGCAACGAAGGTCCACAGATATCCAAATCCATGGCTCCCACTTCGATGTCTTCATCCGCTGCAAGGGCCCAAGAGAGCATGGACGTGAAGGTGGATTTTCCAACTCCTCCTTTCCCGGAAAGAACCAAGATTTTGTGCTTTATGTTCAGTAGTCGCTGAGTGATGACTGGAATGTCTGCATCTGGACCCTTGGGTAGACTTTCACAAATGCTCTTGTTGGCACAACCATTACAAGCATCCCCCTTGCCTGCGTTTTCCGATTCCGGCCCGGGACAGTGCTCCGGCTCAGGTGCCTTGAGATCTTTCGCAGGCGTCATTTTAATGTATTAAGAAGGTTCGATCCTCAGCTTAACGTAAGAGAACGAACAAAGAAAGAGACACGGTACAATACACTTCTATGAACGTGTGTCTATATACCACTAGACTTTTAGTAATCAAGATCGCGGCACTGTATGCAGTATACAATCACTTTTCGAGTCGGCAAGCAAAGTAGGTCCTTTCATTTTCACCCAACGGCATGTTTAAGATTTTTTCCTTGGCTTGTGTTAACTTATCCTGGTTTTCCAAGGCGAGATCTCCGACTCTCTTAGTCATGATTTGCGTGGCCACATTAACAAGATAGAGATTCCTCTTCTGAACGAGCGCCAAATTTTCAAGTAGGTAGGCAATGTCAGACACTTCAACATCTTTTTCCTTGTCGGCCTGTTCGGTAACCTGAAGATACTTGTAGTATAAACCGGCTCCGTGGCTCCAGCTTCCAATCATGTTGCCTCCTTGTGGGAAACTGTCGATTAATGCTTTAACAACCGACTTCATGTGTATCCCTTCTTCGATTATTGAAAGAGGAGCAAGCTCCTCGCAAATGAGTTCATGAGCCTCTTCCCACATCCCCGCAAACACCAATGATTCACCGCATCCCCAGTAATCCTTCTTTCTCCGTTTTTTAAGGGAGATGGCTTCGTAAATCAACTCCCTTGGAACTCTCAAGACCTTTTCCAAAAATTCTTGCTGTTCCTTGTCCTCTTCAAAATGATTAACAAATTCAACAACAGCTGCTCTGATGGCCCTTTTCACTTCCTCATCACTAGCCATTGATGCATACACATACAAAGCCTCTTTCCATAAGCCACAACTTTCAAGCTCCTTACCAAAAAGATGTCCAATTGCATCCTGAGTTGCGTTGTCTTTTCCACTGGAATGTCCGTTGGACAATATCTGATACAAAATCCATTTGAGTTTGGAACTCAAGTTTGAATCAACAAGAATTTGACAACATTTTGCAAACAGCTCAGTTTTGAATGCTGTATTGATCCTTAAGATGTATCCGAGCTCATCATTGAGTTTGACGTTCTTGGAAAACTGAGATATCATCGAGCTTACGCTTTCTGCTGGATTGCCATAAAACACTTCAAGTGCAAGACAGACATAATCCGGAAGCTCGCCAACAAACGAGGCAAAGTCTCCCGCTAACAACCTGTACGTTTTCAAAAGCGAGTCGGGGATAAACTCCGCGTCGCCTGATTCCTTCCATGAAGTAAGCTGGTTTTCAGCTATACTTCGAACTGTAGGGTCATTTGAGTCAATTAATGTAAGCAACGGAGCAAGGTGCAAGTTGCAGGACTCTATTGCAAGAATTGTGGCCTTCTTTATATTGCCTTGACAAACATTGGAAAAGATCTTATCTAAAGGTTCTTCTGAAAGAAACAAATCCTCATAAAAGTCTTTGTTGTAGATCTTGAGCCACGTTGCAAGAGCCTGCTTTTCCTCAATACATTCTAGTCTTTTGACTAAATGCAAATTAGAGTAATCAAGGTCTTGGTATTTGGCAAACGTTCTCAAGTCTGGCTTATCAAACAAAATGGCCGCGAGACGTAGATACTGAACGTCCGAGACCTCACCCAATAAAGCAGATATTTTTTTGAAAGTCAACTTATCATCAATGTGCAACAGAGGAAAGTTGTTTTCTCTGAGCTCTATCGAAGACTTTATCAAGATGTCCTTTGAAAACTTGCTCAACACCTCTTTTGCAAGAGTCGACGCATTGTCAAGAATAAGGCGAGGTTCTGGGGTTTCCTTCATGGGAGTTGAAGCTTGGTATGATTCATTCTCGTTGTTTGGCAAATCAGCAAATAAAATGTCATTAACTGAATTGAGAGCTGGTTGCACTTTTCTGGGGCGCCTCAACTCCGGAGATAACGCAGAGCTGACGTCATTTGCTAACTCTAACTGTAGTAGCCAGTTTCCAGAAGTAGGAAATGAGCTATTATTCTCAAAAACCTTAAATGCCTCTTCGTCGTCCAAATCAGGCTCATACGCCTTCTCATCAACTATGTGTTCCATTTCAAGAGTTGTAGGAGCAGTATGCACAAGTTCCTTGATGTAGTCATAATTTCCCACCTCATCTGGGAATAAGGGGCCATCAAGAGCAACACCTTCTTGGTCACTGTTCATAGACTCATCCTCAGACTCGGATGTAATATCACTCGCATTGGCTGCGATGTAGATTGCAGACTTGTCGGTTTTGAATCGACTAACCTCCTGATTGATTTCATTCTGAACCAAACTTTGCTTGACACTTAACAGGCCAGAGTTAGGTTTGATTGTGGTATCAAATTCCCAGCTGCCTGGGATTCCACTGGTCTGTCTTTGCATTTTTTGACGTTTCAATTCATTATGATAGGAATCGTTTTCGTATAGGTTGGAGTGGTTCACAAAACTCTCTCTTTCTCTTTCATCTTGTTTTTTCTTCATTTCTCTCAATCTTTTCAACTCTTTAGTTTTATCGCCTTCAACCTCATCATCATCAAGAAGGCCCCAAATACTAAAATGTTTAACTTGCGAAATCCAGTTGTAAGTGATTGGGTCGTAAGTGATGAATTCTTGACCATCCTTACTCTTCAAAATGCGAATAAAGTCTTCAACGGATTGGTTATTTTGGGGTTGTACCTTTATGGTCAATGTCGCCGGCACGTTCAACTCGGTGAATTCAGGTGGAGAAGTATAAATTTGTTCGTCATACACAATAACGTAAGGCGATTTAAAAACAAAAAGCCTACCAAATAACTCCTGGGCGATGGCATTCTTATCGAAAGAGAACTTTTCGAATATGTTCGACAAATCGACTGGAAAATTGTATGCAATTTGTCCGTGGCCAATTCTACCAATGATAAAATCAGGCACTTGCTTGAGTTGCGATGTGGTTAATAAAACAAGCTCTTTAAGAGGCGGATAACAGAAGTATCCATTGTTCAAATTGGGGTCATCAGTTTTGTCTTCGATCAAAATATCATTGGACTGAACACCATGACCATCCATTGTTTTAGCAGATTTGGAGGATCCATCAATTATAGGTTCCGGGGTGGGGCTTTCCTCCACACTTTCAGTTTCGGATAGGTCGTCATCACGAGTTGACGTAAGAATTCTGCTCTGCTTTGCTTTGAATACCTTATCAGCATCGATCAAGTGGAACTTTGTGGGCTTGGACTTTACCACCAACTTATTCACAGAACCAAGACTTCTCGAGGAGAAACCCACGGCATTTCCGGTCTGCTTTTCAACTTTAAATTTAGACGTCACCGTAGTAGGAATGTCTTTGACGTAATTAGATTGAGTGAAGATGCCTTTCAAGTTTGTTTTAATTGTACCTTGACTGTTGCCCGGACGGAATATGTTGAAAGTTTGTGCCAACTTTCCGAGCAATGAGCTCTTGAAACTTTTAGAGCTCGGAGCAACAGCCTTGTTCTTCTTGAAATTTGCGTTTTGGGCTGATCCAAACAACGAGCTTGTGATGGACAGTGGCATCATTGCTTCAGTAGTGTTTATGGTTGATAATATGGGGTTTGAACCATACATATTTGAAGAAACGGAAGCATTTTGAAGCAGGGTCTGGTTCTGTAATGCATTGGTTGATGAAGGGTTTGAAAAGAGAGATCCGGTGGTATTCGTCTGATTCAGATTACCAAAGAGTCCATCCAGAGAGTTCGAGTTTCCTAATAGTCCAGTAGTGGGTGCAGTATTAGTGGAGCCAAACAAGCCTGTGGACTGGGTCTTGGTTGTATTACCAAAAAGCCCCGAGGAGGTATTCGTCCCCATGGTTGTAGCTGGTGTTTGACCTGAGGTGGAAGACCCAAAAAGTCCACCAGAATTTGTGGTTTGACTGGTAGAAGAGCCAAAGAGCCCTCCAGACGCTGGAGCCGTATTGGAGAAAAGTCCTCCAGAAGCAGTCGTGGGTCCTTCAGATACTGCTCGTTTTGCCGAATTTCCAAAAAGTCCTCCCGACGACGAATTGCCAAAAAGACCACCGTTAGATGCAGAATTGTTGGTAGGGTTTGATGTTTGCGAGTTGGAAGCTCCAAACAAACTGGTGGTGGTAGGTTTTGGAGCAGTCAGATTGCCAAATAATCCACCCGTGCTAGAACTTGCGGCATTGCTGGTGGATGTATTGCCAAACAAGCTCCTAGTGGTTCCAGACAGCGAATTGGAGTTTCCAAAGAGACCCTGCGCTTGGGGTGCTTGGTTTGGTTGACTTGCGCCAAACAATGAGTTGTTGGCCAGAGATGAGTTCGGACCAGCCTGTGTATTGGTGGACCCAAAGCCAGTGGAGTTACCCCAGCTGGATGCTGCATTCATGACTCGATTCGACAGATCTAGGGAATGTTGTGCAATTCAAAGCACTTGAATAGTCGAAAAAAATTAAGGTAATCAAACAATGCACGAGTGAGATTTGAAGAGATCGAAAGCGGGTGTGCGACTACCAAAATGAGTAGAGATGAAGAAGAGTGGCAGTTAAGACTTGAACATTTATGAATTTGAAGATTCGAAATTTGATTTAATTTTAGTAAGAATTTTTTTCTTCTTTTCTTTTCTTTTCTTTTCTTTTTTTTTTTTCTTTTTTTTTTTTGAAGTGTCTCTCTAATGTAATTTTATTTTGAGTATTTGGGTATTGATGTTAGTGATGTCGTTGGTCTTTCCGTTTCACACCGACTAAACTATTCCTCCTCATCCGCTTATTCCAACATTGCATAGGCACTGTTACTTTGTCACCAGCAAAGCCAAACAATCCTCTGCGCAGAACCAAAACTTATCAAACTTCCTCAAATGAGGCTTTGCAGTGAACACCGCGTTGGGGATTCCAGCATCGACCACGAAATGCGTAACGTCCTCAACAAGGGTACCGTTGTTATATGCATGTAATAATCCACTGATGGGAAGTCCGAGTGAAACCACGTAGGAGCTTTTAATCTGTAACAGTGGGTCGGACACAGTTCCCGAACCTCCATCCACTCCGGACGGTATATCCAACGACAAGGTCTTAGCGCGTTGTTTAGGATCGTTGACCCAGCTCACAAGTTGCTTGAGAAAATTAAAGTCTGCACTTGCATAAAAGAGATCAGATAATTGCGTGGTGCAACCCTGCAACGAGTCGAGAATCAACTCCACTGGGGTCTCGAGCTGCCCTAAGATGTCTAGGAATCCCGTAAAGTCCGAGTGCACTATTTTGCCTCCGCTCTTTTCGAACAACTGGCACTGGTAACTGACATCTTCGTCACTCAAGTGCTCTTCACTAATGGCGTATGCGAGCACACGAATGCCGTGGTTCGTCAAGTGTCTGCCGAGAGCAAAAGAGTAACTACTGCAACGACTGGAGCCAATTAATAGCAACACAAGTGGTGGTAAGTTGTGGTTTTTCCGATTGCTGAGCCGCAACGAGCCCCCCAAGATCTTATTGACAATAAATTTGTAGAGATTCGTGGCACAAATCTCTGCAGAGACGCGATGGTCCAATGAGTAGTATTTCTGCATAATGCGTTCAATCTCAAGAAGTTGTACAGGCGAAGCAAGCGGCACAGTAACCTTGGTATTTTCGAAAACAAACTTGAACGAAGCGTTTTCTTTTATAGACTCCGGTAACCCACTTACTGCATTCACTGGCAGAGAGTAGCGCTGGGAAATGGACCCAATTTCGTTCCAAGTGTCCTCCTTGTTAACAGGGAGAATCATCTCGTCATTATCATACTTGCCATTTGATTTTTTCTCCACCTTATTATGCCCCACTAGGCGATCAGAAGCACTCACATGGTCGTGCTTTTGGAAATCAGCAAAAACTGTTTTCTTGTCGAACATGGCCAAATTGGCAGCAAAGTCAAAGTCCTCGGACTTCTTGATATCTTGAACATCTGCTCCCCAGTCCGGGATTTTTTTGCTCAACTTTGGAGTTCCACTACGAGACGCCGACTTGGACGCCGAGTTCGATGCTTCGTCAAGACGTGCTAATATAGGAACAGCAGTTGGAGCCTCGAGATTCTTCTTGTTACGGTTGTTTCCCTCGGATTCTCCCTTAGGTAACTGCAACACTTTTAAATCCTTGACCACGTGGTTGTCGATACATTTGTTTCCGATAGTAATCTGATTTTTGTCGACACTATTGATTAGCCCTTTAATCTGAGAGCCATCCTTAAGCTGGAGCAAGACCTTGTAATTTTTAAATTCCATTTGGAAATAAAGTAATGGAATGGAGTCTTGATCAGTGAAAGAATTTCGGTTCGTTGCTCGATAAAAGATGCTCAGAGAGGGTGTGTGCAGAACAATTTCATATTGTGTAGACTTTACAAATCTATCACAAGACAATTTTCAAATGACGCACATTATATATACATATATATATATATATATAACATAATAAGCAAATTTTCAATTATTCAGATATTTGGGTGTTTCAGGTGAAGATATCGCTTTTGATGCAACTCTGAGACTCAACGCTGCAGATCTTGATGATTTCGCTTGCCCGCTCAGCAAGGTAGGACCTTTCAAGTTCGAGACTCTGCCGAATGATACTGCGCATATCGAGTTTAAGGAATTCGTTCTGGATCTGCAATTCCTTAAGTTCCTCTTCCTTCAACGTAACTTTTTTCTTAAGAAACTTGTTTTCGAAGGCTTGCCTGTTGTTCTTACGATCGAGATAATTGAACAATGCAGATACCCCATTGGTCTGCTCTTGCTTCTTGTAGTGATCAATCTCATTATTGAGAATGGAAATTTCCTTCCTCAAAGACTCAAGTGATGTGATGTCCAGATCTATCTCTGCAATGCTACACATCTTAGAATTGACTAACTTCGAAGCATTGGCTTTGGCCTTTGTCTTTATGCGTTTGACTTGTGTGGCGTAGTTCAAAGTTTGCTGAGTTTCGTCCAAGTCAGTAGGAGAAATACAAAACACCATAGTTGTCTTGGAGTTGCCCGATAAATTCTCTTTGAGGAGGTACGTCAACACCGAGTCTCTATAGGGAACCACGGAATTCTTCTGAGTAGACAGCGACAAAATGTTGATACATCGACCAAGAACCGTCAAAGACTTGTTTATTTGGTTTCCCTCTTTAAGCCTTTCAGCTTGTTTGAAAGTCTGAGTACGGGCAAGTCTTTCAGAGCCTGCCAAATCCACAAGCTTGATGTTGGAAACAATCTCTTCGATTGGGGTGCCCACACCAAGACCACTGTCCTCATCATTCTCTTCACCGAATCTGGTTTGCTTCAATTTGAAAGTGAGTACTGCATGAGACCTGGAACTAGCATCGTTCATTTTAGTTGTTGCCACACTTCTTAACTTATTTGCGGGCTCCAAGACGTTGAAAAACTGTTTTAAAGAAGTCACCAGGACTTCAGTCAAATCTTCAACATAAGGACCACTTTGGGGGTTTTCCCGCACTCTGCAGACTTTAGAATCACTGAGCAAGTCCTTGACCTTCTCATTGTGAATTTCCAAGTATGAAACACTCACCTCACAATTGATCTTTTCCTGAATAAGAGCATCCCGCTGAAGCAATATATCCCGCACCACTAGGGGAATAATACCCTCTTCTCCAGGGTAGCCCATCATGGTATAGGTTTTGCCCGCTCCAGTCTGACCATAGGCCAAAAGACAGACATTGAAGCCTTGGTACAAGTGAACAAGCAAGTTATAGCCACATTTCTGGTAAAAGCCCTTGTTATCAAGATAGTTGGATTGTTGTTTGTCGTAGGACCAGATACACTCGTCAAAAACGTATTCCTTGGTGGCCTTAGCCACCTCCAACACAGTCTTGTGTGGGTCGTTAGCGGGCATTTGCACCAAGCACTTGAGATTCTTTTCCCTCGGGAGAGACGGTCGAACACGGACGCAAACGCCAATATTAGTGGACATAGGACTTTGCGAAGTCATCAGCTAGAGGTATCAAATTAGGATAGCTAATATTTGGGCAAATTGCTTGAACCTTGCTAGGCTAACAGTTAGACAAACTTATTGGTAATAGCTAAAAAAAAGTAGGCGAATATACTGTGTAGGAAGAATAATTGACTGCTTTGAAGTTGCACCATCAAGCATCTTTTACATGAGTGTGCAACGAACACTGAAGTATACACGTGAGAGCAAAAGCTACATTTACACGATCGCGAACACCTTGTAAAATTATGCGAGGTCTTAGTACGAACCAAAAAGGCAACTAGTGTCAAGTGCGCATGGCTTATAGTCTAAAAAAAGCAATACACCCCCTCCCATGTGGGTAATTATAGGCTACGCTGTCTGATCAGTTGTATAACTCCGATTTTGCCAAGGAAACCCAGTCGTCATACTTTCTCAACCCTCACTAATTCTACCATGGAGTTCTGGTAACTATAACCGAATTCCTGACTTTGAGCCGTTGCAAAGGGCTCTCCAGGTAGGCTATATAAGACCATCCGATTCCTCTTTTTAAGAATTCATCAAAGAATAACATAATAACAGATTCTAAACTAATATATGTAACCTTTAGCCATCTACATTTATTTATTCTACGAAGTCACTCTTAATATACGTGTAGGTTTTGAAACGGTCAAGTTTAAGTCATGGGTTAATATGAAGAGTTCAAATGGGTTGGCTTTGGATTGGCAAGTGGTGAGTCTAGAACTGCGAGATTTACACTGCATACTCCGTCATTGTACCATCGTTAGGACGCTGAGAAGGCACCAAATGGGAGCGTGGAACATTATTTGAAATGTCATGAACGTCTTACATCTTGAAACATCTTACATATTGAAACGTCTTACATCTTGAAACGTCTTACCTCCTGAAACATCTTACCTCCTGAAACGTCTTACACCCTGAACATCTTTGAAACATCTGCTCAAAATTCGGTTTTCCTTTTTGCTAGATATGATCTCGCCCAAACAATCTGGATTCGCAAGGAGGGTCACTATATGCGGATCGGAAATCTTATAATGCTTCGCGCAACTTAGTGACCCCTTTTTTTGCTTGCTCATATTCGCACCTCAATATTCCTTACTTTGGCATCAAGCGCGTCTTCTTATCCAAGACTTTAAATAACCCTCAAAATCGCTCTCTTTTGCAGATTCCTAATACCCCACTTCCTCAATCCATGTCGCTCCAAAAAACTCTTCGTGGCAGTTTGTTTGCTCTTGTTATGATTACCGATAACCCGCAGGAATCACAAGAATCCCCTATTGATGGAGATATTTCTGAATACGTCCTCGAACTTCTACTGCGCTATAACATGGAGCTTATCAAAACCCCAAAACTATCACCCGACCATCTCTTGCTTTTGCAAACGTGCCCTCCTTGCGCCGAATACTCCCGTGTTATAATAAACAAAAATGTTGTCTCTGCATCTACATCTGCTGTGGACTTAGGCACGTTTATCGAGAATCTGGAGCTGTATGTTGTCGGGAAGCTCATGCAAAAAGAACTTATGGACCTTCGTGGCCCCATGTGCACTTTGAATATCAGAACTATGCTTGGCGATACCATCAAAGCTAACTTTGGTGCAAATGAGTCATTGCTGGACGTCAAGAGATGGCTTCACAGGGAGAACAACATTTCGTTCAAGCCAGAAGAAGACGACATCATTTCCATATATACGACCATCGGCCACTTCAAGCCTTCACGCTATGCATTCTTCTCGCCGGCTACCAGGACAACTTTCACAGAAGCGCAGGAATTTATGCGCTTGAAGGACTTGGGCCTTTGTCCCAGATCAGCGCTTCTTTTAAGACCAGACTTTGATGAACTGGCAATGAAAGCTGCAAGGGCTACCGAACTGCAACTGAGCTTGAAGAGTTTTTGGAACAAATCAAAAGTCTTGCTACAAGCGATATACCAATTTTTCGATTACGGAGTTGACGAGGCTCACCACGATTTCCAGGATATGGTTGAGGAGATTGAGAGCGAAGATATTTTTGCTCACTCGATCTTTGGTGCTTTCTCTGGCCCAGTTCCAGCTAGTACATCGATTGCGCCCACGACTTCTGTAGTTGATCTACAAGATGGACCTTTGGAAGTAGCCACTGATGACAAATCAGTATCCAAAGCGCGGAACATACAACCAAAGGACGCCTTGGCTCAAGCCTATGGCGAGGATGCCAACTTCAACATTTGAATTAGGAAGTTAAATTGTCACTTCAGTTCATAATCATAGTTAAGTACATGATATTTTGGTTAATTAATACATAAGGTTCATTAATGAAGTTATTCACTACTCCAAAGTCTGGTGATTGAATTTGTGCTACATACAGGACGGTGATAATACTCATCAAATCTCAAATCTTAATACAGATCATAAATTATACCCACCTGCACATAACCTGCTGGCAGGCCAGAGTCATGAAGCAATGGATCTCTGAGCTAGAGAATTTGCTAATTCTCCCTGGATCTGAAGACGGTCAATTGTGCTGTGATATCTCTGTGCTCACATGTGGATGTTTGGTGTCAGAGACCAAGTTTCTGAAGCAGCTGGATCCCATATGCGCCATGTGCCAAGCGAATCCAGTGGCAATTCTTACAAAGATTGCCCCGATGCAAGCATTGTATCAAATTATCAAGAATATCAAGGCCGCGGAAAATTCCAATCAAGATAGTGTAGATGTGGGTGAAGAAGCATCAGACCTTCCAGATTTGCAAACTCGTAGTAAGCTGATTCGGTACGGAGCTCTAAGAAGCTCACGGGGTTCGGTAACCTCGGATAAGATGAATTTGATGAATTTATTCTACAAGTATGCGAAGGAAGAGGAGGAAAATCCCATACTGACTGGCTCAAGAAGTATTGAGGAGACTCGCTTAGAATTTGAGGACATGGACATTTCGAAAAACGACTCAATGAAAGAAAATCAAAAGCCACCAATGGATCACGTGGTGGAGAGTTCCGTTATTCCAGTGGCAAGTAGGGACACGAACAAGATATTAGATGAAGACAAAGAGCGTAACTTCTCGCAGTGTTTCCCATTCCATCGCAAAGTGTCCACGTACAATACCCAACCGAAAAAGTTCTTGTTTGACAAGAGATTCAAGTTGAACAGGTTTGTATGTACGGCCATTACGCGCAGCTTTGATTCCCAGAATCAGGAAAAGGTGTTGTTTTGTCTTTTGTCCGGGAAGAAGTGGGAGCTCTACATGCATGCTTCGTCTCGTCCGGTGCTTGTAGCATGCGGCAAATTAAGCGGAGAATATGGGCCAAGGGAAAACTCCATGAAAGTGCCGTCTAACTATGGATATGTTGTGCGCAGCGACTTTCCCTCTTCGAAGGGATGTTCCGATCAAAAAGACGTGGCATCCCGTCTCAAGTCGTCGATCTATTTATCGTGTACTCTATCCGAAAAGTACTTGGCGCTTTCTGGCACTCGTGGGGTACTTCGGATCCTCAATATCGACCCCTCACAAGGAGAAATAGGGGCTCCAGTCTACACTTACTTGACGAACTTTCCAATCCGATGCATTGCTTTGGCGCCCGATAGTAACATATTGGCATGCGGCATCACAACAAGAGAAAAGGTGTCTGGGAAACAACAGCCTTTCATTATCCTACATTGTCTTAAAAAGGCACGAAATTCCACGGGCGTGCAGGTCAGTCCCATAACCATCACGGTTCCTTTTAGAGATCCATTGAAACTCCTTACCTTTAATGCCACCTCAACGCATCTCTTGTGTTGCACAGTGTACGAGATGCGATACTTTTTAATCTCGCTTTGGAACAAAAGCTCCAAGTCTTTCAAGGAGCCCCGACTCGTATTCTCCGATACAAGGGCGCCAAAAAGTTATAAGGAAAAGTCAAGTATCAATGAAGCCGATGTCTCGTCCATGGAAAGTAACGATGAAGTGTATGACTTCATGGGCATTGAGGACGATGACAGAATGCTAGACAATGAGGGAATCACCGATATCAAATTTGGCACGCCGTTTTCGAACACCATTTTGATGACATCTTCTTCTCTCAAAAAGAGGAGTTCAATTGTACTTAAAATCTGTGGATATTCCGTGGATTCTAGGGAAATGCCAAATCCTGGTTCCGAGAGCTTGGACTCGCACCTATACTCTGAAATTGCAAATAGCCTCACACAGACAGAATACTACGACGACACATCCACAGCCGAGGTGGAGGTTTTAATGAAAATACCAGAGATTGGCTCCAATATTTACGGCGTGGAATCGTCTCCTCGCGGAAATGGAATGGTTTTCGTGGATAAACTGGGACGGCTTCTTTTGGTGTCCACGCCAAATGCTCAGATGAACTTTGTCAGCAATCCGCAGACCAGGAAGAGTGTGGTTTTACTTGGCGAAGTGGCGCCTGCACTTCGGTCGTCGGAATCTGCTTCGGTGTGCTTTTCTTTCGATGGTGGTAAGGTTTTTGCTGTTGACCGAAAAGGACTATTTCACGTGTTTGACTTTACGAAGGGTGTCCCTGGTGTTGACCCAGAGGTGTTAAAATGCAAGATCATCAGTATATAAGAGGCACGGATTTCTTGTTCTACAAATGTTAGAGCTGCCTGAGGTCAAGGCCTGCCAATTTCTGTCCGCGACATGGCCCTACTATTATCGTCGGATCGCCATATGCGGCTCTCGTGGTGATGATTGTGGACTGCATATATGTCGCAGACATGAGCTGGTCTTTTTTCTGGGTCATCCACAGTTTCCGTTCAAACAACATCAACCATGTCAGTTCTCCCTCTTTCCAACGATGCTTTGGATTTGATTGGCAACACGCCACTCATCAAGTTGAACAAGATTCCTCAGTCTTACGGTATCAAGGCCAAGATCTACGCCAAGGTTGAATTATTTAATGCTGGAGGTTCCATCAAGGACAGAATCGCCAAGAACATGGTCTTAGAAGCCGAGAAAACCGGCAGAATCAAGCCTGGCTACACTCTCATTGAGCCAACATCCGGAAACACCGGAATCGGTTTGGCCCTTGTCGGTGCTGTCAAAGGCTACAGAACCATCATCACTTTACCCGAGAAAATGTCCAACGAGAAGGTTTCTGTGTTGAAGGCTTTGGGAGCAGAGATTATCAGAACTCCTACAGAGGCAGCTTGGGATGCTCCTGAGTCTCATATTGGAGTTGCTAAGAAATTGGAGAAGGAAATCCCCAACTCCGTGATCTTGGACCAATACGCCAACGAAGCCAACCCCATGGCACACTACTACGGAACCGGTTACGAAATCTGGGAACAGACCGAGGGTAAAGTCACACATTTTGTTGCTGGTGCCGGAACTGGTGGTACCATTAGTGGTATCTCCAAGTACTTGAAGGAAAAGAACTCTAACATCAAGGTTATTGGAGCCGACCCCAAGGGTTCCATCTTGGCTCAACCAGAGTCTTTGAACACCTGCACAGATGGTTACTTGGTGGAAGGTATTGGGTACGATTTTATTCCTGATGTTTTGACCAGAGACTACGTTGATTCGTGGATCAAGACCGATGACCGTGAGTCGTTCAAGTTGGCCAGAAGAATCATCAGAGAAGAAGGTATTCTCGTAGGAGGATCCTCTGGCTCTGCTTTGCAAGCTGCGTTGGAAGTGGCCAAGGACTTGACCGAGGAGGACACTTTGGTGGTTGTATTTCCAGACTCCATCAGATCGTACTTGTCTAAGTTTGCTGATGACGAGTGGATGAAGACGAACGGGTTCGAAGTTGAGGAAACTAATCAAGCCGCCTTCAAGACCGATGATTTCTTGAACAACAAGACTATCAAGGACCTTGTTGCAGGAAAGCCACCAGTAGTGACAGTTACTCTTGCTGACACTGTGGGCAAAACCTTTGAGTTGTTACAAAGCAATGGTTTTGACCAGTTGCCAGTGTTGAGCCAATCTGGTAAGTTGGTGGGATTGATCACACTCTCCAAGATCTTGAAGTCGTTATCCACCAAGAAAGTGCAAATGACCAACTCAATCAGAAGCGTGTTCTTGGACTTTACCAAGTTGGCAGACTTTGAGAAGTCGTTCACCATTTCCAAGCAATCAGGTTTCACCAAGAAGTCATACCAGGTCATCACATTAGAAACTCCATTGAACTTATTGAACAAGTTCTTCGAGACACACTCCAATGCCATTGTCACAGATTCGGAATTGAAGCCTGTACAGATCGTCACCAAGGTCGACTTGTTGTCTTACATGACCAAAGAAATCAGCTACTAGGTCGCCAAATATTAATACAATAAAGAATCGTTATAGACTACGAAGAGTAGCCAAAACTGCAGAAATAATGCACACGCAAGCTAGGAGAACTTCCATCTGTTACCACAATTCTCGCAGGTGCAAAACGTCGTCAAAGGTTCATCCGCAGACCGGGTTTGCATCTGGTAGTAACTGACCTTCTTATGCTTACACTTGCCGCAGGTGAATCTATCTGTCACAGCTCTCTTTTCCGTGGCCCCTTGAGCGTCGAAGAGGTTTTGTTTCTGTAACTTTTCTATTTCTTGTTTCAATGCTTCAGGTGCCATTTCACTTGGGGTCATCTTGATGAAGACTGCTGGTGTGATGTGTCCATTCAATAACCGTCCACGCAAATCAGGGTTCTTTTTATTTCTCAAGTTCATGGTAAATGTCCGCAATTTGTTACGGTAACTGTCATTGACTGCAGAATACTCTGCTTTGTAGACTTCCATTTCGATTTCTGTGGCCACGTTGATGATGGTTTTACTGTCATCGTTTCTTTCAATGGCCAATGCCGTGTATAAGGCACTTACCGAAGCATTCCGCGTTGGGTTATCGTATAAAGTAGTGTTGACACCATCGGTCTTGGGGTTTCTGGGCCCACTGTGGAATTTACTTTGCGTAGACCCAGCTTCAGGCCTGGCTGGCTTGTCAATTGAGGATGAAGTTTCTTTGGGCAAGGCTTTCTTGGAATTCTTCTCATTCTGCACTACCTCTTTCCATTTCTTGATCATTTTCTTGACTAAGCCACTGATTTCGCTGTTGCTGTTGGACCGGAACTTGTTGACTGCTACACCGACTTTAGTCTCTCGCAAGAGCTTCTCGGAAGGCTGCACGCCGTCATTCAAGATATTGAGCAACTTTAAGATTGTTGCATCGTCCGTTGACTTGTCTAAGTTGGACACTGTGGACTTGATCTCTTTGACTTCCATTGTGCTTGTTCAAGGAGTGGTGAGAAAGCTCTTCGCATGTAGAAAAGTGGGTTCCACACGACCCTCTTCTTCCTGCCCTCCTCCACCTACTGCTACTCTGGCGTTTTGAGAGAACGGTCAGAATTTCCCCGTTGGCTGTGGCTAGCTTTTTGACATGAAGAGACTTGTTGTAGATAAGCGTACCGAAGTATTGTGTTTTAGTAGTGTAAGCCACTGCATGTACGGTCTTCATGGACGCGACTCCAACATAGAATGAGCAACATCTCCCATACTATCAACATCTCCAACATAATATCTCCAATAAATATCAAAAAAGCCTTATTGAAATGCTGAATGAAGAGGCAGTTATCTACCTTAGCTCAATACCGTTCGATTATACCGAGGACCAGGTCACGGAAATCGCCAAGTCCGTGGGCCCTGTGAGCGACTTAAAGTTGATGTTTGATTCAATCACTGGCAAATCTAAAGGGGCGGCATTCATCAAATACTCCGATAGAGAAACGGCCTCTTCAGCAGTGAGAAACTTGAATAATATGAATGTGGGAAACCGCTATTTACGGTGTTCTCTAGCCAGTGATAGTGATACTTTTGACAAAGTGCCAGATTTCTCCAACTATAATAAGTTGCCGCCATTGCCGCTCGGGGTGCAGCTTTATCAGAACCAAAACGCACAGCAAGGTATTTCTGCTGTTTTGTCCTCGCTAGATCTGCAGACAGCCTCGCAAATGTTGAAGGAAGCACAGTCCATGAGTTTGGAGAATCCCCAGCTTATGAAACGTCTTTTGGACCAATATCCACAACTCTCGCATGCTTTGGTGGAAACAAGCCTTATGGTGAATGTGACTACGAAGGAAATGATCCAGTTATGTCTCAATAGAATTGACCCTAAATTAGACTACTTGACCACTGCTCACGTGGAGTTGTTACGACTGGTCAATGCTTTGACTGCAGATGAATTGGCAGATCTTGACGAAGACAGAAAGAAGGTCATTGAAGATATTAAAAATGAAATCAGTAAGGGATCTTATGGAATTATAGATTAGGTATATATGCATTTATGAAAACTATAATTAGAGTGGTCTGTAGAAGCTAACAGGATTTTGTTAACACTTGTAAACACAAAGGGTACTGTATAAGCACACAATTACAAGGCTATTAATTGCGATCCATTTAACTTTTTTTGACATTTATACATATGTCCAAACGTATCACTTAACTTTCGTAAGGAATACGTTCAACATATTGACTGATGTATTAGGTAAATATTTAATTTAAAATTTTGTTAATTTCCGATATAGTGTAACGGCTATCACGGTTCGCTTTCACCGAGCAAACCCGGGTTCGACTCCCGGTATCGGAGTCAGTTTTTTTTCGGTAACCCTCATCATTCAAAAGATATTTGGGTTTCGCACCTTGCTTATTTTATACACAAAAGTATTGAACTATAGCATAGACTAACCATGCAACGAAGAGGCCCACCACCCCCACCGAGGGTCCAGAATCCTTCTTCAATTCTATACATTGGTCTGTTGCCATTTGACTGGAATGAAAACAACCTCAAGGCCGTCGTTTGCGGCGCAGGAAATGTCCTTGATGTTCGTCTTGGTTACGACCATGCGGGAAAGAATAAGGGCTATGCCTTTGTGGAGTTTGAAACCCCTCAGCAGGCCCAAGTGGCAATGCAGACTTTGGGCAAGGTTGCCTTGATAAACCCACAGACTAGACAAGTAAAAAGGCTTCGCATAGAGTTACTGAAGGAGGGCTTCAGAACCGGTAACAGTGATCACAAAAGCATCATTCCTCTAAATACGGATGACCTTCCCCCAGGCGTCCAATTCCCCCCGGAAATTTTGAAAGTCAACCCTAGCCTTAATACTGCACGTTTCGGAGGATATTCGGCCCCAGACCAGCCTAACACTGTTCAGTCTCCCATGAGTCAACCTTCGGGAATGGTCAATCCAGTCATGAATGCACCATCTAATGTCCCTTTATCTGGGAGCTTGGCTTTTCTTCCTGAGAGACATTTGAAGGCTTCCCAGGTTCTTCCCCGAGTACCCAACCTTCCTTTTGCAACGCCCGATAAAATTAACGAAACTTTAAGTCAGATTCCACCCACGCAACTCATAGAATTGATTGCCAATCTAAAAAGCATTATCGGCGGTACCGGGTCTGCACGTGCGGCAGAAGTATTCCAGATCTCACCACATCTCGCTACTGCTGCGACGCAGGCGCTTTTGCTAATGGGATTCATTAATGAAGATGTTATTGCCGAAGCTATGAACGCCGGTGCCCATGCTCCTGTGCCAGTTGCTCCTGTACCAGTTGCTTTGACACATCAGCAGTTTGGAGCTACTCCTCAAGTAGGTGCATATTCACCACCACCACCACCACCACAACAACAACAACAACAACAACAACAACAGCAGCAGCAGCAGCAGCAACAGCAGCAACAGCAACAGCAGCAACAGCAGCAACAGCAGCAACAGCAACAGCAACAACAGCAGCAACAGCAACAGCAACAGCAACAGCAACCACAATCACAACCACCACAAGGGTATGGCCAGCCACCCCAGGGCCAAAGGTATGGTAGTGCTGGGGGCCAAAGGTTCGGTCAAGCGGACTCAGGTTTGCCTCCTCCATCTGTAAAGAATAGTTTCCAAAACCAGAACCCTAACCAAGGAAGATGGCCCGGGCTTCCTCTCCTGACGCAAATGAAACTCTCCAATGCGCCACCAGATCAGGTGGATATGATTGTTCAGGTATTAAACTTGACCCCAGAGCAAATTAGTTCTTTGCCTCCTGACAGGCAGAGTTTGGTTGCTGGAATTAAACAACAGTACATGTGAAGTCTGGTGCAGTGCTTCAGGTTCGTGCATAGAAAATGTTGAATACTAATAAATCCGATATTGCCCCTTCGCCTAAGAAAGCCATTTCTGACACAATACACCGGCATATTGCGATTAAGCGAAGAGGAGATTGGGATGAAGTCTAAGTAGAATCTGATCAATCAGATTTCACAAACTTTAATTCGGTCAAAGGTCTACTATAATGTAGACACTCTTTATTGCTAGCTATACGTGTGTTTCATAGCCAATACCGTATATTCTGTATGTAGGGACCATCTCTCAGCTGAGCCTTTAAAAGTTGTGGGTCCATCAAACAGCTAGGAATAGAAAATGTCCAAGTATTTATAACGAAATTGGAAATTAAAGAGTTTCTACTGTTAAATATCCCGGACCTTTTCTACGAGCACCGTCATGTGCAACGGTTAGAAACAGTACTTGCGAGGCTGGATTCCATGATGCGCGTTTTTTTATTTGGGCATTTTCATACAATAAATGACATAGAACAGAAACAGTGCAAAGGAGAGATAAAGAAATGTAGAACAAGAGAATCCACGTCTAGCCTTGACAGGTCTATAATAGTAGCAGATACCAACAAATTAAATACAAATCACTTACAATACCTATAAATTACATATAAATTACCTATACCATTCTCTATATTCGTAACTGTTGGCTGAGAGTTGGAATAGAGTGCGTAAATCCTGTAGTGCTCCGATAACTGCTCCCATCTCAATTGACTGAGTTTATAGGAGCGGTGCGAAACGGTAGTCTATGCCACACGCACACGACGTGAGTCCAGAACCACTCTTCTTCCACACCATCAAATAACTAAAGACAATCCTCAACAGAACTACTTCGGTGTCCAAAATGAACGGTATATTTGGAAACGGCTTGTTCAACTCCACCCTTATAGAGACCGATCTCAATGGAAATCTCCTTAACAACGCAGAAATGCCCCAGTGGTTCCGTGATATCATAGATCGGGCCTTCGTAACCAGCGGAATCAGGACCAACAAAAAAGTTGCGTCCAAGGATGCAATCGTCTCTCTACAGGATATGGCCGTAGAGGACTTGTCCGATAAGACTTGTCCAATCTGTTACGATCCATACGTCAGCGAACAGAATAAGAAGAAGAAGTTCAACTGCGGTAGCTCCAGTCATAGCGACGGCGGTAAAAAGGCCCAAATATCGCAACTAGACGAAGCTTTTGAAACTGATTGTCCTCAAGGTGCCCGCTTAGATGCTCTTACAGAACCTTTGTCCAATATGGGGTTGGTGATTCCTTCACAGAGGCTCGATTTCAAGTTCAATGACCCATCGTTGCTCTTGCCCGTGGACGCTGGTGCTCATTCACATATCAGGGTGCCCCCAGTCAAGCTTATCACCAGAGACCCCATTACGCAGAATGACATGTTTCCGCAATTGACGAAACTGAACCCACCGGTTGTGGATCCTTCCAAGTGCCTGCACACGCCCGTGGCTATGCCCAACTGTGGCCACGTATTTGGAAAGCCGTGTATTATAGAGTGGTTGAATGGGCACGTGAGTTGTCCGCTTTGCAGAAAAGAAGTTGAATCTCTCAGTGAAACCGATCCGGTGTCGAAGAAGATTGCGGTGATCAAAGCAAACTGCAACTTTCTATTTGTAGACGATAGAGACTTGCTTATAGAGCACATTGCCAAGCATCTGACTGACGTCTTCAACCCATTCCGGAAGCCATTCAACCCTCTGATCACACCATTAACCGATAGCGCTGTTCCACAAGCATGGGCCACACCATCATATCCTGCGTCGTTGGCTCCATCCAAACCGTGCACATTCCCAGACCCTGAGCTAATAATGACCCGGAAATTCCCATTATCCCAATTAGCTGGAGAGACGTTTAGACGGCCGGTAAGCACTTTTAGTGCTATTCCCATAATCCAACGTCTCCGCCAGCCAACTAGCACGGTCAATACCAGCAATGCGAACACTACTCCAAACACTGCTAGTACAAACAACGAACCAAGAACCACATAGGCTAATCAAGCAGCACCTCGACGAGCAATGTTGTAAATTGCTCATACATCCACATTGGTCATACATCCACATTGGTCATACATCCACATTGGTCATACATCCATATTATTCATGGTTCATACGTTTTAGTCGTTCGTTTTTACTGTATTGTTCCTAGGTTTACTTTATCGTTCATATTACGTTATCGTTAATATTACTTTATCGTTCATATTAATGCTCTATTCATTTTGTGCTTAGACTTCCGATGGTTAGAGCACCCACGTGTCTTAGGGATGTGTACTAGTCAATTTCCGAACGAGAGCAAACCTACTGTTTTCTTTCTCAGTTAGGTCTTTGACCAGCACTGTATGCCTATATAAGTAGACTACAATTTCTCTCCTCGAGGGAGAATCAACGAATGAATTTAGCTAATTAGGTACTAGATGTGCTCAAGAATCTAACAGCTTGGAATCCCTATCGAACGTGGTGCGTTGCAGCATGCTTCACAAAAAACGCAAAAGTTGCGAAGCAAAGGACGAGCTTTAAGGCAATAACTGCCTCAAACCAGAATAACTGCACATGTACAAAATGCACAGCATACATTTTCTCGCAATCGCTTCACCTTTTCTTATCATATTACGCTGTTGCATAACAAAGGTCTGACCTGATTTAGGCGAGGTGAAGTAACAATAAAGACGCCGCGAACCCTAGACCAATGGCCCCATCCCCCTGGTATATACTGCGTACAGACAGTGCCTCACGTGGCAACATTATGCTGCGATGAACATTCTTGTTAATGACATTTGTCAACATTAACCTATGATTAAACTTCATCTATACTTGTTGTATCATGTCAATGAACAGTCAAATCCGATCATTTATTCATCAACATAATCTGAATCTTAGTAAGGGTGCTACCAGCGACAATAAAGGACACCCTGCTGGAATATACGGAGGAGATGGGGCACGCAGAAAAAACCCTACCGAAGAGCGGTTGGAGAGAAGTGAAGCGAACAAATCCCAGTCTAAAATCCAATGTATCAAGAGCAAACGAGAGGCTCAAAGCGCTAAATCGGGGCCCCGCATGTTTCCTTTAAACCAGTGCACTAACTTTGCTCTTCATGACACAAAGCACTCGATCCGGGTTTCGGTAAAGTTTGCCGTGCAAGATTACTTAGCTAGCCTGAAGTTGCAGTACTCAGAGGAGGACATGAAAGATGACCCTGAGAATAGTAGTCCCACGGAGGAAACGCAATTCACCAACAACTACACCACTGAGCCCCATCAAACCATCGCACCAGAACATATGCAACTATCACAAACTCTAGACAGAACCCTGGAGGATATGGAACTAGTAAGTTCGCCCGTAGCCTCAAAGCTGTTGAACCAATACATGGATACAAACATTTATGACTTTGGATGCGTTAGAGACTGCACCCAGGACCAGACTCGTGGATCCTCTGAATCGGTGAATTCTATGCCATCGATATCCAGTCTCAAGCCAGTACCTCGCTTGGAAGATTGCTCTGTTATTTCTGGCTTTAATAAGATGCTCAACGAGAAGATGACAGTATATATCCAAGATAAGTTTACGCAAAGTCATCTCAAGAAAGGACTCACAAACTTTGAAAAGAAGGCCGAATCGGAGGCTGTTGAGGAGGCTGTTATATTCTGCACAAACTTGTTTCTTCAAGAGTTTAAATCTTCAGATCCATGTATAATATGTGAAGAGTTCCGAGAGCTCAGGGAATGTGGTGAGCTTAAGAAATTACTCCATGATATTTTCCAAGACTTGATTGAGAAAATCGAGAGTCTGAATTTCGACCACTTCCAAGATTTTGTGATTGAGTCTATCACTTTCAATCGGGCTTTGCAAAAGACTGAGAACCCGGAGATCTACAACAAATTCATTGGTATATGGGCGCTCAATAACGAGTCTTTCCTCGAAATCGACCTTGAAATCTTGCTTATGTATTGTGATCTGGGCGAGGATCGTCAATTCTCCTACTTCACTTCCGCTGAACGTTTCTATAATGAGTTGGAGGAAGCTGCAGTGAGAATGAACCTTGTCAAGTTCTTTTACACCTACAAATGGGAATTGGTAAAGCAAAGAAAAAAAAGGCTCAACAAGAAGAGTATCCTTAACGATCTAGATTATATACAAGGTCTTCTAGATGATGGGATTAACAGGTACTCAAAAGACTTACAGAAGCAGATGGGGCATCTCAGAATACAAAACGACGATGTTAGGAACGGTACAGATATCCAAAGCAGGAACCCCGGAGAACAAGAGTCTGGTGCTTCCAGCCAAGTGGTGGCTCTCTACGCATCGTCCAGAAAGAAAAAGTCACTTCGGTTCACCGATGAAGTTTTTGCGGGGTAAAAATGCTTAAAAAGGTGTTCCAATAGTGAGAAGCTAGCGTGCCTTCCTCAAGTCTTGTGGTATATAAGCTAGGGGGACTGTGCGCTTTGTTGGCCAAACCTATGCAAGTGTTCTTGGGCGCGTTGGGTGTTTCTCGGAGACAGGCTCTCCCCATCAGAGGAGGGAAGCAGACCTTTCGCGCATTATACAACTTAGTCACACTCACCGATTGCTTACTCATTTTCCAGAATCCTCCCAGTTTTCGCTTATCACACGTGAGCACGGCCCAAACGTAGCGGCTAACCAAATGGTCGAAAATCAGGAATCTCCACCCCGTATAAAAAAAGAGCCCAAACGCAAGAAGCGGCGCGATATAGGCACATACGCTTGCTCCAGCTGCTCAAAAGTGTTTACCCGTTCAGACCATCTTGCACGCCATTATCTCAACCACCAACCAAAAGAAGTGTACATTTGCGACTACGTCATCACTAGTCACAAAGGATTGACGCGTACTTGTGGTAAGACTTTTGTAAGAAAAGACCTACGAGAGCGACACTACAAGAGACACTTGACCGAGAAGCCAGATGAAGAAAACCCCGAGCGCCTGGAGATCAAAAGCAACTTGAATGGCACTGAAACTACTCAAAGCCCTGGTGCTCTGGAGTACTCAACGCCAACCGAACCCCATATTCAAGGTCCAAGTTCGCAGGGCCCTGTAATACAGGGTCCAAATGCCCCAGAAAAAGGAGCTGAAGGCGGGATTCCGAATTTTTGTATGCAACAGCAACAGCAACAGCAAGCTCAAAGAATTGGCAAAGTTCAACAAGGTCATCCATATGGGAGTAACATTCCTGCAAACCATATGCCTGCAAACCACTCTGCAAACCACTCTGCTTATCAGAAGCCATTCCCATTCCAACCGACTTCTCAAGGCCCAAACTCGCCGCTATCCCAGGTGTACCCTCAACCGTATCAGATGTATTATAAACAACAGCAGTCACAGTACGCATACAACTCGCCTCCCATAGCCATGCCTCTTCAACATCCACAGGAGCCATTTTCGCATCCAAACATCCCTAACGCCCCTCAGCGATTTCCAAATCCGGCCAAGCCATACTTATATGGTCCCGAAGAGCTCAACCCTCAAAATTCCAATACAGTCAATCCTCATGAAGTAATGCGCAATTACATGCCTCAGCCACCGAACGACATTCTATCATGGCTACTTTTGGAGTCGCCAGAACTGACCAGAACTGACCATTACCATGTACACAACATGAGTTTCACTCCTGTTTCCATATCGTCTGAATTTACTCCGGGAAATGCACTTCATTCGCCAGTCAATCCTCCTTACCCAAGCACACGCAACATGAACATTCAGGCAAATAGCCCGGAATATGGACTTACGCAAAACCACATGGACCCTATGCTCAATATCGGGCTCCAGGATTTGAATTACTTTCTGAATAATGATAATCCCTTGGAAGAGGCTTTCAATTACTCACCTGTGAATCATAATTTCAAACATGTCGGCTTTGTGTCTGCGGTCTCCGGCTCCCCAACCAACACCAATGAATCGCTGACGCCGCGGTCCATTTCTGAGAAATCTCTGATTGAGCTGGTAAAACTGTCTGTGAAGGAGCGTCTACTACACCATTTTCATTGTGTCAATCTAAAACACAACTTGCACTTATATGTCGATGAATCGATTCTAAAGTCTTGGCTTGAAACCTTTCCTGATATATCACGTGAGAGTATAGAAAGAGTCTTCCAGCCCGAGAATGATACAGACGGGCCGCCCAATCTTGCCAACAAGTTATCATATTATTTGCATGCTTATTGGGAGATTTTCCATCCTAGATTCCCCATCTTGCATCGGCCTTCTTTTAATACCAGAACAGCTCAACCTTTGTTGATATTTGCCATGATCTGCGTTGGTGCTATGTACTGCACCCTGACCACAGAGGAACTACTGGATGGAAAGTGTTCTTCGGAGTTCAAATTCTGTATGCTTGTGGCAGTACCTTTGCGGTTTAATGTATTTCAACATAAGGAATTCAAAACCCCCATCAAGGTGTGGATATTGCAAACTTTGAACTTACTAGAATGGAGCGAGAAGAACTACCTTCTGAGACATATGCATGAGCGGGCACACATACATCATGGAACAACAGTTCAGTTGTTGCGGCGGTCGCCATTCTTAGGAGGAAACCCTGAAAACACCCAAAAGCATGGAAACACGTCATCTGCTGAGAGTGGTGTCAGTGGAAGTGAAGAAGACAACTCAGATGCAAGTGTCCCGATTGATGTTGATGCCAATGAGGCTATTGATAACGACGCAATTCTATTTGAAAAATGGGTCGAATCTGAGTCCATGAAGAGAATAACATTTATGACTTTCTACTTGGACATTACAGACTACATCAAGTTTCGCCACAATCCCCAGATCCCCTTCTTCCAGCTCCAATTCTTGAATCTTCCGTGTGATGATGAGAAGTTATGGGACTGTGATGACGTTAATGGCTCTTTCAAAAAATTGTTGAAAAAGCAAAAAAGCCTCCAAAGGCCTATCTCTCTTGGAAGTAGCTCTCAATATATAGAGGGCATGCGGGCTGGCATGAACTTTCTTAGTGTCCTCAAGAGGCTTATCAAACCATCTCGGCTGAATCCTTCTTCCAGGAAGTTATCGATGTTTACGAGAGCGATTTTGTTTGGTGGGATCACTTCTGTAATGCACCAAGTCCAACAGGCTGAACTACAAAATAGCTTCTCATATTTGGTGTCAAATGCAAGATCGAAGAAGAATACGTACTGGAAGGAGTTTATAATCAAAGCGTTGGATTATTTTGAAGTTCAGACTGATTGGGTTTTCAACGCAAACATTTCTTTAGATCCTTCTTTTTCCGTGAAAAAAGGTCAATGTCAGTTTCCAATGTATCACCTCATACACATCATTGGATTGTCCGATATTAACCACTATGATATAGCCATTTTTGGTGGTTCTTCTCAGAACATGAGCGTTAGAGCAACCGCCAAGGACTACAACATTGTCAAAAGAAAGTTGACTACTATTTGGCAAACACCCAACAAGCAGACTAACGACATGTGCAACTACAGAAGTGTTATTCATTGCTTCTGGCTTCTATGGGGCGTTATGTTGAAACCCATGGACGCTAACGAAGGCGTCACGTTGAACGATGCAAAGTACATGTGGTCGATTGATAAGGACTACTACGATATTATGTACCCAATCAGTGTGTCCATGTTGGTTCTTTGGTGCTATACGTTTACCGTATGTGGAGCTGAATCATGTAAATTTGAAGATGCGGGGTTGGACGTTCAACTGGCCGATAAGATGGATTTGAAACAAATTAATGGCTTAGTCGCGGAGGGCGGATACGAGTACTTGTATCGTATTCGGGAAGAATTTAAAACACACATCCGAAACCAAGGATTGACTTCAGACTACTTGCTTCATACAGGGAAGAGTAACGGAAGAGAGTTACCAGCACATGAAGCAGTGTCAGTGTATTGTGGTTTATTGCAAAAAATCACATGCAAGGAAAATATCAGCGGCCTTTGCCTTTTGGTGGGGACAAAGTTGCTCAAAAGCCAATGGGAGATTATTCGCGAAAATGCCAAACTAATCATCAACTGTGGCCTTCGGTCTCTTGGTAAAGAAAGTATCCATTGTCCAGATTTATTTAGTGACGTGGATTGATTAACGAAAACATAGGAATATTGCAATGAATTTTACGAACGTTAAATTATATTGGATAGCGCTGACTACCACTGTAAGTATGCAAATAAAAATCAGAAATGAAGAGAAGATGGATGATGTAAAATAAGGGAGCAGCTCAGACCAACAAAACAGCATTCACACATCCATCTCTATCTGGCTCATTAGTGATCTGTGCGTACTTACCCCAGACAACCTTACCTCCTGCAGTGACCAAACCCAATTCAGACACATTGACTTCAATAATAGTACCTTTGGTGAGAACTCCTAATTGGGTGTACATAGGAGACTGTGGGTTCTTTTTGACTCCCAATATAGGAAGGAACACAGTGACCTTCAATTCAGGGTGTGTTACATTGGCCTTCTTTTGTCTCAAAGCAGAAGGACGAATGATTCTCTCCATTTTGACGGGTCTCCGCGTAAATCCCTCTCCCACGAATGTATGCTTTGTGATCATTCTCTTCCAGGACTTGGACTTAGACTTACCTGTCTTTATAACTTTAAAGGTCTCTTCTTCGGAAATACCTCTGACTTTGGGTAATGGCACTGAAAACTTGTCTGCCTTCTCCATTCTCTTTTGCTTAATACTGGAAGATATAGCCTTGGCGGTGTTATTTGTTTCACGGTCCAACAAATATGTAGGCAAGGCTTCTCCATCGTCTTGTTTAGGAGTTGCAGGGCCCTTGACCTTAGACTCCTGGTGAGCCTTGATTTTCTTCTTCATGGCCACCTTCTCGGCATATCTCTTCTTGGCGAACTGCTTACCTCTCCATCCCTTCAAGTTCTGGGCATCCTTGGCAACTCTGTGGCCCTCTCTGGCAGCCTTTTTCCGCTTTCTCTCCTCATAATCTAAACGTCTACCATGCTGCTTGATATGCTGCTCAATATGTTCGTTTTGAGGCATGGCGGTGTTTGGAATTAGGAGAAAATTCGTGGAGTAAAAAAAGATGAGATGAGATAGAAATACACCCGTACACCAACAAATTCCACAACATATGACATCCCTAGGTTCTGACTTTACGATTTAGAAAGCATGCTTGAGTATGAAAACTGCTCTTTATTATTATGTGAGAATGCTTTCCAGGCCGGATTTTGCTTGCAGATATGTTTGGCACCGATGGAGGAGTCCATGTTTATATGCAGCAGATTAAGCAGTAGAATGTGATGTGTACCTTCTGATATTCCAGAAGAGGTTACGGTTTTCCAAAAGCATTTTGCACATGACTATCTGGTAGATGAAAGCTGCAGCTTCCTTGGGAATGTCTAGGTACATATTTTTCGCGATGCTCATCTTTTCCTCCTCTTAACTAATCTCAAAGTAGCCTTTCAGTCTATATACACGAGTATTCTCAAGGGTCTTCCAAAATGTCCACATTAGACCAGCACCTTACAGCCATTATAGCTTCTTTGAAACAGACGCGTCAGTCTGTGGAATCCACGCAAACCACTTACCTAGATGAGGCCGAGATTTTGATTCCGAACATGGTCAAGCAGATCTTGCAAAAATCCAACACGGAGTTGGAAGGGATGTCGTTGTTGTCGTTGAAAAACAACTCTTTCTTATCATATCTTGAAAACTTGGTGTTAATCATTTTGGCGCATCTAGAAAGACTACAAAACGTGTCACCTGCTGAAGAAGTCAAGGCCAAGGCAGTGGAATCTGCCATCAAGCAACGTGTTACATTGGAAAAAGGTATCAAGCCATTGGAGAAAAAGTTGTCATATCAGCTAGATAAGATGGTCAGGGCATTCCATAGAATGGAGGAGGAGAATGCCAAGTTGGAACAGAAAATGAAGGAAAAAGAGGTCTTGGCAGAAGAGCATGGCGTGTCTGCGTCTGAGCCCGACTCTGACTCTGACTCCGACTCCGACTCCAACTCCGAATCCGAATCCGAATCCGAAGATTCGGATGATGCGCTTTCTTATAAACCAGATGCTGTGGCCTTGGCCAATATGGTTCCCAAGAACAAGGGACTCGGGACCAAAGGGAAGCAAACTAAAGACAATAACAAAGACGAAAAATATCAGCCACCCAAAATCTCTGCCGTTGCTCCACCTTCCAACTTTGATGATCGTGGCACAGGAAAGAAATCGAACAGAAAGCTCCAGAGTATAGAGGAATACTTGGCTGAAAACTCCGACTTGCCCCAGACTGAGAACTCCATTGGTTCTACCATCATGGGCAATGGCAGAGGTGGAGACAGGACTGGAAAGGACAAACAAAAAGACAGGGAAGTGCAGCACTACGAAGAGAGCAATTTCACGAGATTGCCCACCACCGCCACCAAGAAAACCCACAGACAGAGAATGGCTGAAAGAGTTAATCACTTTGCTGGTGAAGATTGGTCCATGTTTGGCAATAAGAGAGACCTCAAAGAGGGAACCTCTAGAAAAAGACTGTCGGGATCTACGTGGGATAGAGTCAAAAGACAGCGTTCTTAGAATAAATGCATATCAATTGAAACGTGAAACTATGTAGGTGGAATGAAAATACAACTCGCTGACTTATTCGTCTGTTAGCATGTGTGCTAAGCAGCAAGCTTAAGGCTTTATCCAAAGGACAGATGATAACGCTTGCCCTGGTTGAATAGTGAGCCATCATCAGCGCTGAACCCGGCAAGCCCATATACTTGACCGGTGGAATTATTGTATGACAAAGGGTTTGGGTGGTATGGCTGAGCCTCAATTCCCACTTTCATTTTTTGATGGCCTGCCATTTGCTTTCGTCCAATGGTAGGAACCTGATTAAACTCGAAGGCCAGGTACTGTTCTGTGGCTGGCTGGTGATGACGACACATGTATTGCGCATTATCATATACCAGCCCAGATTGTGATCTGTTAAGAATCGAAGAGCTCATAGACGCAGAATACTGCTGTCCTGGGTATAAAACATCTTTGGTGCTCTCAAGAGCTGCTGGCGGAACATTGGCGCCTAAAGTGACATGATTAATATGATTCGAATGGATATTTTTCGAGTCGTTCACCTGAATCAAAGGCTTATTTTGACTTCTCATGATAGACTGGCGTGACTGGTTTTGAGGATTGAAATGTTCGAATTCCATATAGTTTTTTCCCTGAAAAAAAGGCTGGGGCATATACAGTTGATATTCACGACGCAACTCCAATGACTCTGGTTTCATCATGGCGTCCTTGATATTCAAATTCGTCATTGACTGGTTCAACTCGTGGAACTGATACCCCTGACCTCCTTTATAAGAATCGAAAGAGTTTTCAAGGTTGGAATCTCTGAAGCCTGGTCGCTTATGGTTAGGAATGTACCTCTGTTTTTGAGAGGAGATCTGCGTTGGCCTCCAAGCATCTTTGTTGGTAGCTTTCAAAAGTGGTTTGGTAGAGCCGTTCAAAATCGTGTTCATTTTCATTTGGATTCTCTTACCAAAGGGAGACGTGATCTGACAATTATAGAGCCATTTCTTGATGATTTGAACTTGCAAAGTATCAATAGACGACTGGAAGTAATCATCCAAAAGAGCTCCTAATGCTGGTAAGATGATTCTTTCGCCAGAGGGTGACTCCGAAAAGTACACGCCGTTAGGGTGAATCAATATATCAATAAGAGTCTGAATAACGTAATTGCCATAAGGATCATTCACGATTTTATTCAAATCAGAATTGAAAATGCAATGAATCGTAGTGAACTTCAAGTTCGAAAACGTGATGCCTTCCGACGCAGGAGAAAGTTCCGCTTTTGGTCTGAATCTATACTCATTGGCGTAGCAGTTCTTCAAGAGCTTCTCGATGACATTGGATGAGAATTTCAAGGTGCATAATCCCCAAATGCCGCACTTGGAGATGTTTTCAAACAACTTGACATTCACATCGATAGAGTCAGTCGAAATTAGGTACTGCAAAACATAGTTCCCGAACTGATCATTGACGAGTCGTACGAAATTGGAGTATTTCAAAATGACGTTCGAGAACTTCACCCTTTGAGCTTCATTGACATGATTCAAGCACTTTTGCAAAACACAACAGCCATGTTTATGAGTAGCCACCACCAACAAATCTCGGGCAATGGCATCATATATGAACTGGCAGTTTTCAGGAGAATACTTGTTTAAAATCTTCTGAATCACATGGTTTCCATTCAAGTCCTTGATCAACTCAATGATGAAATTCAAGAGGCCCCTGACCAAGAGCGACAACTGATAATCGTTCGACAACTTATCGATAATTTTCTGTAAAGCCCGTGTTCCGTGTTGATTGATGGATATTTGAAACAAGTTTGCGCTCAATGATTCCATAAACTTGTTGAGAATGGACTCATCACAGTAATCAATCAACTTCTGAACCAAGTAATTTCCAAAGGGATCGATGATCAACTCGTACAAATTATCCTCAATCTGCTCGAAAATGATTGCAAAGTTGGCAATTCTTGCCTGAGAACTAGGCACCAGATGCTCATCGATTCTCTTTTGTAGAAACCGACACCCATGCTGGTCCTTGGCCAATTTCATTATGACATCTCTCAAATCAGACAAGGGAGTCTTGTTCATAGACAACAAGTATTCCTTATCAATCTTTCCCCAATGTAACAGCTTCAGATTTAACAGACTTTGGGGGGTCGGGGAGACCTGGTTTTCTTTGTCAGACAAGGAATCATTGAAGAAGTCGCGATTTGGAGGATTGGAGCTATGAATCAAATTGGAACTGTGAAGCGAATTGGAGTTATGGTCCACATTGAAGCTAAACAAACTCAAATTACCAGTGATTTTGGAAGGATCCCAGATTTGAGTGTGTCTGGACACATATTGAGAGGTTGGTGGAGTGGTGGGCTCAGATATCGAGGACGCTGAGTTGATGGACAGGTTGTGGGAATGTTTCGAATTACGACCTTGCTCGCCATCTTGATTCATTATGAAAAGTATACTTCACGAAGGATGTATAATTCAGGACAAGTCCACCGGCCCCAGGTTCAACTCGCAGACTTTCGTTGCGATGGTAATGAAAGATCTTATAAAAAAGAACACAAATTCAAAAATCCGGGATTTTTTGAATCGATGACGTGGTAATTTCCAAAAAAAAAAAAAAAATAAAAAAATACCGTTTGATTAGCTTCTTCCCTTGTGGATCTTGGGCTGTGAAATGTGGAGTGGGGGTGAGTTTGTGGAGTGGAGGGTGGAGTTGAAGAGTGGGATGCACCAAATCAAGCAAGGTGATTCTAGATTCGGCCGTGACTAAGAGACTTTCCGGAGTCACAGGAAAAACACAATGGAAATGAAACAAGCGGGAAACGAAGACCTTTTATAAATTGGCAGAAGGGGTATTGATGGTATGGGAGCGATAAAAGAAAAAAATCTCAGATATATTTCGTTGAGTGCAGTGAATGCAAGCTGGCACGAGGCCTTACACACTACACCTTGCACACTAAAATCTCATACACTACGGCCGAAAATATACACCCTATTTATCGTCAAAACAACACCGGCCTGCACCCACGCTTTCCGCTATTTTGGCACGCACTACCAGCATGAATAAACCAAACATTCAACACCCAGTTTAGCCAGCTATGATGGTATTTGTTAATTATAGCTACTGATGAAAAGGATTTATGGATACAATAAAGTCGGGTGTAACTGCACTAACCTACATATAGAGCCAGGGGTGGAGAACCTGGTGGTGCAGAACCAATAACATTCCGTGGTGACTTGTTTTGCTAGAAGATAGGGGCGGTCACGAATTGGACCATGGATAGTGCACCAAGTGCAAGGGCCCGGCTTGTAGCGGATGAGCATATGTGTCGCAGTCAAACAAATGACATTTTTCGAAAAGAAGGCTTTTTTTTTTGCCTTCTGGTGCTGAAACAACTCTGCATATCTCTTGAATGAGAAAGGCAAACAAATACTAGTTTACTATAAAATATTGGGCGAATTGTCTGTTAATTTTGGTCTCCTTAGATTATGCATCCGTATACCTTCTTCTTATAGTGGACTGTTATTTTATTTATTGGGGGAGTACGGATACTTTAGTACTTGTGAGTCAAGCCCCAGGGTTTGGTGTCGGCTTTAAGCGGATTATGGCTTCTTATATCGTCTTCAAGTTTCTTTTCGTACTAGTTTATATCTACTGCTGGTGCCCCCGTACGCCGACCGACAGGCATTCCCGCATAGCGTGAAATTTCACGCAGGTCTATTTTCATTGTTTTCCTGCGGCCTGTCCCTAGAATGCCAAGAACATAACCGCACTACTGTTGGGTTGAAGCAACTCTTGTCCAGTCCAAAGTTTTCCAACACTCAACTGTTGGTGGTTCCTGGTCATCCCTAAACTTTGCTGAACGCAGGTTGTGCATTCTTATAGCGCATATTCTGTACAAAGAAATTTAAAATATCTTCGTAGAAGATGAATTCGCCCCGCGCTAAAACACTGGCAAATCGTCTCTTGATACGATCTTGCTGCTTAATTTTGGCAAGCTTCTTCTGTTCCTTTGCTTCTTGTGTATCAACAAAATCTCCTGTCATGTATCCGGGCGGTGACAGGTACTTGTCCATAACCTGTGATCGATCCCAGTTCAATTCATCGTTTTTTTCCCTATCGTCACTGTCCCAAACTGGCCCCGCCATTCTTTTACCAAGGCCCGCCTCACTGAAAAAATCTCGGTATGCTTTTTCCTGGTCTTTTGTCATAGTTCCAAGCTTAGTGTTCATCTTCACGGCGGGTTTCCAATCGGGGTTGGGCACAAAGTCGTCTAATGCCCAAGCTTTCTCAGAGATAGGGTTCTTTCGAAGATCGATATTAAAATTTGAATCCTTCTTCTTCGACTGGTAGTAGAGGCGAAGAAACTCCACTCTCTGTAATGCTGTGTAATGTGGTGGGTATTTCGGTATACTATCCGAACCACTGGGCTGATTAGGAGATTCCCTGATGGGTTCGAATTCGTCTTGTGAATCCGATACCACTCCCGGTTTGTCAGCATCGTCATTATCAAACTTTCCAATATCGACATCTCTACCTTTTGCCTTTTTCTTAAGGGGACTTATATCAACGAATACATTTCGCTCATCTCTCCCATCAACAACTGTTAGGCCGTGGTTTTGACTGCTAGCGTCTGAGTATTGCGTCGGTAGACCGTTGAACTGGGAGCTTGTTACGTCGTTCTTTTCCTGCTCATTCTCCATCAAAAATTGCTTCTCCGTGGCAGAAGTTTGCTGACACATTGGCTTGACAGGACTATTCATTTCCTTTTTAGAAAAGTCTTCTCCGTTTTTAATGGGGCTGGATAGAATGATCACCTTATCCTCGTGATTTCTCTTTGCGGGTGGAGCCATAGACACATTTGACTTGAAAGCATCACCGGAAGCAGCAGTCTTCACAGAGAGCTGAGCTTCTAGCTGGCGGATTTTGAGTTTGAGCGCTATGTTTTCGTCCTGAAGAGCCCTGTTTTTCAGCTTCACGCGTCTTAGTTTGGCATTGAATTCAGAAATAATCTTCTTTTGAAAGTCGTCGGAATTGGCATCAAGCTTTGAATCTAAGAGCCCTGCCACGGTGGAGATCCTGTAAAGTTCATCCTGGATGTTGGCCACCGCATTGAGAATCTGGCGGTTGGTATTCATTTCATTCTCTCGTACAATCCTTGCGAGGTGTGACCTGGGATGTTGAAGTCGTAGTAAACTGACGTGTTGGCGTCCTGTGTGTAAGCGCGCGCTTTGGCGCGTATTTTGCAACAACAAACCTGTACCTTTGCTCAATGGCTGCAAAATAGTGCGACTCGATTCTCAGGTGGGCTGTTCAAAGCCTGTGTCTTATATGCACGCTGCCTATTATGCCGTCGCCCCGAAGATGGAAAAATCTGCGCACCTTTTCGTCACAATCTAACAGACTGTGGTGATCTCCACACCATGCATCGCTATGCTGTTTATAGAGTGCAGCAACTGTTTCTTCCTGAAAGTTAACTTGGGACAAATCAATTTGACCTCAATTCTGATACTCTCTTACATCTTTTCGACAACAGGAGTCTGGATTTTTTTTTTCTTTATTTTTTTTTTCTTTATTTTTTTTCCCTGTAAACCCAGTTAACTGTGTACTCTACCAACCTTTCAGTAATGACTCACAAACTATTGTCAAATTTCAAGTAAGATTTAGCTCTTAATAAACTCTCAGTCATATTATTTGTGTATCATGATTTAATGTTAGATTGCAGTTATATGAATGTAAATACGTACTTCATGGTTAGTGTACCACATCGAGCACCTACACCCGTGCACCACACAAAATTTCGCCTCACATCAACACTTCTCAACGCTTCATCAAAAACACAACAACCGCTATCACTTAAACCCCCAATGTTCTGTGCCTCCAATACCCTGTCCACCGCACCATTCTCTTTGGGATCTAGCACATCTGCGGCTTCTGGTGCTTCTAATGCCGGTGGCTCGATGTTCGGCAGTAACCAGAAACCAGGACTTTTTGGCTCCACAGCAAATAACCAACAATCTTCTGGTTTTTCCTTTGGCAGTTCCAACTCTGGTGGCTTTTCAGCTCAAAAACCTGCTACTGCTCTGGGCACAAGTGCTTCTTCCGGTGGCCTCTTTGGCAATTCAACCACAACTCAAAACTCTTCAACGTCAGGAGGTCTTTTTGGGAACAATAATACAAACAATAACACTTCTACATCCAACGGCTTGTTTGGATCTTCTAATAGCAACACCTCTGTCAAGCCAATAGGCGGTCTTTTTGGCTCAAACAATAATGCATCCGGTGGTCTCTTCGGAAATACAAACAATAACAACACATCAAACACAACGGGGTCTGCCTTTGGAGCTTCAAGCACAACTACTGGTTTTGGCGCCTCAAACACCTCGGGTGGCTTATTTGGGCTGAAGCCTGCTACTACTAATACTAATACTACAGGTGGACTTTTCGGCTCCACCAATAATAACCAAACCTCTACAGGCGGTGGTCTTTTCGGAGGGACAAACAGCACAACCAACACTAATTCGAGTGGGCTCTTTGGATCTAAGCAAAATAACCTGCAGCAGTTAGGAGGCATGTTTGGAAACAACACAACCACCTCAAATAGCCTTTTTGGTGGGCAGCAACAGCAGCAACAACAAACACAAGCTACACAACTCACGGCTATGACTCGTTTCTTGGATCTTCCGCAGGAGTTCAAGAATGAATTACAGCAGCTTGACTCGTATATCGAGAGACAGCACCTTATTGCGGCTACATTAAACGCAGACTTGCCCAAGCACGATCAGTTAATCAAGTCCATTCCTAGTGACGTCCGCTACTTGCATACCAAAATCTCCTCTATCAAGCAAGCTCTTTGGCAGGATGAGCTGCAACTCAAAGCATTGAAATTAGTGAACGATGAGCTCACGGAGGATATTAGTAACATTATGCAGCTCATAATCCAGCTTTCCACACCAGGAACCAAGCTATCTTCTTCATTTCACCTCAATGAGTTTTTCATTAAGAGGATCCAGAAATACAAAGAGTTGTTGAGTAGTTATGAGGCAGTGATAGCTGAGAGCACAAATGTCATTTCCGGATTGGAGCAGGTGTGCAACGAAGCACAGGGTAATATCTATGATGTAGTTGAAGTGGTCAAAAACCAATACGGACTCTTTATGGAGCTCTGTGAGGTCATTGCAAAAATCCACACAGAGGTTAGCCATCTACAGTAAAATGTTGAAATATATTCTTAGATATGTCCTGTATTTAGTAATCCACATGATCGCGATTCTCTCCTCCATCTCACACTTTCTCCATGAGTGCCAGAGCAGATTATCTCTCCAAATATTTATCAGGCGCCGATGAAAAAGCAAAGTCAAAGTCACTGAAAAAGAAAGACAAGTCTAGGAAGAAAGACAAGGATGCTGAGCTCACCAGAATCGTTGTGCATGGTCAGCTTACTGCCAGTTCAAAATCCTCTTACCAACTCCCTGTAAATACATTGGAGGACGATATCGACGAGTATTCTCCGGTACAGGTCTCTGGTTTGTCTCAAACCACCCCCAATAAAGGTTTTAAAAGAATTGATAATGGCAAAATCTTGAAGTCGCAGCCTATACAAGCCCCTCAAGATTACCCATCTGATGAACCCAACCAAACAGTATACAGAGATCTGAGCGGCCGCATTGTTGATTTGGAAGTCAAACGAAAAGAATTGAGGGCTTTAAAGGAAAAGGAGATTGAAGAAAAAAAAATCCAAGAGCAGCAGATCAATACAGGTGATATGGACAGAATACGTACGGCGCAAGAAGCGGAAAAAGAAAAGAAAAGCTCCCGCTTCGACTATTCCAAAACAGACCACGAGTACGTGGAGCACATGAAGAAAAAAGACCAGTTTGATGATCCTCTCAATTCTTTTGCTGATAAACCCGTTGTCTCCACGACTGTGGTGAATGCTACAGGCCGCCCGGTTTATGCGAAAGGCCCACAACCCATCAATCGATTTCAAATAAAAGCAGGCCACTTTTGGGATGGCATAGACCGGTCCAATGGATTTGAAGAGAAACTTGTACAGAAGAGAGAAGACGTCCAAGTCAGCAAAATCAACCAGAAGGCCTTTAAAGAGTCTTACACAGAGTATGACTTCGACTAGCCGCACCCGTACACCACGTGCTCATTTCATGCGTATATCCTTTCCCATCATTAAACACCACACCAATGAGCCCTCCAGAGCTCCCCGGATTCTTTTATGACGTGGAGAAAAAGAAATACTTTCGCATTTTTAACGGAGATCAACGAGTCAACAGCTCATATTCAAACAACGCTATCCGTGTCAAGGAACGACGTGAGAAATACAAGTCAAATACTACCAAGAAGCAAAAGATTCGAGGACAACAAATTGACGATGTTAAAGTTGATTTGAGCAGGGCTCAAGACATTGCTAGCCATTCTACTGATATTTGTGACCAATTTTTACGAGTTCGCTTGGCTCTCCTTGCCCCAGAAAATACATTTCATCATATCCTTTCGGATTACAAGGAGATCCTGAATGACCGGCCTTATTCTATTTGGCCAGGCTTTGATGAGAATACATGTTTTACGCTACAGGATTCGATCCTCAAGCTCTTCCACGCGGATGCGAATGATCTGAACCTACTAAAGGCGATCTACACTCATTCACTTTTTCCATATTTGCTGGTGGTCCCCTCTGTTGATAACCACGCCAGTGCTATAAATTGCCTTGACAATTGGGTGTTTGTACAGTTTGGAAGGCTCTTTTCTGTTACAAACTGGACTCCTACAAACAATAATAAGTACGACGTGACGGACCACACACGACAAATCGTGCTAAATTTACACTCAAATGACAGTACCGAACCGCCCACGCTAGAACAATTATCTGGATCGTTGCAGAAAATTGGTGCAGATCCACATTTGCATCTCCTTTTGACCACTGGGGATCTGATAGTCTACAATTTGAATAATGGTCAGGTCGTTGACACCAAACGTTTACTGAAACCTAAGTATGGCTTGGAGTTATGTGGTTTGCGTATATTAGGTGATATCTGGGGGTTCTACTCCAGCAAGTGGCTTACTTTAGTGAACTACAAAACTCTTAAACTGAAGACATTTCTGTTCGAGTCTCAGATATACCATTACGAATTAGTAATGACGTCGCCCCAGATCGTTGGCCTCAAGCCAACCTTGGAATTGATAGTCGTGACGCAAAAAAATGTTGTCCTACGCCATATTGAGATGTCCACTCTCAAAAGCCTCTCTGTGGACCAGACAGTCCCTATCCATAATGACAATCAGAGCCAGCCTCTCATATACAAAAGCGGAGACTACCTCATTGTGGAAGAGCTCCCAAATGTGATGAAGATAATCAACTTCGCCTTATGTCTTACAGAACAGAAAGCCATTGAACATGTACCAATGTTAACACGAATTGGCAAGCCCCGTTTGGTGTCTTTTGGAGGCAATCTATTCTGGTCTGATTCCACAAAGTGCCTCCAGTATCGGTAGTGAATGTCGTTTCAGCTTCACTAGATTCTATCTACAATGTAAGTGTTCGTGATGTCTGTCTTTTGTGACATAAATAGGTTCTTCATTGCCGCAGAAAAGATTGTAAGTATCCTTCTAGATGAACTGAGGATTTTCTCATCAGTTTAGTGTTTTATGTAATTCGAGTAAGCGTTGTAGTCGAAGTTACCAAATTTGTAGTCCACGTCCATCAAAAGCTTGATAGCGTCTGAGGATTTGTACACATAAGAAGCGGGTAACGTGATCAACGCATTGGACAACTCAGTCTTTGATGTTAATCCATTCAGTTTATAAAGCTGATCTTGGTTGAAGTACATCATTCTTGGCTTGCTGTTGTAGACCTGATCATTGGTCAAGTCGTAAACTCCAGGGTATCCGCTCACAGCCTTGAAGTTAGACTCTTTGGTGTTGGAAGGATGTAAAGGAAACAATTTCTGCAACAATTCGTATGATGCCAAGGTGAAACCAAATTGAGGCGAGGATCTAAACACTCTGGCTAAAGAGCCCTTGAAAAATGCTGCCATACCCTCTTCCTTCAAAATCGTAGTGAATGCGTGAGTGATTCCTTTGTATTTCACGTCACCCTTCTTCGCCTCCACTTGCAATCTGGTTTTGATCACATCTGCAGGAGTTGTGAAGAATGCTGCTGGGGCACCGGCCATAGCACCTGACACCAATAATTGCCAAGTACTTAAAGAATGTTTCTTGTTTGGATCAGTAGGGTCAAAGTCAAACAAGTGGTACTTGAGGTTAGCATATGTTGGAAAGTAAACGGCAGAGAAAGGAACATCTCTCAACAAGCAAGCGCTAGCACCTCTGTATAAGCCCTTTAAACCTAACAGTTTTATTATAGCACCTGCAGTAAGTCTCTTGTAAGGTATTTCACCCGGATTCAATGATTTGGCAGCGGAGTTACCACCCTGCATTTGCAATCTGATTTTAACAATCTCCAAAGGATTTGTGAAGATCACCTGACAAGCACCTGCGGAGGAACCTGCTAAGATCTCCCAAGGCATGGTGATGGCTCCATCTTCTGTGGAACCGATTTTACGCATCAAGTCGTTCACAGTCAATTTGATGGCCTTTTCAGGAGCCACGCCAACCAACTGGGCTCCTAGACCAGAGTACAAGCCCTTGAATCCCTCTTTACGCAAAATTTTCTTGAGACAGTCAAACGAATTGTCGTACAAGGCCTTGTGCTTCTGAGCCTGCATTCTGGTCTTAATCAAATCGATTGGGTAGACTGCTGTGGCACCAATACATCCTGCAATGGAGCCCAAGAAGAACGAGTACATCGAATCAAAAATTGGCCACAACAGGAAGTTGTCGTCCTTAACGGGCTGCGCAGCAGGGTGCTCAAACGTTGGTTTCAAAGAGTTCGAGTTGTTGACGAAGTTCGGATTCAAAATAGAGATTAACTCCCGTCTTGGAATCTTCTCCTCATCTCTATTGATCAAGAAAAACAACAAGTCCAATTCGTGGGTAGAGATGGGCTTGAAGTTGGATGATTTCAACAAATGGTCATTTAAGTGCTTGTGCAAGTCAGCTTTGGTGATAATGATGTCGGACTTATCGGAGGTGGTGGGAGGAGTATTAGCAATTACCTCATTAACCAAATCCAATTTGCTTAAGCAGTTGTAAATCAAAAGAAGGTTGGACAAGGTGAATTCGGTCTTTTGGAAGAATTCAGGCATCGTAGACAAGTTGTTTTTCAATTTCGAGGATAATTTGTGGTTGAGGTTGGTCGACAACAAGTAGACCAAATCGTCTCCGCTGATAACACCAGATCTCTTGGAAACCACTTCGAAACCACCAATAAGTTTGGTCACGGGCATGAAATTAACCAAGGAAATGAAGTCCAAGAAATCAATTTCACCTGTGGGGGAGAAAAAACGTTCTAAGTAGGTCCAGTTCAACTTTCTGGTCTTCATTTGATACAGCGGGTCAATTGATTTGTTCAACTTGTTCAAGACCTCGATGCAGTCTTTGTAAGACATTTTTTTCTGGTTCTTGGCAATACCATTGAAGAGAACCTTGAACTCACCATCATCAGAGGTTAAAACATCAATAAACGATACAAAGTCCTCTTCGTTGATGTAGCCTTTGTGGTCTTTGTCCGCCATCAAGTATAACAAGGCATATGACTGTTTGGGCAAGTCGCTTGGAAACGGTGATAATATCGTTGCAAATTCCGGGAGCGGAAGATATTTTTCTTGAGAGACCTGGTCGACGGCAGCGAACTGCTCGAAGATCTCTCTAGCTTTGAGTTCGGTATTCATCGGGGCAAAAAACGGAGAGGTCGGTGGGGAGACAGTGGGTTGAAGATATGTATATATATATATATATGACCGACCCGGAAAAAATGCCAAAATGACACTGGTGTCGCGCTCACTTTCTTTTCAGTGATGTTCTCCGCTTTAGCCATCGCCGCCTGCTGCGCGCTTCCGTGGGGCCCTCTAATAGCGTAGGGTGAAATATAGTGTTCGCCTCTACCTCGCGCGTTCGAAAATGCGACCAAAGCTGGGGTCTCGGGGTTAGGCGCCGTGCAAAGCCTTTGGATGCGTGTCGTTGGTTACTTTAAGAGCATTGTTAGGGAGTCCTTGCATCGGTAAGTTACTGTATCTCCAGCTAATTTTGCCGGAGCTACTTATTTTGCTGAACTGTAGTCATTGTGCCAAGACTCTTATATTCTGCAGAGCAGATTATAATGAGGGGATTTTGTTGAGGGGTTTTTGTTGAGTGGATTATGTTGAGTGGTTTCTGTTCAGCCAATTCAAGCTGTATATTTTTTGTAATTCTGATGTGAGATTTTTTATGCTCGATTGATAGGCTTCCGCATCAGAGATGCTCAATGTGAAAGAATTTATTATCACAACTACATAACAGAGTATTTAATTTCACCAAAAAAAAAAAAAAAAAAAAACTGCTATGCAACGGATTAAGAAAATTAATAAAATATAAAACATAAGTGAATGTTCGTTAATAAAAGAATATGTTGTAAGTTAATTTTTCTGCATCGGTTAATATTACCCCACCAATAGAAAAACAATCTTGCAAAGAAGTTCTAAAGCTCGTATGATTGTTACATTGTTGCATTGTTCCAGTGGGAAACTGAAGCAAATGGCACATTTCTTCACATGTTGCCGAAGCCTTATATGTAGAGCGATAGTAGCGAAGGCTAACACTCATGCTGGTGCGAGGTGTCCGCTCATCCGAACTGGGGGAATTTTTTTCCCGGGTACAAGCCGCGGTATTTGCTGGCTTCTGCAGTGACTGCAATACCAAGCAAAACTTTACCTTTTATGCTCTACTTAAAAATATCTTTTATTCTCTACTTCAAAATTTTTTTTATTTTCTACTTAGAGCTACTTGAAACGTGCTGCACCTAAAAGGCTTTTAAGGCCTCACATGATGCGTGTTAAAAATAGACCTTGAGATAGTAGTAAAATTCAATACTTGTCAAATTCCGTGGAGGTATCTTACTGATGTTTCTGTACTACCCAAGCTCATAAATGTTCGAAATGTGTAATGTTCTCGTATCTACTACTATACTTTACGTCTTTTATCTTTTATTTATTTTATTTTATTTTTTTTTTTCAATTAATGGTTAATCACTTCACAAAGCTTTTTGACTACCCCAATACACATTGACGCAGCCGTTCACATTTTTCAAAAGACTTGCCCTTTTTTTAAGCAAATCCTATTCTTCTAACTTGCCCTTTTTTAGCAAATCCTATTCTTCTAACTTGCCCTTTTTTTAGCAAATCCTATTCTTCTAACTTGCCCTTTTTTAGCAAATCCTATTCTTCTAACTTTAAGCCATCCATAAAAAATTTATACCATTAAAACCACTCACAACGATAGAAAAGTCCTGCATGCATGAAAATCACCCATATATCACATTATATCCCACTTTTCCTTTACTGGGTCACGTGACTGCATTCTAATCTTCTCGCTCTCTCTTCAATCACACTCCCAACATGGCTACTGGTGCTCCTGGTATGTAATCCCCTATTAGTAATTCTGCCATTTCTAACCATAGGTGGTCGTTTTAGATCGTGGACCCCTTCGCCTCCCGAAAGAGGCTCGTTCCCTTTGGATCATTTCGGTGAGTGCAAGAAACAGATGATGGACTATCTCCAATGCATGAAGTTCATGGAAAACAAAAACGCTCCAAACTGTCGGATTTTAGCAAAGGCCTATTTGAAATGCAGAATGGAGAACCAGTTGATGGAACAGTCTGACTGGGACTCGCTAGGGCTTGTTAATTTACCCGGTGACAAGATTACAACGAAAAAGAATGACGAGAAGTAGGTTGCGTGAATTTGCTTGACTAGAGCTGAATGTAACAATTTATGTGTTATCTACATTGAACATTGTAAATAGTCCTAACTAATGTAAATGATCTATCATTGCCACTATAGTGGTGCAAACTTTTGTCTATGACAAATTGCATTGTCAATATGTAAAACATGGCTTTGAGCGAAGCTCCTAGTTCTGAGGCTTGCCACCTCTACCACGTCCACCTCTACTGCCTCCTCTTCTTCCACTACCGCGTCCTCTTCCAGAAACCCAGCCTCTAGGCTTGTACGGATTTTGGCCATCTTTTGCTGGAACTTCGTTATGGGTGCCATTTTGACCGTTAGGAACAGAAATTTGTGGCTGCTGTCCGGGAGAAAACTGCGGTTGCTGTTGTATAAACTGCGGTGGCAATGGAAGCCCAGGAACTTGCGCAATTTCTGGACCAGGTTGCTGGAAAGGATGTCCATAAGGCCCAGAAGGCATGGGTGCTGGAACTGCACTTTGATACATGACATTGTTGTAGATCTGTCCGTAAATCAGCTTGATTGCTGAAGGGTCAACCTTTACGTCAGAATCATCATCTCCTTCTTGAGTTGGTGCTTCTTTGCTTTTGTCTTCTGTTGAAGACACATCCTCTGCTCCCTTTTGTCCCTTCTTCAACAACGTCAACAATTCGTTGCTGCTTTTGGTATTCTTACCGTTGGCAGCTTTGGTAGCAGCATCTCTCACCTGGGCTCTCTCATCTTCAATTTTCTTGAACCGGGCACTCCTTTCGGCATTGGTGAGTGTCTTCTTAGACTTTGAAGCATTCGAGTGGTAAACTAATTGTCTCACGGTGAGATTCAAGACTTGGGAGGATTCAACAACTGATCCTCTGTTGGTCTTCAATCTTCCTCCCATGTTGTTACCACCAACCAAGGCGTGATCGAAAACAATCGATAAGGAAGTCAGTTCTCCTTCAGACATGATTCCCACAACTGTACCTTTACTCAATTTGGGGACTTTACCAGCGTCAGAAACGTAAATAATTCGATCACCAAGCTCAAATCTTTGAGCATTGAGCAACTGAGAAGAAACATGAGGATTAATGACCGCCTCCACAGGAACTCCCTTGACATCTTTCTTATCCAAAGGAATTGGACGACTGATGAAATCTTGAATAAAGTCTTCAATTGCAGCGATACTAAACCGGGTAAACTGTTCAGATTCCAAGGAAACTCGTTGCAACAGGCCCTGAGCTGCCTTCAACCACTTTTGGATTTCTGCGAGTTCTTTCTCGTCACAGACTTCAGAGGCGGGAGGCATATCCCTGTTTTGTGAAATCTTTTGGAGGTTGCTGAAAAACTCAGGAAACTTCTTCATGTAGTTGCGCATCAATTCCAAAGCCAATAATGAGTATTGCCAAAATTTCTGGGGTTTCCGAGTGTAACCCATGACCTTTTGACGCCGAGCATCGAACTTAAGATTTAAACCAACATTTACCATTCTTCCGTTCTTGTCTTTCAACATATAAGCACCTGAAATCTTCGACAAAAACGATGAGCTCACACCAAGGGTTTTGGCAATATCAAAAGACGATAAATACTTAATTTCATTCTTCTCAATTGCCAATCTTCTCTTTCCAATGCTTGGTTCCAAAGCGGACAGAATTTTGTCGATCTTCAAGTTGAGCTTATTGTCGCTATGTCCAGCAACTGTAGCAGGAGCACCGTAAGCAAAAACACCCAAAAACACAACAGGCATACCAACAGGATATTCCTTTTCGACGGAAATGACACCACGTGTAATGTACCTTTGGTCCTTGTTTCTCACTGTCTCAACAATAGTTTGCAATGGGAATGGATTCTTGTCAGGGGAAAATGACTTAGCGAGAGCTCCTCTCTGGGTTCTAGCCAAACCAGTCACCTTTTGAACGAAAGCGATGGCGTTGATAGCACCGATATTGACACCTTTTTCTTTGGAGTAAGAAGAAAGAAGGCTCGTGCGGAGTTTGTTGAATTCGGAGGTCTCTTGTGGGCTTAACTCACTAGCGACCACACACTTTCCACTAGCATTTTTAACAGACTCATACTTCGTGCCCTGTTCCCAAATTTCACAGAGTTTGGACTCCTCCAAGAAAGGCCAGTTTGCGTAAATGACCTTACCAAGCAATCGGTTTGCAACTTGCGAAACACTCATTTCCTTCCACACGTCCTCGAGAGTTAAAATCATCGATTCAGACTTGGATGGAGAGTTAAAGATCTTGACATCCAGCAAAGCCAACTTTGAAGTAAACGGAATTGTGTAAAGAGAAGGAAATCCAGCCAACGCATTTTTTCCAAGCTTGGCTTTTTTGGACAAAACAAATTTGAAGTTTGGATGAATAGTTTCTAGGTGAAACTTCTCCTCGTAACATTTGTCATGCTCGAGATCGTGGTAGAATCCAGGGAGCGGGGATGGATAAATTTGGTCGTGTTGGGGTGTGAAAATAAACCGAATGTCTTCTCCATGAGAGTTACGCTTAGTTTCCTCTGGGGTTAATTTAGCTTCGATTGGCTTCAAAACTTCAAGTAACCTCTTCTCATCGACAAAATCGATCAAGACAACGGCTTCCCACGATGCGGTCTTACCATTTAAATCCATCTGGACATCATTAGGGTAAAAGTCTATGATAGGAGAGTGTTCATCGGTCATCAACGGCCTGTAAACAGCAGGCATCAACTTTCTGGATCTAGCGGGTAAGACGGCCATTAATTGTTCAAATGGCTTGAAAGGTTGTGAGTATTCAAATTTGATTTCTTCTTCGTTTTTCTCAAACATGTCATTAATACCCTTGACGATATCTGAGATTCTTGGTGAATAGTGGAATTTGAAAAACCAATTCCAAGAAGGACATCCCTTATAGTAGTAATACAACACCCATTGCAACCCCTCACAATAATGTCTGGCGAAATCGGTGATTTGCTTTTCACTAGTAAAGTGCAATTTCTCCTTATAATACTTGGTTTTGAATTCCACAAATTTGGAGTCATAAAGGTCCTTCGCTTCTTTCATCAATTCATCCGTAGCAAAAGTGTTTGCCGATTCATATTTTTTGAGAGTATTCTTAATATCAGCAATTCTTTCATTGAATTCTTCGTCGTTTTCGTAAGGAGAGATGCCATCGACATCAATGGTGGCCTCATAAGTGTCATTGGATTGGGAGTGGACTAGAAGAAAACCAGTTTCTAAAGCAAGTTTTTTCAAAAACTCCAAATATTTTGATGCCAATTCGGTGGGGAGTTTAAAAGATTGCAACTTGTTCTCGTTGGCCAAAATAATTAACTCGTTGACAGGTTTGCAAGCGTTTTCAAGCAACCACGGTTTAATCATCTTCACCAATTCCTTCTCATCTTGCAAGATCAAAGTTTTACCGGATCTCTCTCTCTTTCTTTCTCCAGAAATGGAGATGTCCTCAATACGCTTGTTGAACCAATCCACATCAACGTCTCGACTTTCAAACATCTCCAACTCGAACTCAGATAAGTAATCTAGCCAAATAGACAACCTCTTGAAGTTAATTTTACCACCCTCATTTAAGTAGCCATCCATGTGCATGATGCTCTGCTTGAAAGCAGCAATCAACAAAGGAAACGCTCCCTTGTTGATGTGCAAATCCGGCAAATGCGGCAAGAAATCGTTACCGATGACATACATGATCAAAATAAAGTCATCCAATATCCTCTCGAAGTCATAGCCAAACGATAAGCTGTTGGTCAAATCGTGAAACTCCAAGCCCAAGTACTCTCTTAACAAGGACAACTGCAACAAGTAAAACTTCTGCTCCAGGACATCGGTCAAAGCCTTTGTGGCGCGAGAATTAAACACCACCTCCTCTCTTAGAATAGAGAAATGTGGGTCGTGTGTGACAAGCCCCAATACAATCAAGTCTGCATCCAAGCCATAGATACAGTGTCTTGTGTTAGCATTGTAGTTTTCCTGCGATTTGATGCTCCTGATGTACTGCATGATCTTATGTTCTCCTTCACCCGGCACCTCGTGCCCCGAAAGAATCACCTTCACTTTCGACCAGCGGGCATCTTCTGAGATTTTCTTGTGAATGAAGTACTTTAAGTTCTTCGTGAGCTTGGCCATAAACTCCGTGCCGGGAGTGATGGCGTTTTTGTCGAAGGGGTCCTCTTTGGGAATGTCCAACCCTTCGTTGATGGCCTTGTGCAAGGCCTGCTCAGCTTCAATGGCAGTTCTAAATCTTCTGGCCCGCTGCTGGTTCATTTTGGCTCTGGGCGCAACTCCATCGATGGCCATATAAAATACCTCCTTAGGTTTTATGATGTCAAACAAATGGTCAATGTAATTGAAAATTGCTGAGTACGTCTGATCTTCGGTCATGCGCTCCAATGTACCATTATTGGAATTCGTGGCAGTGTGGAGAATGGAGTTCATATCGAGATACAAATTGTCAAATTCGGGTATATTATTCCCATCAATTAATTGTGATATCAACGGCCATCTTTCAGAAATGAATCTGAAGAATTTAGGAATACCTGGGTGTTAGTATGGGGCACTATAAAGGGGAGTCCAATGAGGGCCAGGACAAGTGGCAACACCCAATTTCTTTTGGAGAAAGGGTTCATGGACTAGTATGTTTATAATTGGATCTTTGCAACATACCCATTTTTGTTGATACTCTTATACTTCAGTGTGTTGTGTGGGTGCGTTCAGAAATAAATTGGTGGACGAAGCGGATGCGCACGACTCAGTATGCACACTGTCAACGTCCATGAGATGGCTTGTGACTACGGGAAGGATGAGGATCATCAGGATATCAACTAAAATCAAAAGAAACTTTGCTTGATGCAGAAGAAAACACACGACTGCAAGCAAAAGTGGAACTAGCCACACCTAAAATTATATTTGAAGGCTTCTCTAGACGCCGTCACGCGTTGTTTTTCTGCGCACATTGTCCTTTGATGAGCACAGTGCGAAAGAATACTTCCGCTGCTAGCTCACTTTTTTACCCACTATTCCAAGCTGCAAAGAGTGCTTTGGCCTTCGCAATCTAGTGCTTCATGCGTATGGTTGATGCCAAACTCTATCTATGCTTCACATAAATTTCGCCATGACTCTTAGCATCGTTAGATACGAGTGTCTTGCAATGTCATCGAGTTGCCTTTGCATCGTTAGATATGAGTGCTTTGCAATGGCATCAAGTTGCCTATTCGCCCGCTCAAATTGCTGTATATAAACAGACATTTTCCAAGCTTTCAGTGTAGTGTAGTCTGATAAGCTTGTGAAATATTCTTGGAACTTGGCACTGACGGTCATGGCTGTTTGCTGTGCCCATGTTAAATACTGCGCCTGAAGGTTTCCTGACTTCATATGCTTTTCTAAGCCTTCAAAATATGGTTTTGTAATAGACAAAATGCTCAGTATTTCTGCCCGAGCTTTCGTACTCGCAGCCGTTGCCGCTTCACTAAATGAAGAGCGGCAAGACTGAAACACGTCATCAATGGCCTCTTTATTAAGTAAAGAGCGGCAAAACTGAAATACGTCATCAATGGCCTCTTTGTTAAATGAAGGGCGGCAAAACTGAAACAATTCATCCACGGAACTTTGAAATTTGAGTGAACAAGGACGCCAGTTATCGGAGTTACCATAAGTGTTTTTCAATTCCCAGATCTTTCTCTGTACCAGGCCCCAATTCATGTTGTGCCACTTACTGACATGTTTCACTGGGGGTTCCGGTTTAGGAAAGGGATTCCAAAATTTCGCAAGCCAACTAGACTGAGTATTGTGGAATTTCATAGCTTCCAGTTTCGACTGAAAGAAAGATACAGCCCGAAAATAAAGTTCATTGACTCTTGGAACTTCAAATATTTTGGGATATTTTTGCACGAGCTTTAATTTGCCAGTACCTGACCCGAATATGGTGTGCTTCAATTGAGCATATTGCTGCGAAATAAACGACGTTTGCACTTGTTTACTCGGAAACCTAGCGGCATAAACATCAAGAACAACATATCTCGCGAAATAGAGTGTAAAAAAGAGTGCGAAAAATGAAAACACATAAGCGAGCAAATAGTCCTGAGCATTCTCCAAAACCAAAAGCATATCCAAGATAACCGACTCCAAGAAAGATTGAGGAACTGTGGAGTTCGCACGCAGTTTCATTTTTGCAAGGTGCATCCCAATCAAACCGTGGAACACAGCTCTAGATTTCATTTTGAGACTCTCTTTACAGCTATTAAAGCCTGAAGCGATAAAAGCTGAACACTTTTTTGCGTAGCCATTGTCTTTCCTTGCCAAATCTAAGTGAAACTGAATACTTTGGAATTTCGGTGAATTTTGCGAAACATCGTCACGCACTTTGGTAATTTCACGAGGTACAATCGTATACTCCATATTTGTTGGGAATTTTGTCAATATGACAGACTTGTCACGCCCCCCACTCTGAATATCCAAATCCAAACAGTGGGGTTTAACACTTTCTTTGTGGCATTTGAAACTAGGACCAACACAATTTGAATCATGACTCGCATCACTTGTATTTCCGGAGAGTTCCTCAAGGTCAGATGAGGATATGATCGACCATTCCTCATCTGTGGCTAAAACGGCAGCAGACATATTTCAGTTTTTATTCAAGTAACCGCTCAAGAATCAGAACACCCCACAGCAATCGCAGAAATTAGGATTGTGTCAGAGGCAAATCAAGGTTTATATGTAATGAAGGACACAATATAAAAAGGGTATTGTCAATGATATCTTTAGAAATACCAGTCAAAATTTGTATCAAGCCCCAAATTTTCGATTATCAACAAAGGCTTTTAAAAAATAAAAGAAGAATAAATTTCTTGTGTAGAGAGTAATTTGCGGTTGGAACCCAAATTGATTAAGGGATAAGGAATCACGTGGCCGCGCTTCTGTTATTTACACCTGCACTGAGCCAAGAAGTTCTACTTGAGAGAAGTTTATGTGGTAAAAAATGAATCTATTTGTTGCCGTGTAATCTAAGAAAAAAAATATTAATTCCGCCGTTATTTTCCCCGTTTATGAGATCTTGCAGTATAAAACGCTGCATGTGTAAAGTAAGCTTAGCTCCTGCTCTTCCTTCTCTTCTTAGTCCACCTATACCCCAGATTTCGTTGGTCGTGTGCCACTTGTCCCTCGAGAATTTCTATTCTGTTCTCAAGCTTAATCAAACTCTTCTGCAAAGAATGGGTGTAATTTAAGAGGCTCTGGTAATCTTCAACCGAAATATTTCTATGTGGTTCCTGATTGACTAAAGCTGAATTTGGTTCATACTGACAGTGTACCATGTAAGTAGCATCCCGCGAGTACTGCCAAGATTCACTTGGAACTGACTCACTAGATTTGTGCATGTGCATGTTCCCCTGCCAGCCGCCTCGACCCTGCGTGCATACAAGTGAGACATACTTTGGGTTAGTGTTGAGAGGAGGAGGTTGAGGTGGCTGGTCATGTTGTTGTTGTTGATGATGTTGATGTTGTTGTTGATGATGTTGATGTTGTTGTTGATGATGTTGATGTTGTTGTTGATGATGTTGTTGTTGTGGTTGAATCTGGTGTTGCTGGAGAAGATGCTGCTGCTGTTGATGTTGTTGCTGACGCTGCTGAATCTGCTGGAGTTCTTGTTGCTGCTGAAACAGTTGGTGAATTGCTTGAACAGGTCCTTCTTTCGAGAAGTTTGGAGCAAATCGCGGATTGTTTTGCATGTCTTTACCAGACAGACCAGCGAAGGGACTAATCATCCTGTGCAAGAGAGGCGTTTGTCCTATGGTCGAGTCAGCGGGGAGTTGGTTAATCGGACCTTGAGAGTCACTAAAGAAATGTTGGTTGTACAACTCATGCTTATCGCTGCCACGAATTGGTGAGTTTTTTGTGACATAAGATTTGAGGGACCCGTCTGCCCTAGTCAGAGCTGAGTTCATGCCCGTGACGTTGCTTTCATTCTCTGAACTCAGTTTTGCATACATACCAAATGTCAGAGCGGAAGGATTCCATCTGTTCATATAAACGCCTGGATTGGGTAGCCAAGGCGCGGAGTTGGAGTGGCTATCGTTGTAGTTTGAATTGGAGCACTTGTTTGAGAACGAGTTAGTCTGCGTGGACTCCGGTGTAGTGCCATCAGGTTCGGATGAGGATGATACCTTATTGCTGCCTGCAGAATCAAAGGTGGAACTGGAGCCAAGCGGCAACAGCTGTTCATTGTTGAAGGGCTTACCGGGAGGAGGGAGACTTCCTCTTTTCTCCTTCCGGGCATGACTTTGCACAATGGGATGAGTTTTCTCTTTCTTATCATCAGGTTTGGAATCATTTAGAGATTTTTCATCAACGACAGACTCTGTAGTTGATTTCTCGGATGCTTTTCCTGTGCAAGCGTTTATTGACTGGAAGTGACGAGTGAGAGCATCTGTTCGTGCAAAACGACGGCCACATGCACTGCAGAGGTAAGGCTTTTGACCAGTGTGGAGATTCTCATGGCGCTTCAAGTCGTGAATACGACGGAACGTACTGTTGCATGTTGGACACACATGTAGCTTGACAGTGGTATGGATCAACTCATGGCTTGCCATATTATGTTTCCGGGTGAAACCTTGGTTGCAGGTTTTACAGAAAAAATTCTTGACGGCGCCTCTTTTTGGTGCTTCTTCAGGAACTTTAGCTTCCAGTTTAGGATCTGGCTCGACAACCATTGAAGGAGTTGTGAGCGATGAGGCATCTGTAGACAGACAGCAGCTTTCACTGGAAACCACTGGAGCATGTGTATCCTTGTTGTTGAACATGTTTACGTCGTTAGAATTTTCGGACTCGGAAGTTTCATTAGAGGCGTCGTTGGACAAGTCGTTTTGGTCGAGCTTTTCATGATGATACTTCTTCTCATGATGGTGTTTTTTCTCGTGATGGTGTTTTTTCTCGTGATGGTGTTTGTCGAAGGTGCCTCCCAGGTTGTCCTGGACACGGACGGGTTCGGGGGCGGGTTCGGGGTTGATGGTAGGCTTCAGCCGGGTATTCAACTTGGAAAGCTTACTCAGTTTGATCAGGGAATTCAGTTTGACCAGGGTACTCAGGTTTTTCAGGGTACTCGGGTTTATCAGGGTACTCAGGTTTTTCAGAGTACTCAGGTTGACCAGGGTACTCATAGTGGTTGAGTTATAGTGATCATTAAATACAAATGCCGAATAAATCCAAAAAGCTAAGCGATCAAGCCCGTACTGGGCACTCAAAAAATGAGTTTGATTGGACTTAAGCAGTTGTACTAGTATGTTGGTCTAATATGAAATGGAATTGAAGCAGGGAAGCAGCAATACCGAATAAACAAGTGGAGCACGTTAAAAAGCTGCCGAATGTAAAAAAAAAAAAATGCAGACACAGCACTCAAAAAACAAAGCCAAGTCTGACAAGAAGGGTAAGTGGGATTCCGAGCGGATTTCCACGGGGTATATATCGCTTCGTCTGCCGAAGGCAGTAACGCGGAGGAGACAGTAATGTGGAGGATAAAACTGGCCCAAATTTTGCGTGGATGTCAGACAGGCGCTGCGCGGCGGCAACATACAGGCACAGGTCATTGCCATCGCCATGTGCCGGAGAAAAGAAGCATTTTGTCGGTGGTCCGCTACTTCACGCGACAAAATCGGGCTCTGATTGCTGTGTGCGCGGCTAGTGGACCTGGCCCAAATTTCTGCGCAACTAACTATGGGCCATGTCATGTTGTCAAATTCTATTACATCGCTTGGTCGCACCACTCCCTAAACTAAGGCAAACATACATCGCTTAAACTGCGACCTTCAACAGGTCTCCGCTCGAGACATTATAAACTCAGATACTATTATTGAGCCTAGAACTTGGAAAGCTAAACTGTATGATTTAAGGCTTAGTGGCAAAATGTTTGATTAAACTGTGCTAAAGCGTACGGTAGTTTCGCTATGAAATGTGATTTCAAAGCTTGCCATACTCAAGCGCGAGTGCAACTTGAGTTGTGCCGTGCGGGCCCATATTAGTTCCCCGAGAATATCAGTCCACCCACAAGGACAGTTTTTTTTTTTCTTCTTTTTTTTGATTTTTAATATTTTATTTTATTGTATTTTATTTTATTTTGATGGAATTAGTGTTTTGATGAGGAGGATATTTTGCTTTCAAGAAGTAGGAAAATTGACATGGCCTAAAGTATCAAGAATGGGAGTTGGACTCTAAAAAATTGGACTGAGAGAAAACCTGATGGCGCACGGCAAAAACTAACACAGAGCAAATTATGGACGGTGTGCGCTAATTTAAAGGAGCAGGTGCGTATCTGAAGCATGGTCTCGCAGGTTTTGCATGTTTCGTTTACCTTCGCGTACCCCAGCTCTATGGTGTATAAACACCCCCCTGATCCAGTACACGGATTTAAGACCAAGCCAGGTCTCAGATCTTGCCAATATCAACCCCCTCCTCTCCCCCTTTAATCATACATATAACTTGCCAATGTGCCTGTGTCTGTGCCACTTGCTCAATAACCCTAATACGTGGTTTGTAAATCGCAAGCTTATCGGGCATGTCATAGTGTGATTGTATTGTACTGGTTCCTTGTGGTCACGTGATACAGACATATGGGCCTTTCGGACCTCCAGTCTCTGTACCGGCTTGCAGGCGGGCACGCATCGTCCGTAGTTGCATACGCAATTGGTCTGCAGCTCAGTGCGGAGTGCCGATGTTTTGTTGCATATTGCCATCTATAGCCATTTCTATCCACTATGGACAAGTCTGATTGCTATGCATCTTATGTATAAAAATGGTATTTTAAAGTGCAATAACGGCCATTTACTGTGCAAGACCGGTCATCCAAAGTGCAATAATGGTCATCTAATGTACAACAATAGTCATCTAATGTGCAAAATTGGTCATACCACGCGGGCTTACAAAATAACATTAACTTAAAGATGATCGCACGGCTGTTGATAATGTGACTATCTAGGCAGTGTCATGTTCCTGGATAATAAGTCTATTTAGCCTGAGCTAGTATATATGATTTTGCAAAATTCAGATTTTCTTTTTCTTTATATATTTTTTATTTTTTTTGAACTTTGGTGGAATTCAGAATTTTGATTGATACAGCTTAGATGGCAAATCTTAGTGGCATTTTGGCCACTTCTATGTACGCATTAAATCTGGACAAGTATTTCGTGCGGAACACGTACATTTGAAATATGAGCTAACAATGAGGGAATTGGGTCCCCAGTTAAAGAATTATCCACCAACGAAATTTACAGCCAACATTTATGGGGAATTGGTTTTTTCTGGTGACAACACGCTATTGTATAGATAAATGTTATTACAAAGACTTAGATCAAGTGTAGTAGGGGTTATGCTTTTCTTTAGAAATATTTCCAGAAAGTCTTGTTGCCCAGTCTTCATACGGTGTATAGTACACGTTACATATATCCAAAGATTGCTGAAAACATTCAAAAATATTTAATATAAGAGAAGAAGAAAGAGTATATCAGAAGATCATTAAGAAAACGAGATTTTCGCTCTTAAATATAAGAAAGTAGTGCAAGTTCCAAAACTTAAGTTGAGGACATGAGGGCTCCATGCTTATAGTTTCACCTTCTCTCACAGCCATAAATAGAGTGTATCTAGTGTATTATACTTAATAAATATTAAGGAAAAGGAAACTATCTATATCCCCAATGGTAGCACACTACCTTTAAAATTATTGCTTACATGTCAAGTAGCTAAAGGCTGAGGAGAGTTAGCGGGCGCACTCGGACCTCCGTCACTCCTTCTGCATAAACAACCCCGTTTCTCTCCTTGAGGGGTCACATCAAGAAATGAACATAATTAATTAGGTAGTGGATAAACCAAGAATCTACACCCCAAGTGGAAAACTGTTGTTTGATCAACATAGTATAGTTGAATTTTTTTTGAAGTTTTAATGAGTGGATGGAAAGATTAGGGCGGTTTGTACTGGAGCTACTATTCGTGACCCATGCATAGGCTATATTAATCCCTATGGGAGGCACGGGTTTATCTATCCCTTGACCGGGGCTACTTAAATAGATATAACAGTAGGCAAAGACGCCTTTTGACTTGTGGTTGGCTAATTTTTACTCACCCTGGCTATACCACGTGGCTGAATAGATGGTCCGTGTTATTAAGCCTGGCCGACCAGCATAGCATCATGTCTAAGACCCATGGAAATGTTGATTTAACAAAATTCTTACCCGAACGTTTCTAACAAGGACACCCAGAAATTTTGGTCACTGACCAAATATATCTGACATGTGTATCATCTACATAAGCAAGATGCAGGTGGAGAAAATTAGTTATTATAAATCTTGATATAAAGATGGTTCTTTTTTTGATTAGTAATCAGACTCTGACACCTTTATGAATAATTTGAGATTTAAGAATAAGCTTTCCCATAAAAAATAGATAAGGATCTTGACGCACCTTGTACCGTGCATGAGTTGCCGACAGGGTTATATTTTAGTGCGGAGCTCGGGACTGGTCATCTCTATTGTTACATTTCGTGCCATGACCGTGTGAAACTTTTTATTTCGAACCCCCCCTCCCGCATAGCGTTTCAGAAAATCCCTCCACACAAATACGATAAAAGATAAATTAGTTCTTCTGCCCTAGTGAATCCTCTCAGATTCTTGTACCGTAAGGTCTTAATATAAATAGTAGATTCTTTGTGCCGCTAATACTGTTGGATTCTTTGTTCACCTTTCAACTATGTTCATTTGTTGATGGTTCCCCAAGAGAATTCTCTTGGTCTTGTCTTCCTTATATAGGAAAAGTGCTACTATGGGGTGGCTTAACTTCGTATCCGCTTGTAGTTACCAGACTCAGCACTGGCGTTTGTAAGGGTTGGGATTGTCCTGAGTATGATGACTGGGATTGCCTTGGCAACGTCACATTTAGACATATGATTGGCCAGTATCCACATGGTGGTGCGGTACCCATTAGGGGGATCTGACTTCGTATAGTTCTTTTAAACAGACATCCAGGTAAACGTTCCTAAAAATTGTTAGGGTTCGTGTGGTTGTTACTAATCATATTTAAACGAAACTGGGAGTAAACCTGGTTCAATCAATTTCGAGTCCCGGCCCCTTTTTAATGAAGGGGGACAATACCTTCGTATTAGTGTCCGTCTTAACTCGGCCGCGTGGCATTTATGCATTGTCCTGCCAAGTATGATTATTGTCTTTATGCGAGTATGGATTGACTATAAGGGTTATTGCATATAGAGGGTTATTGTCAGAGTCATTGTTAATATTACAAATATTAAGGGACATTGTAAATATTACACACATTGAGGGTTATTGTCTATACATCTTTATTTTTATCCAGGTAAAATCATTATCGTTACTCAAGTGTTAGTATTGGTATGTTTCGAATACTATCTCTTTCTCGTACTACAGGAGAATCTCGATTATCAGGTCAAATTACTCGTACTTGACCCGAGCCTTGTCTAAGTTTGTCGTAAGTCTGTCGATGGATTTACAAGTCACAAGAAATATAATCGACACATCTGACATATAGTTGAGTCAGTTATTCCCATTGTACAATACACACTCCCATCCCAAATTGCTCACGTTGCAAATTAATTTCCCTGTGAAAGTTTTGCTAATTAACACACGCACATGGTCATAATTGATGGTCTGAATAATCCCACGTGATCAGCCATAAAGAGTTATTTTAGCAAAAGACTGATTAGGCCCACAAATCGGCTACAAGATAGTTTCATTATTCATGATAATGATGAAAATGTTCAAATTCTCTAATATATATATATCCAAATACCCTATATAATAAGGAATATATGAGGGCAGCAAGGTGGGCTGATCGTTTTCCCCGTCCCCACCTCCCATTAAGTCATGACTTGCACTTCTCATTAATATTACGCGCAGAAAAAACATAGTTATTAGTGGTTCGCGCACGCCAGACTCCTGACCTCAACTTTACCTTTCTCTCACCTTTTATCTCGTCGAACATCCCAATCCCAAAACATATCCAAGTTGGCAATTCTTCTGACCAGTCTTCTATAAGTGCATCGTGTCGACGCACTTTTTCACTTCTTGTTGAAATTTGTTCAATTCTTAGAGCCCTCAAAGTTTTCCATTGACACCTTTGTTTTCCTTGCTAAACCACCCTTATTTCCCTTATTTTATTTCTTTTCAACCCGGTTTTTTATACTCTTTGAATAATCCTGCTTTCTACATTCAATTCATTTTTCCTTAGCCCTACTTCCGCTCCATTTTTATTGCTTCAAATAGTCTCCTTCAATTCGTCTAGTTTATTGCTAATATTAAGTCAATTCCTAATATGTCGCTCATATCCAATAGAAAAAGACCCCGGGGCTTAAGTAACAGCTTTGAGCATTCCAAGCAAAATGCCAAGAACACTTCCTCTCTCAATCCGCAAAATAATGCTTTTGTTGACGTTACTAATGGAAACTCAAACTTCAATAATTCTCTTGGCTTCCAATACAATATCAATCCCGCCCCAAACCAATACCATCAGTCCGAATCCTCATTATTGGTGGAACAGTACAATGACGAAGATGAAGACGAAGACATATACGCCGAAATTGATGACATTTTCGACGATGATAAAAGCGATGTGATTTTCTTAGAGGAACGCAAAATCAAGTCCAATTTCTCCGGAGCAAGACAAAAGAGAAATAACTCAGATTCGCTTCTCTTTTTAGACAAGGATGTATGGGAGGCCTACAACATGTTCAATGTTAATAATGATGAGGTGATTGAGCCTGCTTCCAATGTTACTCTCTGCCCTAAGAAGCAACGTACCAATTCCTTACCTCAGTTGCCCCACGCCAAGTGTTTTTACGAGAAGCTACCTACAAACTACATTACCCAGCAAAAAAGGGTTGGCGACATCAACACTCTTGTTGTGCCACACAAATTGGATCTCCCACCTTGTGATGACGAAGATGGTCATTACATTATCAATATAAATGAGCTTTTTGCGGATAGATTTGTCATCAAGAAGTTGCTCGGTCAGGGTACGTTTGGTAAAGTCGTGGCGTGTTACGATAATCTCAACAGAGAGACCGTGGCTATCAAAATCATCAAAAATATCCAGAAGTACAGAGATGCCTCTAAAATCGAACTCAGAGTCTTGACCACGCTAAAAAAGTTTGACAATGAAAATAGAAACCACTGTATTCATTTGCGGGAATGTCTAGATTACAGAGGTCACATTTGCATTGTCACCGACCTTCTACGGATCTCGTTGTACGATTTTTTGGAGAATAACAATTTTATACCCTATCCTGGCTCACATATACAGGCCATTTCGAAACAGCTCATACGGTCCGTGACCTACTTTCACGACTTGAATTTGATCCATACAGATCTCAAACCGGAGAATATTCTACTCCACGACGATTCTTTCCAAGAAAAGCGGATCAAAAGCAGAACAATATTGACCAATTACTCAAAGCTTCATTCCGGCAATGAGAAGGATCGGCCAGAGAAAAAGCCCAAATACCTGCGTATCTTGAACAATCCGCTAATTCAAATCATCGACTTTGGATCAGCCATTTTTGATGACGAGTACCACCCGTCTATTGTTTCTACAAGACACTACAGGGCACCAGAGATTGTAATGGGTGTGGGCTGGTCATTCCCTTGTGATATGTGGTCAGTTGCGTGTATTTTGGTGGAGATGTTGATAGGCGAGCCAGTCTTTCGAACACACGACAATCTAGAACATCTCGCCATGATTGAAAAATTCGTGGGCCAACCTATTGATAAAGAAATGGTGAGAATATCTAAAGAAAAAGAGAATGAATGTGGCTTGCAATACTTTACCAATGATTACAGCGAGGATATGGTAGACATTAAAGAAATTAAGGAGGACGATATGTCGAGGATTATGAGCGACTATCCTGAGGACGCCCTGTTAAGGCTTAAATTTCCCACAGCATACACGCCAGAGAAGTTTTTGAATAGCGTGGGACAGCTCAAAAGAATTGATTTGTTCGTAAGCGAGCGCATCGGACTCAATATGAATTTCGACCTCTCGCTCAGTGCGAACTATCAGAACAATCGGCGTTTGATCAACTTTGGAAATTTTACGTTTTGGTGGTTTTTCATCGACTTGCTTCGGAAGTTATTTGTGATCAATCCTAATGAACGGATCACAGCTACAGAAGCTCTCGAGCACCCATGGTTCAATCTTGGAATTGAGGATGAGGGAACAATATAGATACTAAGGTTAAAGAATACGGAGATTTTGACGAAAAATATGCACGACTATGGTGAAGCAATGCGATGGCGAATATATTAATGCCGAATTATATAGACGTGCATATCACGAATGCAAGTAATTAATGCGAGAACCATTACATACAGCACCCTTAAAGTGCCGAGTGACGGAAATTAAGTTAACAAGTAATACAGTTACGAGTATTTCACTTACGAGTAATACATTGACTCTCCCAATCATTCAACCGAGTGTCAGAAGCAGTGCAGAATAGCCGGAGATAATTTCCGCAACATAAACTGTAGGAGTGGGTTAAACGACCTCAATATTAATTGGTGTGTACACGTACTAGCAATCTTGTGCGATGAGACGAGAGTCCAGACCAACACCCTTATTGGAAGCAGGGGAGCCACGTCATCTCTCGTTTATAGAATATATACTCTTCAGTATACGATATGACCCAACTGATACACTTGAACTTTGCCTTCAATCGATCCAGCCCACAGATTAATCCCAAAAGCTGATCAAGCCGATCAATTCCACAAGCTGAGGTTGATGTGAATTTTGGATCAAATTATGATGTGACGCGGCCTGCAGACATATCTCGCACATACAAACTTGCAGACACTGACGGGATGAGCTGTTTAAAATATACTCGTCTAGAACCTCCAGGCGGAAGGCCAAGTCGATAAGTTTGTAGGACTTTATAAATCATATATTTATATAATTTGATATGATATGATATTATTATATTCTGATATTTTTCATTTATTATATTGATATGGTCACTTGTTCACCTTTATTACCCTAAGTGCATATTGAAAACCACATTAGTCTTCCTGGTTACGGTTCCAGACTACTGTCTTCATATGCAAGTGAAGAAAGCAACTTTATATTACAAAGTGTGTAAAACTATTGTTTTAAAGTTGTCATATTGCATTAATAAAGCCGTGAATCATGGATGTTAGATTTCTAGCTTCTCCACTGTATTATGCATTTAGACAATAATGTAAAATGCGCACCGTTGCTAGGGCAATCATAAACATGGACATTGCTGAGTTTTCTGGGCTCAAGAGAATTTATGTCTAGAAAAGGCAATATGCCTATCATGCTTATAACAGCTGATACTTTTTAATCAAACGTCTCAAACGGGGAATTTTTAACCTTTTCAAAGTGTTGAAGAGACCGTCTAAAGGTCTTAGGGGACTTGGGGCGGGATCCGACAATGCAGTGTATATGGATGGTGTGCATAGACATGGGCTAACACAACACACCAAAAATTGGAATGGAATGCTTCATATTCAGAACACTTGGATATTTGGATATCGAATATTTGGATATTTGGATATTGAATATTTGGATATTTGGATATTGGATATTGAATATTTGGATATTTGGATATTGGATATTTGAACACTGTTTTTATCAATTGACCGTAAAAATGCATTAATTAGCTACACTTTGACTTCATACAATAGATACTAGAATACTAGATACTAGAATACGAGATACTAGAATACGAGATACTAGAATACTAGATACTAGAATACTAGATACTAAAATATTAGAATACAACTACAACTAACAGATGCTAGAATACCACAATAGTCCAATACCATAATACGAGAATACCTTAAATCACACAGGCTACTTCTGCATCGGCATATTTATAAGGGCCATCCTTTAACATTAGATTGTGTCCAGCCCGTTTTACATTTGCCCGTAATACCTGGACGTTGGTTGTCTGAAACAATGTGATGACTGACAATATCTGGCACCTCAGTGGTGTATATAATCAGTGCATTCAAAACAAATTCCCCATTGTATGCCGGTTGTGCAGCTGCAGGTACTGCACCTACTCCGACTTCGCATTTTTTCAGCCTAAAAGGGCTCAAATTAAGATCCTCAGTGCAGAGGTCTAGACCGATTCCCGTCTCATGCGACCCTCTTATTCGACACTTTCGCTAGTGTTTTCCGCATTATTTTTTGAATTCATATTTTTTTTTTTTTCGCCTGCATCAAACACCACCTGTGTTTTCATTCCTTTTTATGGACGATCATTCCCTCCGACTCGTTTTTTTTCTTATCCCGCTTCTGTTCTTTCCAAAAAAAATCTAGAGAATCAAACTTTGTTCTTTTGTTAAGAAACCCGCTTTATATTAGTATCCCAACTATCGTCTTTCCTTATACCACACCTTATATTTCTCGGTTATGAAGGCTTCGATCGTCTTTTCCACTGTTTTAACCCTTGCTGCTGCTGCCCCCTCTCGGTTCCACCACCATCACGAGCACAAGAGAGGTATCACCGTGACTGTTGAAGCTGACGCTAACTCAGCCTCCAGCCTCGAGAAGAAGGATTCTGCTTCTGCTTATGGTTCTTCCGCCTCCAGTTCTGCTGCCTCTTCGTCCTCATCTTCACCTTCGTCCTCCTCCTCTTCTTCTGTTGGAGGAGGTGTTCTCGGTGATCTTGAAGCTTTCGTTGACCCCACTGAGGCTTTCGAGGATGGTGTTCACGACTGTTCTACCTTGCCAACTGGTCAGGGTGTTGTTGGTGTTACTTGGATCAGCAACTTGAAAGGTGGTTTCACCTCCGTTATGAACTTGAATGGTGATACCTCCGAGACCTGTACGGATGGTTTCTACTGTTCTTACGCTTGTCAAGCCGGTATGTCCAAGACCCAGTGGCCTTCTAACCAACCATCTTCTGGTATCTCTGTAGGTGGTTTGTTGTGTAAGGGAGGAAAGTTGTACAGATCCAACCCTAATGAGAAGTACTTGTGTTCTTGGGGTAAGCAATCTGCTTCTTTCGTGTCCAAGCTTGATAAGGACGTTGCTATCTGCAGAACCGACTACCCAGGCTCCGAGAACATGAATGTGCCAACCTTGTTGCAAGCAAAATCGTCCGTTCCTGCGTCTGTTGTCAATGGTGATGAGTATTTTACCTGGAGAAACGGTAAAACCTCCTCCCAATACTATGTTAATAATGCCGGTGTGTCTATTGAGGAAGGTTGTATCTGGGGTGATTCTGCCTCTGGTGTTGGTAACTGGGCCCCAGTTGTGATTGGTGCCGGTTGGACAGGTGGTCTAACCTACTTGTCGTTGATTCCTAACCCAAACAACAAGCAAGCTCCAAACTACAACATCAAGATCCAAGGAACTGACGGATCCTCCACCGTTGGCTCTTGCTCTTATGTAAATGGTGCTTATGAGGGTGGTAACGGCTCTGATGGTTGCACTTTCACCGTGAACTCAGGTCTGGCGGAGTTTGTCTTTTATTAAGTTTGTTTTTTCTTATTCTTTTCTTGAACCCGTTTGCTTTCGATATTCACCAGCGAGTGTTTCTCATTGTGAGGTGCATTTCTGTACTATATATTTAACAATTTTTTTATTTAATATTTTGTTTCTAGCCAAAAGCTATGCTCTCACAGTAGCTCAAATTGAGCACATTATTTGTCTTGAAGCTTTCGTATAAATCACCTAGCGATTCTTCCGGTGTCGGTTCAAACGAGCTCTGTACATATACATGGACGGTTTTGAGCCGTAGCTTCTTCATGATGTATTTTGAAATGGATGCAATGTTTTGAGTTCCGGCCACGCTGAAACTCAACGGTTGTATGGCTGCTGTGGAGCCAATAGCTTGAAGCCGAATGGGCACCTTCAACAGTCTTATATAAGGCCTCCATTCTTCCTTCTTGTTTTTCACGGTGGCTTGCTGGTGGGAAATATCAAGCTGATTTTTGGTATTATCACTCTCTATAAATGGTTCTTTTGTATTATATGATTCACTCTTTGTAAATGGTTTTGTAGTATGTGTTTCACTCTCTGTAAATTGTTTTGTAGTATGTGTTTCACTCTCTGTAAATGGTTTTTTAGTATGTGTTTCACTCTCTAAAAATGGTTGTTTTGTAGTATATGTTTCACTCTCCCCAAATGATTCCTTGGCTTGTGGAGGTTGTTTGGGAGATGTAAGAGATGTGGGATGTGGTAAAGATGAGGGCGATGAGGGCGATGACGATGATGAGGACGACTCTGGATCCGATATAAGGAGTGACATGATCTGAGTGGCTATTGGTTGTTCTTTCTGTCCCTCTAAGTTCTTTTTGTAAGTCTGCACTTATCTTATAAGCATTATCATTGCTATACAAAGCACACTTTCAGTGCGCATTCTGTCTAGGATATGTTAATATTTGAGGAAACAAGAAATGTCTAACTATCCAAGCCATTAATTAAACCATCAAAATTTTTCCCAACTTCCACTCTCCACATCTCCTAGAATTTTGAATGAAAATTAATTCGATACTATGGCTGTTCAACACATCACAATATATAAGTACTGGATTATGACTCATTCCACTACATCACTTACTCTTAAGAACCAAGTACCGAAAAGTACCAAATTAAAAACGACTTCGTAAGCCTTAGTTTAAAGTTACACATTCTATCTAGGAGCCTTCTCTGCTGTGATTGGATAATCCCAATTACTTGACCTCCCACATTAGATTGCTCATAATCCCCTATAGAGACAGAGAGTGGATGGACTGAACAAACACACACAATACCATACTCATATTGCACTCCATATCCCACTAGCACCACACATTTGAGTTTCACAGAGTTTCACAACTCCAAAATCCCTACCTTGCAAAATACTAGCAAGTGGAATGTAACATAAAACAATAGACAAGAATAATGTATCCTTTCCTGCACACACTCCAGCGCTGGCTGTCGCACCTTTTTTGAGTACCCCAGAAGCAGTGTTTTCACATCACCATGTCCCAAACACACTCCGAGACGTCTCTGGTATCAAGCAATGAAACATTGGAGACGGTTGAATTTGAGTCTATCCTTGCACTGCTCAAAGATGCTGCAGCAGATGCAAAGAAATTGAAAGACTTCTTGTCTTATTCCACCGTCTTGGACATCCATCTCTCGGAACCGTCCAAATATTCCATCGACGAGCGGGAACGCTTGCTTCAGCAATTATACGACACCTTGTCTGAAGATAAAGTGTTAGTCTATGAAATTGGCTGGGATGTCCCTTCTTTGGTTATTCCTTTTGTGGATACAGGTTTTGATTTTAAACTGGGCCTCCGTAGTGCGCCATGTATTGCCAAAATCTTCAAGATTCTCGATGTTCTTGTTCGTGACGGAAATCCCAAGGAATTATTTCTAAAAGCAAATGAATTGTTGAGTTCAACCAAGGCCAGCGACTCTTCTAACGATACCTCAATTGCCTTGAAGTTCTACGATATAAAGCTCCACTGCATATTCGAACTTATCAATGGCTGCTTCCGCCAAATACAGACGCTATACCCTTCGCGTTTCCTATCCATGACTGTTTCCAGCTTTATTAATGCATTGTATCTCAACCAGCAAACCAACGATTTGCACTTGGAGTTTGTGATGAAACGCATCTATACACTAGCTCGCAACTATTTCCCACCTTCGCCACCCCCGGGCACGGAAATTTCCTCTCCAGAAGTGAAGGAGATCATCAAAGATGAGGATTACTTGCAAAGAACGCTTTTAACCGCTTTTGTGTCGTACTCGGTGTCAGTACTTTTATCAAAGCAACTGTTTGGCTATTGTGTGGCGTATTTTGAAAGTTTGCAATCACCAAACTCAACTGTTAACACTGAATCATATAGTCTAGATGTGCCTGTTATGGGAAGATACTACAACTTGCTCACATCATTTGACATCCTGCTAGAGGAGACCTTCAGCGCCTTTGCCAAGTCCTCTGTGGACATTGTACACTTGGATGTCAAGGATAGCGATACCTTTTCTGAGGAGCTTTTCGAGCGCCTCGTCATTGACTACCAGGTTAAGTTTGCAAATTCAATTCTCAATCCGGACCTTCGGCGCATACAGAACTCGTTGGCGGGTATTTTGCTAGTGTACACATTTGAAGTGTCAAGTAACGGACTCGATGCCACTTTTGCTACAAAATTCTCCTTGTCTTTGGAAGAAGTCATGGCCATGACCCTCAGACTTGTTATTCCTGGCTTAGTCCACCCTTCTTTATGTCATCTAGGCCTTCACGATGTGGCCATCTTTTGGTGCTGGTTCGTGGTACAGAAATTGTCAAAAGACCCTAGAGCTGTTGAGTTGGAGCTTTCTCGTGTACCAAATAATATCCTACAGACATTCTTGCAATCCTTGTTGTTTGTGATGGTGTCAAGCCAAGGAAATTCACAGATGAGATATGTGACGCTAACGCTATTGACTCGCTTCTTGTCTTCAGCACCCGAGAATTCGGCCTATCGCTTTCTTCTCAACTCTTTGAAGGATTGCCCTTACGAAAACGTTAAAGCCGCTCTAGCTGCCACTTTAAAGGCCTTGCTTGTGAATGATAAGTTTGCAAATGATTTAAGCGAAGGCTTAGACTCGCTTGATATGACAAAGAAACCTCTGCAGCCACCGTTACCCAAAAGAGACACACCTAAAAACACAAAGTTCATTAATTTGAACCCAGAGAGAACTAATGACATCTTGGATCTCATCTACAATTGTATTGAGCTGTCTTTCGTCGATAAAGAGGGACTACCAGATGTGAACTTTCTCACGTTTCCTACCTTGCTGTCTTTCTTGAACGTTCTTGTCAGCATTAAACGCTCTGGTCAAATTTCAGCTGAAGAGTGTACTCAAGTGATCTCTTTGACGCAGGAAAATATCGACAAGATCGAGAAGACCTACAAAGGCAACAATTCCAAAGCGAACATTTTGAACGCTGTGAATATTTTATCCATTGCCATATCAAGACTAATTGAGTAAACATATTTACTATGCTGGCAATTTTATTAATATTCAATGTGATATAATAGGTACTCATTCGTGATAATGAGTGTTGTAGGCCTCTATTTCTTAGGTTTCCCAGGTCCTTTTTTGGTCGAGCCGCTGGATCTTTCATCTAACAAAGGTCCCCAGTAGACAAAGAAGCCTTCTTTGGTGGTTGTTATTTCTTCTTCCCATTGTAACTCGGCATCATCAATAAAAGGGTCCTCATAGTCGTATTTCCCGACTTTGCGGTTGATTCTCGTCTGCTGTGCTCTCCATTTTCGACTTTTAAGATCCTCGTCTTTACTTTCAGCACCATTTTTGGTCTCATTTTCTTTGGCATCCTTCTTAGTCTTGTCTTCTATAATTTGAAGATCATCATCGCCTTCATCATCATCGCCTTCATCATCATCATCAAGAATATCATCCATCATGTCAATGGCCGATCTTGCATCAGGATGAATAGTATTCCATCCATATTTGTCTTCGGCTAATTTTAGAACATTGATCACGATCTCTGCTTGTCCGGGTTTTGGGTTGGATGGATCCAAGAGTGGCACGTCTAAAAAAATGACCGGCGTTTTTTCACTGCCCTCTTTGGTATCTGCCTCTTTGTTTGAATTCCCCTGTTCTGGAATATCTAAAAATGCTGGGTTAGGGAGGTTCAAGGGGCCAGAGGCCATCTTCTGCTTGTTGGTGGTGATGGTAGGATTGATTGCCAATTTTTCTATCATCGAAGCGGTTGTTTCAGGGGTCTTCTTCTTGACGACTTTCTTCGCTTCTTTTTTGGGCGCTTCAGGCGTTAGAACAGACGTAAAAGGGATATTCTCCTTCGTCACCTTTTCCGGCGCAGACGCAGACGCAGACGCAGCACATATGGGGGCTAGCTCCTTCTTGGGGTCAGTTTTTACTTTCTTGTTTGAAGATTCAGTCTTTGAAGTAGATTTCCGTTTTTTTTCTTGTTGCTTAGTGGCCGCAGCAGCCTGGTTGATTTCATCGCTGTTCATGAGAGAGCTGATGGAAGTTCGGTTGAACAGGGCCTGCTTTGGGGCTAACTTCGATTGTTTCATGTTCTTAGCATCAATAGAAGCTGGTGTGTCTGCCATCTGGAAATTTGTTTGGAATTGTGCAACAAACTCGTTCTGGAAAGGAGCCGCCGCCGCCGTCGCTGGTGTCGTTGCTTTACTTTCAGTTGGGGCCACAGTAACAGGCGGGATGGAGCTTGATGTAGCCAGCGGAGAAGCAGATGTCGTATTTTGTAGCTCAATAGAAGGCAAAAGAGTATTTTTGGAATACAGGGATGTGGTTATCACCTTAACACTGCATGCTTCAGGCTCTGAGGAGTCATCCATCACCTCGATCACCTCATCAGATGGAGCCAGTAAACGTATGTTATTTTGAGGCAAAAGTGTGTGTATGATTTTCTGTGTCGAGACTGCACTGCTTGGATCCTTTGCCGCTTGGGTTGTTGGTGACGGTCCAGACATTATGGAGAAGATATGATGAAAACGAGTATAAGTCGAGATTAAACGCGCATCCATGTAACTGGATACCAGATCGACCTTCTCAGTCAATCTCAGTCAATGATTCATGTTCATATTGGCAATAGTATTGACCATAGATTTAAGTAAGAATGATTCTCGTCAATAGTTAAGTAGAATTCATGGAATGCTTCTCTAGGTTTATAATGTTTGGAATTATTTGGTGATATGGTGATTACGCTCTGTCTAGTTGAAAAACATTCGTGTGCAACCCGAGCTTGTTTAACGTTAAGCACGTATCACTGCCGTAGCCCTCCAAACTATTCATGGTCAAATCTCCGTTCCAGTAGTCTGCATATACCTTACACATTGGCAAGCCCAAACCTAACTTATACTTGTAAGGCCTGGTGATCAACTGCTCTAGCGTGGACTTCTTTGTCTTGGTAGACACCTGATTGATGTCGGCAACAGACGTCTTGCCCAATCCATTTTGGCTCTCCACTATCGATGAGCCTGCAGGCGTGACCTGCAAATTGGAGTACATTTGCAAACCAGGGATCTGGTGGAAATTATCCAAAGATGCCTTGGCTAAGGTAGGGCTCTTGCCGAAAAACCAGATCGACTTTAATTCATTATGGTTCATTCCCCCGCCTTTATCAGAAATACGGAAAACCACATGCTTCTTAGAGTCAATGATAGTGATCTTGATTGGAGGTAGTTTCTTACCTTCAGCACCATGGGTCTTGATGGTGGCCTCAAATGAGTTTCTCAAGATCTCTCCGAAGAGATAGTGCAAGTGAGGCACCATGAACGGAAAAGTGGCCAGGGTATCGCCGTCCACCACCAATTCTGGCATGTTGTCTTTGTTAGGGAAGAAATCCACCATGGAGTTGGTCACCAAGTCTCCAACCTTCTGAAACTCCTCTTGAGCATTACAGCTCTGAAAGATTTCTCCGATGTAGTCTGGTGGATTCTCTTGGTATGGGTGTGTTTTGTAAATTTCAGTCAAGGATAAGTGCTCCTCCACAATGACTCTTCTACTGATACGGGATCGAAGCATGGAGCTCATGAAACTATCCAAATCCTCCTGCGGGAGATTCTCTGAAATGCTCAGCTCTAAAGCTCCCATCATCAAATGTGACAAGTTGAACACGTGCTGGTCCAACAACGTACTGATGGTCTTGCAAAACTCGTCATTTTCAGATAGAGAGTTGATGGACGGGATCTTACGAAATGCATTAAAAGAGTGGTAGTATGACTGGTAGATTTGCGCCAAGTGGAAGTTATTGACCACGCCAAAGGGTAACGTCTGTAAATCCCTGATTCTTATTGCCAAACGGATAGGTAACTCCAAGCGAACAAAGTTTGCGGATGCTAAGATCTTCTCTTTTGTGAGCTTCTTACCATATCCCGCCAACTGACGTAACGAAACAGGCTGGGGTTGTTTTTTGGAGTAATTGAGCAAAACCTCATTTTGGTAGAAATGTTGTGGGGTTAATATGCTGGAGAAGGAGGAGAACGCGCCCAAGTCATTGACATGATGAGTGATATTGTCATTGCTGATCAAGGAAAGAAATTCTGCAGAATGACTCACATTGGAGATCTTCTGCATCACCTGATGTAGAGGTTTGCTGAATTTCATCCTTGGAGTATCATCAGTGGAGATATGCGAGTCTAAGTAGAGGTTTGCGCACGTGACCTAGACCTACCCAGGCATATAGTTTATTACCAGCACCTGAAAAGAATTTGATGTAGATTTTATAGATGATGAGAAAAGGCCTCATAGAGTCTAATACATCCAAACACAAGGACGTTCAGAGCCGCACTACCATTTATTATAACAGGTGTTTGTCAGATCCCCATAAGTACTACACTACCCATGAGAGCAAAAATCACCTATTGGTATACAATCAGAAGTGGAATTGCTATGGACCCGGACAAAGCGGGAATGTAAAAGGCAATTCAGACACCTCTTACCACAACCAAACCCTGGAGTTAAGATGTTACAAGGGGGTATGGTCACATACCTCAAAAATCTATATAAACCCCGGATTTCCTCCCTTTAGTGAAAATCAATAAGCGAATAAACAAGTAACTAGGTACAGGACGCACAACAAGAATCTAACAGAATGGTGAATATTGCCGAATATACCACAAGAGAATCTTGGTGACTGCCCGTATTTTCCGTTATTCTCAAGGCCTAAGTTGCTAACGAGTAAAACTAACAGCGACTGCAATTTTCATTTTCACCACAGCCACTCTCGTAAATAGCCACACTGAAAGTATACGTCGTTCCTTTGCGCCCTATATTTATCTTCACCTGCAGATAGCGCGGGTGGCTGGCTATAGAAGCTTACTTTTCGCATTATACTGCCTTGGCAGCCAGCCAGCAGAATCAATGCCTCCCGAATAGGAAATGTAGAGGTCCTCTTGATTCGTCTTGTGCTCCTGGAGTCTTCTTTGCGTCACCAGATCCATTTCAATATATCCCATTTGTCTATTTATAGATTTTCATTCTTAAGTCCACAACACACCATGAACGTGACCCGAACCGCTTACTACTCCTCCGATTACCTTCAAAACAAGCACGATTATAGAATGCACTCCATGGATCGAAGATCTCCAAAATCAGCAAGCTTAAATAAGTCACTAGATCTGAACCAACTGCCTACACCGCTTCAGGAAAGGGCCATCATTTCCCCAGAATTCGGTGCCCCCAACGATGTCCTCAGTAATGCTAATGATTTGACAGAACAGATGACTCCAGCTCAATTACACAATCTCACGAAACAAGACTGGGGCAATAGCCAGTACAGAGCAGCCTACCAACAGTTGGCATCGGAAAACGCACTTTCGGGGCGAGGTGCCATGACGCATCAAAGATTCATGGATAACTTCCACAATACCCATTCACATGATTTATATGAGCCTTCTCTTCCAAAAGAATATGAGGGCTATTATATTGATCAGAAGCGGAAGCAAGACGAGGCGGTGGAATTTCTGCCGGCCCTGTACACACACAAGACCTTTCAACGGGTCTTTGATGATGACGAAAAGCCCCGACTCAACCCAATGGATGTTGTGTTCCAAGATGAGGAGAATTTGGAATTGAGGAGGAAGTCACAGCGACCACCCAAGCGTCTTTATAAAACTGTACAGCAAAAGCTAATCCGGGAGAATTACGTGAACTACGACTATTTTAAGGAACAACTGAAGGCAAGAAAAACCAAACTGACGGAGAAGAAGAGGCTGATATTGGAGAAAAGGAAAGTCAACGAAGATGTAGCGACCACGAAGACCCTGGAGTCTCGCGCTGAAGAGACAGGAAGCCATCCCAAAAGGGGCTCCAGCTTACTTTCCAAATTGAGAGGGAAAATGCTTATAGAAGAGAAGTCAAAAAACAAAGAGGTGTTCACGGATGAGGCAGATGTCGAAGATGACGACTCTACTGACGAAGATTTAAAAGCATGGATGGCTGAGCAGCCTGGAGAAGCCAACACTAACAGTCCGACCCTTCGGAAGCAGATCAAGAAAAAATGGAGAAAAGCAAAGCGGACCTTAGAAGATAACTATTTTGAGAACTACAAGAGAGAGATTGTGAACAGAGAGTTGAAGAAACTGAGGGGAAAGTTCGAGCCCCAGTGTTCAGAGAGTGTTACAGCTCTGGGCCAAACAGGTTTTAATCCTATATGGAATAATATTCTTTCGTGGGTCGTGTACACGCCCGTTGAAGAACATGAAGAACAGAGTAATAGTGGAGAAATTGTGGAGATTTCAGACCAGAGCCCACAATCCAGAGATGAAGGTAGACGATCCAAGAAGATCAAGCAAAAACTTCTTCAAGGTTGGTCGAGACCCACGTCGTTGTATTCCAAAGCCGACGATTGGAGACCCAAAAGTAGGAACCGTGAATTGGTGAAAAGCTCCAAATTTGACGAATGTGGTTCTGAATATGCAATTGAAATCATCGACGACGGCGAAACCAGCGAACGGCTACACTATAACCCAGAAACGGGTGTATTGGAGCAGTTCAATCAAACTGCCCTCCAAGATATGAGTGTGGTCCAAAGCGCACCAATACAAGTGGTGTCTCAAATCAACAAGCTCATAAAAAGCGTCCGGGTCATGAAAATATTATTTTCGCCCATTGACATAATCGCGGAGAAAATCCCAAATCTACAATCTACGGTGATTGTTCTTGAGCTTATAATTTTCGTGTGGATTTTATATGAGGTTTCGCTTCTCATTGATGCGTTATGCTTGGCTGTGAGGGCAGTATGTGCACCTATGATAGCCATCGGAAAGTTCATGAACAGAGTTGTATAGAAAACATAGAATGAGTGCCATAAGAAAATTTATCAGCAAAAAAATATTTGGTTATTTTGTAGGGTAGCAGATATTGTCGTTAAACATACAAAATCACCTCGAGATGTCACTTCGCTATTGGTGTGCGAACATTTTTAGCTCATTTATCAAAAAACGCTTCTACATTCTACCAATGAACAAGTTTCGATATAATAATGCCTTACTGAGAGCATGGCCCAGAAACATAGTGCACTTCTCCACGTTTAGTCCAAGACTACAGACCCAGAAAAATGTGCAGCCCACCGTAAATGGACGGAAGCTCTCCCCAGAAGAAGCCAAGGTAGAGGCCGCTAAGTTAGCATTACGGTCTTTGAAAGATATGAAGTCACTCTTCTCTTCATCCAGCAAGGAAACAGACCAACCCATTGATACCAAGTACATCTATGAGGATCCTCAGCAGTTTGTTGATTTGAGTCTTCTCCATCAGGGCCAGGTGATCCAGGAACTCCAGGAAAAGTATAACCAAAAGTGGACCAAATTGACCACGCAGGAGCGCCGGTTGGGCTACTTCATAGCATATGGCAACTGGGGACCCCGGGAGAAGTTTTCCAACTGGAAAACCTTGGAAGCGCCTTTGGATCTTCCGTTCTCCATACCATCGCAGATACGAACCACGCAGCCAAAGGCTCTGGACCCAATACACAAGTTGAAGCCTGTGAATCTTGCAGAGACGGAAGTGAGAAAGGCTCAGTTCGACACGTCCAAAACAGACCCTGTAACCAAGACCTTCCTCTACATTATTGCGTTTTTTATTTTATTTGCTTTGGCTAGAGACAAGAACACTGGAGAGGCCAGCCGGCCCGTGGAATTTGTGGTGGAGGACCAGTATCTCAAGTGGAAGCGAGAACAGCAAGAGAAGGAAGAACAAGAGAGATTACAGGAGGCCGAGAGGAACAGACGTAAGTGGTATTATCTCTGGCTCAAGTAAACGGATTATGTATATAGATAATGTCACGGAAGACTCCACAAAATGTACATTAGCGGTGCACATGTTACAGCAACAGAAATAGCTCTCAATGGCCATAAATGGGCCTTTAAGCCTCCTCCTTCTTCTCTTCTTCTTCTTCTCCTTCTCCCTTTTCCTCCTCCTCCTCTTCTTCGTCATCCTCGCCGTCGTACTCGTTCCAGCTGGTCTCCACCGTCTCACGCACCCGTTTGATGTACTGGGACCGGTGCTCCTTATAGAGATTTGCTGCCTCTACATTTGCCGGCGACAGAATGTTCGGGTCATTGAGAAGCGACTGTATCGACGTCAAAATGCTTGACACGTCGTACGTTGGAGACCACCGGTTCTGTAAGATATCTAGGCACAACTCCCCACTAGCGTATACGTTTGGGTGAAACATCTCGCTCAAGAACTTCACCAGCGGCGGCTTGTTGGGGTATTGCTCATCAAATTGCAAACCCAAGCGGAATGTGCCGTCTTCGAAGGGTGTGTCGCTGGGTCCAATGATGACGGCGTTCCACGACATCACATTATCGGGAACGGGTGATGCAGAAACGCCACTGGGGGCATCCAGTTGTATTCTTTTAAAGTCACGCATAAGTCTTCTTTTGGCTGGAGTCGACATGGTGTGTGTGTGATTAGATGTTTAAATGGGTCGAGGTAAATTGAGCAGAGTCCTGCAATTGTCGGTAAATCTCACTGATGCGAGGGTGTAAGGGTGCGAACTATTTAACAGGAGAGCAACGGTATCCCAACTTATTTAGGAAAGCGAACTTCTTTATAGCGAAACTACTTTGGGGCTTTTGAGCTTCAAGCCAAGGACTTATCAGGTGCGAGCGCCATGATCACGCGCGCCCTCCTTTCGATCGCCTTCCATTTTGCGAGAGGCAATTTTAACGACTCATGAGAATGGCTCGAAGTAGGAACTTTTGGCTTAAAATTGTGCCGTTTGCAACTATCTACACTTAAATAAAAAATATTCTTAGTTAGCTACACGCCATACTAGTGCTCTAATCAATAGAGTCTCTCTTGACGAGAGAGAGGGCTATGAGTCAATCACTCCCTCTTGTAGACACCGGCAACGAAACTCTCAACTTCGTTCAAGAGTTGGTCGGCATCGGCCTTGAACAACTTGAACATGGAGTCAAGCTTCTCCGAGACACCGGCCAAGATGTTGTCAGTCTCGGTGTTGACGTCAACGGAAGCGGATTCATACTCGCTTGCACCAAAGAAAACGGTGAGGTTGTGGCCAGCTCCGTTGAATGCCAACACATTCGGAGTTCCGTCATCTGGAATGTCCGTCAACTTGTTGGAAGTGGCAAACTTAATCAAATTCTTCTTCATTTGGCTTGGGGAGATGCCCTTGTCAGAGGTGAAGTACTCCGAGTCAGATCCTGGCTGCAAGGAGAGGAAGTAAGATAACAAGCCGCAAATGTGAGGGGAAGCCATCGATGTTCCACTCAACGTAGCTGTGGCTGTATCAGACCCAATGTACGTACTAAGGATGTTGAGGCCTGGAGCAAAGATGTCAACAGTGCTTCCGTAGTTTGAGAAGTATGCTCTAGCATCCGAGATGGTCGAGGCACCAACAGTGATAGCCAACTCAGCAGAAGCTGGGGAAGTGTTGGCAGCATCTTGGTTCTCATTACCAGCAGCAACGGCAAAGTGAATACCGGCCTTGACGGCAGCGTTGACTGCCAAGTCCAAAGCTGGTGACTTGCCACCTCCCAAAGACATGTTGGCAGTAGAGCCCTTGAATCCCTTCTTGTTCTTTTTGACTGCTTCTTGATGAGATTTGGCTGCGAATTCCACACCCTTGAGAACATCAGACATAGATCCCGAACCATTGGATCTCAAGACTTTGATACCAACCACTTCAGCTTTCTTGGCAACACCATAATCCTTGGATGCGATTGTACCAGCACAATGAGTTCCATGACCATTGCCGTCAGTGTCGCTATCGCCAGAAGGAATGGTAGCACCCCATTTGGCTCTGCCTTCGAATTGCTTGTGATCAACAAACACTCCGGTGTCGATCACATAAGCAGTGACACCTTCACCACCGTCAGTGTCGTAAAGGTAATGGTTAAAGTTACCCAAGGAGAGAGGTTGACGATGAGAAAGTCTGGCCAAACCCCAAGGAGCACTCTTTTGAATGTCAAACTCGTTAGCGAAAACAGTCGAGTCCTTTTCAACAAAGGCGACATTAGGGTCACTACGGATCCACTCAATGGTGGAGTCCAAGAAGTAACCCGAGAAACCAGACAATGTGTTGGCAATGTCAAATACGTTAACGATTCCACCAGTAATTCCCTTAATGGAGACAAAATAAGGATCATTGGGGTCAGCCTTAGAGACGTCTTCCATAAGCTTGGCAGACACAAGTTCTTGATGAAACTTGGCTTGTTCAGGGGAAACATTTTCCTTGTAGACCACAATGTACTTGTGAGGAATGATCTCGCGAGAGTTATCAAAAAATGGTGCCAATGAAGCAGCCGCAGATTCTACTTTCTCCTTGAGGGATTCCTTCAAGTCCTCGACCTTCTCGGCAACAGCGTTGGCAGAGTCAATCACACTAGACTTGACGTCAGACTTCATCTCGTCAAGCTCTGAGTTCTGAAACACGTCAATAACATTGTTGATACTTGGGATAAGCATACCATTGACAGTGCCAAGAGCAGCTAAAATGGAGAGAGCCACAGAGTGAGATAACAACATATCTCGGTTTAAGGTTTAAAAGATTGGGAGGGCTCTAGAATAGCAAAAGCTGAAAACGGAAATTTTTAGGTTTGAAAATAACAGGAGTTTTTTTTTATTCCTAGGTTTGGATCTTGCTATAAGATTTTGGGGTGTGACTAATAGCTAAAAGTGAATAAGAATAAAGAAGACAGGGGAGGGTTGCGAAAAGGGGTGGCAATACGGGATTTATATAGTAAAGGGGAACGCGGGAAGGTTTATGCAGTGCGCTCGCACCTCGGCAATTGCTTCTTGGGGTTGGGCTAAATGGGTGTATGTGAAGGTCTGATATCTAGAACAATAATATCTTTTCGACAAGAAAACTTAGCAGATCTTGGTGGTGTTAAGTTTTTATTGAAAGAGAACTTTTATTTATGGCTTTGAGTTTTGTTTGTAGGCTTTGACTGTGCTTATCTCGTGCTCAAATTATGGTCGAGGTGGGGACCAGGAGCGCTGAATAACCCGGTCGAAGCGGAAATTGAAACCGCTTCGACCGAAAGGCCTTAAGAGTAAATATCAAATAAAATTCAAGATCACCAGAAAGTCCGGGCTTTTACTGAGCCCAAACTGTTCGTAAATAGCATGTGGCGAACAGGCGACTGCAATTACATCATTGATAAGATAAGGAGAGATGCACGGATGCGTGTGGAATCATGCAGATCCACGCGCGTTCTCCTCTAACCACAGTTTTGCACCTTCGATGCCTTCCTTATTCACAGCCTTATAGATAAGGGATTCCGAAAAGGCACCTTCGCTAAGAAGCGCGTCAATGCAATTTTTCTTCTCCTGGTTGCTTTGATTGACGCAAAACCAGAAACTATTTTCATTCAGCCTCGTCTGGTCGCCGTTGATAGGTAAGTGGGGATGAGTGATGGCAGGTAATAACACTTCCTTGACACGCGTCAAGGCATCCTTGATGCCCATTTTACCACGGCTGAAAGTACACTCAGGATTCTGACACCACTCATTTTCACATCCTTTCGTAAGTTGTAGGACATACTTCCTTTCGATGCGATTTTGTAACTTAGAATTATCCTTGTCGAGTAGCGTCAGATAAAGAGGCCCGTAACAAGTACCACACAATCCCAAAGAATTATCTCTTTTATCACTCTCCAAAAGAATATTACTGCATACCTTATTCAAGCAACATTCAACAAGCTCCGAAGTCTTGTCGTTTTTGAGAATTGCGTGCATTTTCAAATGCTTAGCCATGTCTTTATTTCGCAAGACCTTGCCACACTCATAACACTCGGCAGTATGATTACCGCACTGGCTTTCGTGGTGAGTTAAATTTGCAAAACGGTCTTCGTAAGTATATTCTTCTTGTGGCACAATCAAATGACAAAATATACACTCGATCAATTTGGCAGGGCATTCTGTGGATTTGTGTTCCTGAACCAAGTCAATAAAGCAAGAGTACTCTTTAGTCAGAGAGCATTGAGCACAGCTGTATGGCAGCTCATGGATGAGCTTTGCATGCTTATATTTGAAAGTTGCAGAGTTTCCGTGAACGTCGCAATTTTCACAATGCCAATGACTGGAAGGGATTTCCTTCGGAAACACTTCTCCACACAGGCACTTAATATTGTTGCGTAAGCAAAAAGCTTCATGCAATTGAAATTTAGCCTGGTCAATGAATTTGCCACAATTGGAACATTGTAGACCGGAGGCCACTTTCTCTGCAGCTGTTACATAGTGTGAAGCAGAAAATGTTAAATCCAACCTGATATTTGCTTTTTCCGACCATGCAAAAGAAACAATGTATAACCAACAATTCGACTCGCTTTTGTGCTTTTCTATGTGATTTGCAATCTGGTCAGCTCGGGTGTCTATTACCAAGGCTTTTGTAGAAAGCGCTACTTCATCCTGCAACATCGTGCAAGCATAAAAGTTTTCGAGAGTTAATAACTTGTCCAAACCAGCAATTAAATCAACATTGCATATATCACGATCCGAAGCAAGTGACACGACAATAAAGCGTTCAGACTTTAAAAGATTCACCTTGAAGATATGAGGAACCTCAGAGGTATCGAACGGCTCGAGCTCTAGCGCTGTGTGCTCTTGCAAGAGTGGAACGTTTTCAATATGAGCCAAGGCAGTACCGTGCAGAAGCTGCTGAGCTCCCATTATGTCGTTCAAAGGTATGACATCCAAGACTATATCTGTGTCCACAACAATAACCGAGGAAGCATTCGAGTCCTCCACAAGAAGAGAAACCGTTTGTGCGGCCACTGTATCATAATAGTGGAGTGTTTGACCTTTGGACAATGTCGTGTATGAGTTGCTAAGAAAGGACTCCAAGTAGTACTTCCAGTTGTTCACCTGGGGATAGAATTGAAGCGGTTTCAAGGTGAGAAAAGTAGCTCGTTCAATATCAGGCAGAACAGAACAGCTAGCGGTTGAGCAGTTGAGCTTTTGGTACACCTCCTCGGGGACAAGGATAGTGTTGGGCGGAGCGGTGAACTCTTTCACGCCTACTAGTAAAGAGTCATTCAAAACCAAGATTAGAGGATGCGGTAGCTGAGGGGAATCTTCTAGGGCATCTTCCAAAACTGACTGTGGGAATATACACTTGTCTGAGTATTTTGGCAAAGACTCTGATAGAAGGATTTCGAACTCGGACATGGTGTGCAACTATGATTTTGCCGTTGTTCTATCCGAGCGCACGTATGCAGGCAAGTAGTTGCAACTTAAATAGAACAGAAGTAGTAGAAAGAAGGATAGCCAGTGATTAAAAGTGGGGAAAGTGAATTTGGCAGCAACTTCGTGGGTAGTTTTGTGGAAAGGAATGTTTATACCAGAATTGGTTGGGTATCTCAGACCATCTATCATCAGACAAGTAGTTGGTGATGTTTAACTGCAATGGACCGTGTTAAAAATTTCTGTTACTTCCATAGCGACTGTTCTGGATTCACGAGTTAATTGTTTTTTTTTTGTTGTTTTTTTGTTGTTTTTTCTCTCAAAGTATAGTCTCTCCACCTTGAGAAACAAGTAGTGAGCAAATACGTCAATATTCTCTGATCCCACACTACACGTGAAGCACCTCTAACACCTCTTTCTTTCGCACTATTTCTTTCACCTCAAGCTTGACATTGTGAGACTTTTTGTATGGTTCAATCATCTGTTTTGGAGTCACCATAGGAATTCACACGAATAAGCTGTGGAAATTGATCCTTGGATGTAATGATGCAACCACTCACCCGATCCTCTATTGGAGAAAGAAATGAGCTCAGAGACCCCCAGACTTTCCATCAACATCACCAATTATATTGTATAGTCATGGACCTCCGGCAAAGAGACTAGCCACTGTATGCACAAAATTGCACATACCTTCTTGGAGATGGTTGAATACAAGAAGCTAAGCACCTGAGGATTACCAGCAAATCTCCTAAGCCTGAAACTTTTAATCACATCACTCCCTTCAAAGAATCCCCCACCACAGGCTCCAATATTCACTGATACTCTCCAGCACTTGACAACATCAGTATGTTTTTGATTAGAGTTCCGTTACTGTGGATTTGCAAGGATTAAAGTTCATTCAAATACATCGCTATGCCTTCAACCCATGATGCAACTGAGAAGGTCATATGACTAGAGATTTTAGATACTGCAGATTTGGCGTCAGAGGATATGGCCTTGTATCATTAGATGGTGTGAGCCGCAGCTGCAGAATAATAAACCAGTCCGAGCTTCAGCTGCACTATCATGGTTCTTGGAAACCGCGACTATAGGCAAAGTTAACCATACCCACTGCAAACACCTGCCAAAGTAAGCGTTGTGTGCAATACAGAGATGATATTTTTCATATTCTCATGCAGAGGTGATTTTGATAATATCCAGATGTGAAAATCAAGCTCGTTAAAGTATCTCAATCACTGAGCCTAGTCATATTTTTGCTACCTATTTTTGCTACCTATTTTACCTACACCTGAAGCATTTCTTATTGGTAGCCGGAGAAATCTTGTATGTCTTCCTCAGATGATATAAGAGTATCCGCATATGCGCTTCTATAGCTTTGATTTCAACAGTCTAAACAACATTCTGCCTTTTCAAAAAACGCTTGTTAAGGTAAACACCATTGTACCCTCCATGTTAAAACTTTGTTTCCTAACATATATGTCACATGGTTTATCTGCATGTTCAGTATCAAGTACATCAGACGATAAATCTCCTTTCCACCCAAACTGCCTATTCAAATCCTGGGATCTTTTTAAACTTCTCATGAAAGACCCTCTATCTTATAGCAGCTCGTCATACTTGGTCTGTTAAAAATCTTAGAAATCCTTCACATTCTTTCCAAAGGCATGTGGCTAAAGCTCCTAGTGACAATTTGTCTCTTGGTGACTCTTCTTGATTTATATATCAATACGGAACACGGATTTGGTGGTCCCTATTAATATACGACTACTCCGAAAGATATTGAAAAGCCCCTCGCCCAGCAGTACATACTGATTTACTAAGGTTTAATAGAAGATATGGCTACAAAATACTTGAATAGAAAAGTTATTGGAACTAGTGACTAAAAGATGTGGTGGTTCCACTATTTTTCGACATGTGACTCTTGGTGCATTATCGGAGGCAATTACTATGGATTATTATAATCCTATGATATACGGCACTTTTCCAACTCTCATTCGAAAGGTAGTCAGACTTTAAGGTCTATTGTCCCCTTATTATTGAAGCCCTTGGAGGCATGACTTCTGTGATTATTCAGAAAGGAGCCGGAAGTGTTAGATATTCTTCCTTACGTTCTCCTGAGACAGGTCAGATGGTAGATGAATATAGGTAAGTACGGCCGCTATAAGGAAGAGTTTGGGGATTCGAATTGGAATTTTAGATTCTTAGCGGTTGGCATATAAGGGTATTAGAGTGACTTCCAATGGAATTCGGTGAAACGAGACCAAAAGGCTGTTTGAAAGCGAGGATCTGAGTTTCTCTTGAGTAATTCATAAAACCTCAAGTGCAAACCTATGACACCGATATGAGCTTGAGCTTAATAAGAATCGGACTTTATGTTTACTCATCGTCATCACTTTCATCTTCATCACTTTCCTCTTCATCACTTCCACTCTCATCACTTTCCTCTTTATCACTTCCACTCTCATTACTTCCACTCTCATCACTATCATCTTCAGATTCATAGTCAGAACCTTCTCCGCCATGGACCGATATTTCCTCAATGGTGACTTCAAAGCCTTCAGAGGTCAAAAATTTAATGAAATTTTCAGACTTGGCCGCAGGAACGGTGGTAAAAATCATAGACGTTTCAGCAGAAAACAATGGAAGGAAGTACTTCTTTAAGGCATAAATCATATCATCTTTTGTGTATGAGTTCAATTTGCCCAAGAAATGATCAATGTAACGAGAACCTCTCTTCTTGAAAATGGAATCGATGATCCTGTTCATTCCTGCCTCGTAATTGCTGGCCTCGTTATTGGCCAAAGTGTTAACAATGGCAGCAATGGAGTTATCAATGCTGATTTGATCAATATCAAGTTCGCCGTTGGCATATTTTGTGATGAGATCTTTAGCCACCGTCCATGCTTGCTGAGAGTCGGCACCTCTGTAGACACTGAAAGATAAATATCCAGACTCAATCAATCTCCTAACGTTAGCTCCGTATGCAAGGCCAGTGCCTCTAATGGCTCTCCAAAATGGACCCTCCACTGCCTCCAAGAACTCGCTGGTTAAAGCGATTTTGAAGATGTCTTCGTCTAAGTAATCAGTAGGGATAGGTGTCAACGCGAGCAAGTAAGAGCTATCACTAGCTGGTCTTGGAAGCACAAAAGCTTTTTTGGAGCATTTCTTACCGATGTCAGTTTTATAATGGAATGCCCTGGGGATCTTTGAAAGAAAGAATCCCGGTGCAGACGATGAGCTTGTAAATTCCTTTGAGAATCTTTCCCAAGACGAAACTGGCTTCTCCAACTTGGAACATCCACCCACAATAAAAACCTTCATGTTTGACAAATCGAATAAACACTCGCGGATTTTGTCAAGATCTTGTTTGATTTCATAAAACTTTCCATTGTTGCATTTCTGGAGTAAATCCTTGTAAAATTCCGCTGTGTTGATGCAATCCTGGGCCTTTCTAAGGGAAGAGTCATTGAAAACACGCCTGTATTCCATGGAATACAACATGTGCTCGTCTCCTCTCTTTTTGTCTGGCAATGAGTTGATGATCTTCTCGATGAGAACCTTTGTACGCTCTTCTTCAAAGACGGAGTACTTCAAAACATTGATCAACCATTGAACTGCTTTCTCGTATTTTTGTGTTTCGAACATGATTTTGACATCGGAAAGTTCTGCAAACTGGTCATCAATGCCGTTGTCAAAATGGAACTCAATCAAGTCCTCATTGATCTGAGAAACCACCTCGTCATACGGTAAGTAATCGCCATTTGGAAGCTGAATTGATAATGAGAAGATTTCCTCAATCAAAGAAAAGTATCTCAAGAGCGGAGCTGGAACTTGCGCAGAAGAAATCATCAAGTGCACAGTGGCAAAGTTCGACTTATAGTTCTCATAGTGCAAGTATAAGGGCAAATCTTGCACAATGTCGTTTTTGATATTGTCGTACATCACTCCAGATTCTTTGTAGTCAGCATAGCTCCCATCGTTGGAGCCACCTCTATAGGAATCTGTTTTAATGAATTGAATTTTTGAGGGATCCGGCTTTCCAAACTGAGTCAAAATTTCATTGGGAATGGGGGTATCATTCTTCTGCTTTGCCATCTCGAGTTTTACGCCCAACTCAATCAATCCTTCAGTTCCATACTTTTCCCTGATGGACTTGAGACGCTGTTTGTCCTCTTTCTTCATTTGTTTGTTCAACTTGTGAGAAGGCTTAGCCAAACTGGTGGCCGATTTATTCTCCACAAAGTACTTTTTTATAAAATCACACCACTGTTCAGTCGTCCATTCGGCAAGTATATTGTACTCTTTCAAATCTTTGACCCATGCAGCCAAAGTCGAGCCGTCGGGATTGCCGTAGATGAAGTCCAGAATAGCAACATTGAAAAAGCTCGAGGCGTCTTTCTCAGTGCTGGCAATATGCTTCAATCTTTGCTGGTTGATGACTTGTCTCATGTGTTTTAAATCAAAGTTGGCAGGATCTGTTTGTTCGAGAATCAAGCGATTTATCTCGCTATCGACGAAATCCAACGACTCAGTAGGCACTCCTCCGACGGAAAAATTTAAAGCAGTGCGGAGGAAGTCGTCAGTGCCATAGACAATTTCAGTGGACAACGGCTCTTCAATCTCCACCAAGTTCTTGTTGAATATAGAGATTGGAGAGTCGGCAAAATATGAGCCCACCATATCCGCAGCCAAATTGTCTAGAACATCATTGCAGTCAGGCCCAATCCATGCGATGTTCAATTCGGCCATGGACTCGTCCTCATCGGGAAACGTGACCCTGGTAACAACCTTTTTCTGGAGTGGTAAGTCAGGTATGGAGTCTACAAAAGGTCTCTTTTTGGTGGTGTTTGGAGTAAGCTGGTTATCAAACTCGGTCATAACCTTTAAGAGCTCCTCTTCATCCACTGTTCCGCTAACAACAACACAGAGGTTATTTGGACGGTACATTTGTTGGTGGAAGTCACGAATTTGGTCGTTGGTCAAATGGCGCAACTCCGACATAAGACCGCCTGTCTCGGAAGAGTAACCGGAATCCTTGGCGTACATAGATCTTTGCAAATTCATGTAGGCAATAAACCAGCTCTGGGTTTCTATACCCTGCATTTCGGAGAAGACCACGCCCTTCTCCTTACCTTTTCCGTCAATATGGTAGACTTCCGTCAAACACGCTTCGTCGGTTAATGTTGGGTTGAACAAATGGTCCAAATAAATAGGAAGAAGTGTTTTAAAACCCTCCCAGCCAGCAGTGGTGAGAGTGTACACGGTCTGATCAACGCTTGTCCAGGCATTGGTGGAGGAAAGGAAGCGGTTACTCAAGCTATCCAAGAGACCTTTATAAGGGAACTTCTTGGATCCCATGAACACCAAGTGTTCCAAAGTATGCGGACACCCAGAGTCATTTGCAATCTCTGTTGCCACGGCAAAATGGCCCGATACTATTGGCGAAGGATGGTCAATATACACCACCTGCAAGCCAGTTCGAGAAGATTTCCATTTGGAGATTTTAGCGGGAGCGTACTCCACCTCGAAGGAAGCCTGGAGTTCAAAGTGGCACATCGATGTTGGGTTGGTGTAGTTGGTATGCGATTTTTAACGCGTTGTTTTATAACATGCAAGTGCATATATGCCAGAAGCTTGTATTGAAAAACAATAGATGGTGAGTGAACACCGAAAAGGCCCACATTACTGCTTCAAGAAACTATCTACTATTATTTTATTGACGCAAATTTTCCGAATTTTCCGAATTTTCCGAATTTTCCGAATTTTCTTGTGTGAATACCGACATATTTACTGTTTGCAGCAATGCGGCTCCAAGCGAAATGCATGTCGATGCGCTTCCGAGACAAAGTTTCTCTTCAACTAATTGAAAAAAAGAGTCAAGCTAACCTTCATTCTATCATACGTTCTATCATTCTACCATACATTCTACCATACATTCTATCATTCTATCATTCTACAATACATTCTATCATACATTCTATCATTCTATCTGTACTTGATCTATTCTGTATCGTCTTTGATTTAAATCTGGCTCTTGTCATCATTTACATTCTGGTGCGAAAACTTTACTTAACTATAATATTAGACGTAGACTTGTTCACGTATCCTACATAAAATCAATAGAGAAGATCGTATTTCAATAATGGAATTAGCATTTCTATGGAACTCCTTGAACAAAACAAAATCATATATTTACTGGTTCTTTATGAAATTTATGCCTACTGTTCCATAGCCAGCTTATATGTGCGACCACACGGTCGGTGCGCATCTTGTCTTTACATCCGTGCATCGCCAGCCTAGTTGTTTACAATCTTCATCGCGGGCCTCTAACTGAACACAGGTGTTTTCCTGCCAATTTGTTTATCGAATGGATCCACAACACGGGGGCTCTTTACCTATCCCAGAGCACATCCCACACGAATATATTCCCGCCCAAAACCATATTCACCCGCATGAAGAAGATAACACGTTCGCTCCTCCTGCTTTGAGCGCCTACGGCATAGCCCTTCTAGGTGACCTGATCCAAGACCAATCAGGAGAACCCCTCAAGCTATCACTCAAAACAAAATTATCCGTGCATTTCCAAGATGTTTCGGAAAAGTCACCGTTGAATTCTTCTCCTGCATCGAAAAGCCACATTCTACCGCCTGAGGGCTCTTCTAGTTCTACCGCCGCTAATACTAGCAATGTTACTTCAAATAGTAATGTCTCGGACTTCTCCAATTCAAGCCACCCAAACAATAACTCCAGCAGCATCAGCAATTCAAATCTCACCAATATAAATTCAAATAGCACAACCACGCAAAGCGGAAGTCCCCGCAATACTGCAAACCATTTAGCATCCTATTCTTCAGACCACCTTCTGGAACCAAAAGATCCACATCTACGATTAGACACATCTTCTGCCGGTTATAAAAAGGACCTTTCCACTCCCTTAGATAATAATAGCATTATGGCTCTCGCTGCCCCTGGTGGGTCCGCTTCGCATTTGACTACTGGCAAACAAGTCAAGCGCTCCCGACTTTCTCGCCGCTTTAAATCTTTGGGTCCTCCAAAACGTGCTTCTGATGTTGAACTCGAACAGAGAAAGCTTCTGGATACCTCTGAGAAGGATGAGGCGCGTACTGCTTCCAGGGATATTGAACACTCTCATAGTCATAAATCCTTGGTCATCAATTCTCGAACCTCAAATCTACCAGATGTCTCCGATTTCGCTAAAATTCCTGATCGTATCCATGATTCTAAAGCCCCGCGGCTGTCAAATGGAGAACACAGCTGTAGAAGTGTCTCTGATAGTATTGTCCACACAGAATCGCCTGCAAAGCGTGCCGTTTCAGGTAATTCTGAATTCTTCAAGAGTTTAGAAAGACTTAAGAACAAATTGCCCCACTTTTCCGAACTTGGCCAGAACTCAAACAATCGGTTTCTGGTCCTGGATCGCTATTTAGAGATGCCACAATTATTACCGGTTCCTGATTCCAATGGTCGTGTTCCGCTACTCGAAAAAACTCCCCAATATTTGAATGCTGAAAAGCCTACCGATTTCAGAAAGCCGAGAAAACCCAAGTCTCCCTTACCGGTCGTCGCGGAACAGAAGCCGGTTTCTTCAAGTGCAACGGTCATCCCTGTTCCATCATCCTCTATGACTTCAAGAAAACGGCAATACGAACCACCCGTTCTTAACGAAGACCCCAACCGAAGAAAGCTTATATACGTCAACTCAACCCAGTATGAGAAGCTAGAACTCTTGGGCAGAGGAGGATCTTCAAAAGTCTACAAGGTCCGCTCACTCGCAGACAAGAAGGTGTACGCAATCAAAAAGGTTTCTTTTGACCAATTTGACGAAGCATGTGTTAAAGGCTTTAAGGGTGAGATTGATCTCTTGAAAAAGTTAAGGCACGACAGCCGAGTAGTGACCCTACTCGACCATGCTGTGAGCGAAGGCTCTATTTACTTAGTCATGGAGTGTGGTGATCTTGACTTGGCTCAAGTCTTGTCCAACAAGCTTGCCTCTGGGAAAAGTTTGGATATGAATTTTGTCCGCTTTCATGCCACTGAAATTCTTCGATGTGTTCAAGCTGTTCATAAGGCAGGCATTGTGCACAGCGATTTGAAACCTGCAAACTTTCTTTTTGTCAGAGGTACTTTGAAAATTATTGATTTTGGTATTGCTAATGCAGTTCCTGACCACACGGCAAACATTTATCGCCAGTCTCAAATCGGAACACCTAATTACATGGCCCCGGAAGCTTTGATTGAGGCCAGCGGTGGTGCCAATATGAATAAGTCATCGACGTTCTGGAAAGTGGGTCAGCCATCAGATATCTGGTCTTGTGGATGCATAATTTATCAGATGATTTATGGCCGTCCACCCTATGGCGCTTTCTCTGGCCAGCAAAGAATTATGGCCATAATGAATCCCATGGTCGAAATACAATTTTCCTGCAAGGGTATAGACGGAAATCGGGTCCCACAGAGCTCTATTATTTTAATGCGCAAATGCTTGGAGAGGAATCCCAATAATAGATGGACGGTGGAGGAGTGTCTAAGCTCTGATTTCTTGAAACCCAAAGCTGTGAATAAGGCTTTCTTGAAGGATTTGGTGTATTCTGCGGTCAATTTCGGTTATAACAGTAAAGATTCTGGCAATCTTACTGATGAGATTTACGATAAACTCGTTGACACTGTTCTCAAGCAAATAGAGGACTTAAATTTTGCATGAACAATACATATTGAACGTATTATAAGGTATTTACCGGCCTGTAATCTCAACCAATGAAGTATTACGTTGGACTTTAAACTTTTATTCTAAGCTGTATCAACGGGGACCCAACTTCTCCAAAACCCTTGAGCCCTGCTCTTCCCATTCTTGCTTAGATATCCACATGTGGTCTTTCTCGGCCATAATGCTGGCCAAAACTGCACCTCCAATAAAAACCATGTGTCTCCTCCTTGGCGGATCTTCGATTCTGACCTTGAATTTATCTAATCTGGAGGCATCTCCATGCAACACTCTAGTCAACCACAACTGCTTCATTTCCTTTTCCAATCTCGAAGGCAAGCCCGGGTACATGGAAGAGCCCCCAGATAAAACAATAGCCTTGAACAAGGACGATCTTATGTCAACGTCTGCAGATTGAATAGTGTTGAATAAAGTCTCACCCATACCAGGTTGTTCAACATCAACCAAGTTTGGCTGGAACAAGCACTCGGGAGCCTCGAATCTCTCAGAGCCAACCTTGATCACACGGCCATCGGGCAATTCGTAAGACTCGACCAAAGTAGTCGTTTCATTTGCTAGTTTAGTATCAAATGCCAAATCGCAAGACACGTAACAAAGCTTTTCTTTGATTTGACGCACCGTCTCAAAATCAGCAGTACGGTTGAATGCATATCCACGGCGTAACAACAAGTTGATCAAGTTCCGAGTCACGTCACGGCCTGCAACGTCCAATCTCTTTGTCAAATGGTTTAAGACCACAGACTCATAAACGGGCACAATGTGTGTGACACCATCACCAGAATCTACAACCACACCGGAGCTCAACCCCTGGGCATACAAGGCCAAGACAGCCTGAATGGCAACGTAAACGCCGCCAAATTGGTACTTTTCGAACATAACGTCGCACATGGTCTCCCTATTCTTTAAAGGATTCATGGGAGGCTCCGTCAATAAGATTTTTTTATCTTGAGTCTGAAGTTTCATTCGCTCGTAAAAAGCATAATCCCACAAATGCTCCATGTCCTCCCAATTTTTGATAATACCGTTCTCCATGGGGTAGGATATCTGTAACAAGGATCTCACCTCACTAGCTTCGGAACCGCACATAATGTCTTTGATCTCAATGTTGTCTGGGACTAAAGTATTTCTTTCCTCAGCCCGCAAGATCGGCCTGCCCACTAATGATGGGAATGTATAGTCGGGGAAGTTGGTACCAGCCCTTCCTATTTTAACAAAACCTGTACCTTGATCAAGAACTTGTCGTTAGTACATTATAAAGAGACAATGATTCAGAAAGCCACGTTTATGGCCATTTGAGCATCACAGTTATTCACATACCAATTGGCGCCTCGTTCATGTTGTTGGTGTAACCTATAGGAGTAGGAGTCGTTGAGGCGCAACACTTGAGATAGGTGGTGCTCTGTATGCAGGACATAACATGGTTTCCACTGCGACACTATTACAAGTACTTGGACTAACATTTCAAATATATATATATATATATATATATATATATATATCTTGCTATCCCTGAATAGCAGGAACATGATATGCGAACGTAAGATATGAGGTATGGGTCTTGATCTCCGATTCGATCTTGGTGACTTGCTTCCACTGGAATTGGTCGTCTCCCTCTTTGACCCGGGTTCCCTTTCCAAATGGGTTGAATTTGGGCATCTTCTCGTAGACGGTACTTGTGTCCAGCAGTGACCCAGCCTCAAGCTCGAAAGCAGGCCTCTTAGCCGGTTCCAGGGTCTCAGAGTCTTCCTCTCCCTTCTCTCCTATCCTCACTTGTCTTCTACCCTCTATACCTTGGGACTTTCTGCTCTGGATTTGCTTTAACCGTTTGATGACGTCTTGAACATCACGCACCATTTCCTTGCGAGCCTCCCAGCGGCGGCCAGCAATTTCGACCATTTCAATATCAGTCCAGCCGTTTTGGTCCAATGCCTCGATTGTTTTGTCAACTTGCTCAATGCATGGACTGAAACAGCAGATTCCTACCCTGGAATCCTGAGATATAACAGATTCCAAGTTGGGAATGGCAGTCCATGGAGCAGGTAAATCGAGAAATACTGAGTCACAAGATAGTCCATCCTTTTTGCAGAATTTCTCTGGGAGATTTTCAATTACGAATCCATCGTGACAAACATCACGATGAGTGATGAGCACGTTGTTGTCCAAGAGCCCATGGTCTTGCAATTCTTGCTGAGCCTCCAAGAAACGGGGCTCATGGAATTCGTATGTGAAAAGTCTGCCTTGATCACTCAATGTTCTGGCAAATGCATGTGTGAATGAAGCAGAGCCTGTACCAGCTTCAATAACTCTGGATCCACTGGTAATACCTAATCTCTGGATAATATAGGACGAGTCTGGCGTGTAGACAATCTGTGTTCTGTGAGGCAACGACACCGTCCATAATTCAGGGCTGGGATGGAGAAGGTGAACAAAACCCCTGTCCTTCAAACCGCCAATCTGGGTGCCATACTTCATACCTATCATACGGTCATGGTCGAAGTTTCCAAACCTGGTATTGAGAACCTCCCCTTTTTTGACGTTAATGGGTTTGATCAACCCTCTGCTCACAAAGGCAAGCACAAGATCGCCTTCTTCTATGTAATCCTTGTAGCGGTAGAAAGACATCGTGGATATAGTGAGAGAAGTCATCGCGAATAGCCTGAGGTTTGGATTTTTCTGCGTACACCGGAGTAGCTTGGACCACCTCTAGCAGTATTTGATAGATACGTGGATGTGAAAGTTTTAATCAATAACAGTCATTCTATTGACTTTGCCAAAGGTGTGTATGTACCAGAATCGGATTTTGCAGTAACACTCGTGGTACAGTATGAGATAAAATGGTACAGATACTCGGTAGTTTTTGAAATCCCAAGCTTCTTTATTATCAAGTGTTCGAAGTATCCAAATTTCCACAAATAGTGAGTAGCTTTGTAGTGCTTTTAGTGCTTTTAGTGCTTTTAGTGCTCTCTTCATCCACCCAGTAAAACACCCATGTGGAAGCCAATACTACCTAAAATGTCCTCACATTTGTGTATTATTTCAAAACTGCATGTAATCCGTTTCGTATACAAACCCTAAGGTCAAATCCATATCTTTTGGCACCAATGCTAGTGTTGCCCAGGTTGTGTGCGTGCGCAGCACAATTTTATGGGCAAAAATTCATCTCTCAACCCCACCCAACCATAAAGCATTCCGCCGAATCTCATAGCATGTCGGCCGTAGCACAAGACGACGCGCATTTCCTGCGCCATACACACATCCAAGCGTCTGATAGAGAACAAAACGTCACATCGTCGGACTCTACCTCCTCCCACGTCGAGGACTTATACTTGGAGTCATATGCCTTTACCACAGCAGCAGCCATTGTGGGCTCTGTCGACCGCAAGATTTTCGTCTCATTAAGAGATGGCAGAAATGTGTTTGGGATTTTGAGGACATTTGATCAATTTGCAAATTTGGTGTTACAAGACACTATAGAAAGAATATACTTGCCCAAAAAGGATGACAATAGTCCCGAGAAATTTGCCGAGGTGCCTATTGGTGTGTTCATGGTGAGAGGTGAGAATGTTGTTATGCTTGGAGAACTAGATATAGATCGCGAGGATGACCACCTTTACGAAAGGGAGCAGATCTCATTCCAGGAAGCGGACAAAGAGCTCAAGCGTCTCCAGCAGGAGAGAGTCAAGGAGGAGAGCACAAAGGCAAAGAACTACTTGAAGCGTGGTCTCGTGCATGACTTTGTTAAAGCGGACTTGTACTAAAACAATTGTGACATAATTTTTTTTTCTCTCTCTATTTCTGCATAGATAGATGCTAACGATACTCTCATGAAAACTCATGCGCCATATAATGTAGCTTAAACCTGCACTACAATTTCGCAACCTCCACCACTCTCTTTTCTAAATTGTTGTAGTACTCGTCCACCAAAGGGAATTTTTTGGACTCGTTTCTGGCCAATTGCGCCAAATGTGCTTCGTCCGGACCATCGGCTATACGTAAAGTTCTGGTCATGGCATAAGTCCGAGCCAACTCTGTATCTTGAGAAACTCCTTCAGCTCCGTAAATTTGAATGCCCCAGTCTAACAAGGCCAAGATGGTTCTTGGGGTCTCGATCTTGGCCATGGCAATCTCCTTCATGGCACTTTTAGGGCCTCCTAGGTCAATCTGGTGAGCTGCATTCAACACAAGGAGTCTGCACTTCTCAATGTCAATTTTAAACTGACCAAAAGCATTCAAAAAGGACTCTTTCTTTTTGAGCGGTTGTCCAAAAATGAGCCTGTGGTTTGCCCGGTGGGCAATTTTCAACAATGCCTGTTCGCCCACTCCAATGGTTCTCATGCAATGGTGGATTCTTCCAGGCCCTAATCTAGATTGAATAATTTGAAAGCCTCTTGTTCTTTTGTATAAGATCTCTTGACCCCGGTCTTCGTCTGGAATCTCGAAGTTGTCAAACACCACTTCACAGTGCCCATGAGGGGCATCGTCATATCCAAAAACAGTCAATGGTCTGATCAAACGGCATTTTCCAGATTTTAGAGCCTTTTTCGCGTCCACCACCAAAACAGAGTGGTTCAAATAGGGGTGGTTACCCTCGTCTGTCTTGCACATGACCAACCAGACACTGCAATGGGGGTCTCCAGCACCGGAAGCAAACCATTTAACTCCATTGAGCACATAATTGCCCCTTTCGTTGATCTTGGCGGTACAGGAAATATTCAAAGCATTGGAAGAAGAAGTGCCTTTCTCTGTCATCAAGAAGGCAGAGCGAATCTTTCCATCGAGAAGAGGCTGCAACCACTTCTTCTTCTGCTCAGGAGACCCGTACCTAGCGAGAATCTCCATGTTGCCTGTGTCAGGGGCATTAGTATTTGTGGCTGTAGGAGCAACAAGCGAACGGCCCAAATACCCTGCCATGATTCCGTATTCCAAGTTCGTGTATCCTCCACCCTCGGCGTAGGCCTTGGAAAGAAACATATTCCAGAGTCCCAACAGACGGGCTTTTGCCTTTAACTTTTCTACTATGGGGGGAACCTGGTTCCAACGCTTGGCCGGATCAGCAGGCATTTGTTCCAAATATATCTTATCTGCGGGGATACAATAGTCATTGACAAAGTCCTTGGTTTTCTGAATAGCCTCTAAGGCACGAGGCGAAATTTTGTCCAAGAAAATGGCTGGGATTTCATCTTTTACCGAATCCATTTTGAAAAGAAGGAAATGGAGATAAATGAGACTTTGATTACACACTATAAAGCCCTCAAGCCTTCCCCACATTCTATATGCATGAGACTTCGCACCGCACCCGAGATGCTAACAGTATGGGGCATTTAATACTAAACAGATATAAGGCATCTGAGGTTAGATCCTTACATCTAAGGTCAGTTCTAAGGCATTTGAGGTCAGTTCTAAGGCATCTCAGGTTAGATCTAAGGCAGATTCAAGAGACCTCTTAGACTAGACTTGTATCTCCAAATATGAGATTTGGGTGAATTTTTGGGTGCTAGGTCCTAATGGTCTGTGGTTTTGGAACATACTACAGATACTGTACACGACTGTACTAGTGGGGGATCATCAGCTACCCTTCTCAATTCCCTTTCCTATTTCCCTTTAGACCTTGGACTATTTGTGTTCTGGAATTGTATTCCGGATTCTCGTATGATTACTGTCCTCGTATCATTGTTACTAAGCTTTATATACAGACTTTTATACTTCACTTCTAGTGAAGAAGGAAATACAACAACAATATAGAATCATAGTAGTCAGTGAGAACTTAAAGAAAGTGCGAATGCAAAAACCTTTAGGTTTTGAAGGTGTACGGGTGCGGGTGTACGGGTGCGGGCTCTCGCCTTTGGCCACCAATTCGCCTCACTCTCACTCACAACCGTACGCCATGGCTGAATTCGAATCGGACGTCCCCATCATTCCTGATTACAGGTTATCAGAGAAACAATTTCTTTTGCTACAAGGTACTAGTAATGCTGACCAATTGAAGGCTGAGCTCCTTGCTGCAATCAAGGAGCAACACTTGGCACCTTACTACAAGTACTTGACCACTGAGTACCCCAAACTCTTTCCATTGGACGAATCTTTACTCAAAGAACTTTCTGCTAAGAACGCAGAGGAAATATCTGCTCTTGAAGCCAAAATCCAGCAGGCTGAAAGCGAAGAGGAGACGGATATCGACGTGGTGCAGAGCGTCACTGAGCTTGCTGAGTACTACACGCGGATCATCGACCGTGCCAACGCTGAAACCACATACACCAAGTTGCTTTCGCTTACTCAGAGCACCGGGCTCAAAATCGATGTTTATTTGACTCTTGTGAGACTAGACTTCTTTTTCAACGATTACCGTAATGTGGCAAAGCACTTATTGGAAGTTGAGTCTTTGATTGAGAAGGGTGGCGACTGGGAGCGCCGTAACAGATACAAAACATACCAGGGCATTTACTACATGGCCACGCGAAATTTCGAAGATGCGGCCTCGCTCTTGATTGATAGTTTGGCCACCTTCACATCCACAGAATTGTGTACCTACCAGCAAGTCGCTCAGTACGCTATCATCTCTGGTATCCTTACGTTGGAGAGGGTGGACTTGAAGAGCAAAATTGTGTCGTCTCCCGAAATCTTGTCGATTCACTCCAGTTCGAAAGACTTGGAGCCTTTGATCAACTTGACCAATTCTTTGTACGTTTGCCAGTATAATACGTTCTTCCAGCACTTGTTGGAGACCAACGACCAGGTGTTTGCGAATAACAAATACTTGAAAGTGCATGCTAGCTATTTCATGAGGGAATTGAGATCGAAAGCCTATGCACAATTGTTGGAGAGTTACAAATCCTTGTCAGTGAAGTCTATGGCGGCCAACTTTAATGTAAGTGAGGACTTCTTGGACGAGGACTTGTGCCGGTTTATTCCTAATAATAAGCTCAATTGCTCGATTGATCGTGTCAACGGGATCATCGAGACCAATAGACCTGATAACAAGAACGGCCAGTATCATTTGTTGATCAAACAGGGTGACGGCTTGTTAACTAAGTTACAGAAGTATGGTGCTGCCGTTAAATTGAGCGGAGCCGAAAGAGACACCGCGGCCTAGGGATATATTGAGATTGATGTGCATGAAGAAGTTACTATATACACCCATTCCTACTGTCATGAGCAGTCTGTGATACTACCATATAGATATACTATCATATAAAGGATATACTAATGGATATAATATCATGTGGATATACTGTGGATATACTGTGGATATACTATGGATATACTATGGATATACAGTATACTAATGGATATACCACCAAATTTTCTATCTGTCACATTTAGTCAGTTATATTTGCTCAATCAATCCTAGTGTGTCTATAGGTTCCATATTTAGAGTGCGTGCCTGGTGCGATTGCTAGGCTTTCGCGCAGACAACTTGACACACCTCCCTTACTCCACACGTACAATTAGACCAAAAATATATAGCGCAAATAGACTTCCACACACAGCATGAGCAGCAAGAGACGAATTGAAAAAGATGTTATGGACTTAATGATGAGCGACTACGAAGTCAGTTTAATCGACAACTCGCTTCAGCAGTTCCATGTGATCTTTCATGGCCCCTCTGGAACTCCGTATGCTGGTGGATCCTGGAAATTGCGGGTGGAGCTTCCAGACCAATACCCTATCAAATCGCCTTCCATCGGATTTGTCAACAAAATATACCATCCCAACATCGACGAAACCTCGGGGTCTGTGTGCCTTGATGTGATCAATCAGACGTGGTCTCCGATGTTCGGTCTTTTGAACATTTTTGAGAATTTCTTGCCACATTTATTAAGATATGGAAACCCAAGCGACCCCCTCAATACCGAGGCTTCCAACCTCATGACGAAGAACGAGGCAAAGTACATTGAAACGGTGAAATTCTACGTGCAAAACTATGCTCTGAAGAACTTGAGCCTGGAGGAGAATGAGAAATCCGACCACGAAAAAGAAGATGAAGAATTAAGCGATGTGGGGAGTTTATCAAGTGACGCTGACGATGACGATGACGATGACGATGAAGATGACGATGACTGATTGTTTGGTCACTTGCATATAGTACGTCAGTACAGGCTCAGCCAGAACATGTGAGCAAAGCACCGCTCACCAATAAAAACTTAAGTATTTGATTTGTCACATTGTTATTTCTAGCTGCTATTTGATTTGCCACATTGTTATTTCTAGCTACTATTTGATTGAAATAGGGGAAATGCGAGTACCGGACATTACTCTGGAGTACTGGAGTCTGGGTCTTTATTGTTAAACTGCAAGCATTGTTGTGAGATCAAGATGCAGAATGCAGGACGCACAGAGTGGCCAGATGCGTTTTCTTAGTCAGGAGTTATATGAGTAACATATGTTAAATTAGAGTTAATTACTTCTTCTTATCTGAAGAAGTTAGTTGATAAGGGAGAAGTTCCGCTTCCGCAATATGCAACATATATATAGTAGTACCTTATCGCGGGTATTGTGTGCAGGATAATCTACTACACCTCTTGTTGTTTAAAACTACTCCATTCTCAAAGCTTCTCCATACCATGATTGTCTTTCGGCGCCTCTCACACATTTCAGCGACTGTGAGCAAGCTTATTATGAATCAAAGCTTACTCAAAACCCAAAGCTTTGTCAATGGCCTGTGGATAGACTCCCCTACCAAGTTCAAGGTCAATGACCCCGGAAAGTTCCCCAACCCCTCTGCGTTTATCGCCGAAGTTTCATCCTTTTGCACCAGAGACTATAATCAGGCAATTGAGGCTGCTCATAAAGCCTTCAAGCTTTTCCGGCGCAAAACCCCTAGAGAGAGGGCTGATCTCCTTCTAAAACTCCACACCTTAATGAAGGAGAACCACGAGGACTTGGCTCGGATCATTGCACTTGAAAATGGAAAACCTTACGCTGATGCCTTTGGGGAAGTCGTCTATGCTGCCTCCTTTTTCCAGTGGTTTGGTGAGGAAGCCGCTCACATTACTGGGGAAGTGATTCTGTCTGCCAACCCAGCAAACAAGATTCTAGCCATCCGTCAGCCGGTGGGAGTATGTGGAATAATTACGCCTTGGAATTTCCCTGCTGCTATGATCACGAGAAAGTTAGCTGCTGCACTTTCGGTGGGATGTACTGTAGTAGTGAAGCCGGCTTCGGAAACTCCATTGACTGCGTTGGCTATTGCGCTGCTTGCAGAACAGGCAGGATTCCCCAAGGGTGTTATAAATGTGGTGGTATCTGAAAATTCTGCCGAGGCCGGCAAGGCCTTGTGTGAGCACCCATTGGTCAAGAAAGTTTCGTTCACTGGTTCCACTAATGTGGGGAAGATTCTCATGAAGCAGTCTGCATCGACCTTGAAAAAATGCTCCTTTGAGTTGGGTGGCAATGCGCCGTTCATAGTGTTTGATGATGTCAATGTTGACGATGCTGTTGCTGGTGTGATGGCTTCGAAATTTCGCTCCAGTGGTCAGACGTGCATTTGCGCCAACCGGATTTTCGTCCACGAACTGATTTACGACGAGTTCACTTCCAAATTGGTCAAGAAGTTGCAGCATGAAACTACCTTGGGACATTCGCTCGACAAAGGTACCACTCATGGACCATTGATCCACGCTAAGTCTCTTACCAAGGTACAGGAACACATCCAAGATGCTGTTTCTTTGGGTGCCAAAGTGTTGGTGGGGGGAGAAGCCCGCCCCGACTTGGGGGACTTTTACCATGAACTCACCGTTTTGGGAGACGTAACTCGTGACATGAAGATCTTTCGAGAGGAGACATTTGGTCCCATCTGTCCTTTGATTAAGTTTTCTTCTGATAAAGAGGTTGTTGAGCTAGCCAATGATACCGATGTGGGATTGGCCGGCTATTTCTACACAAAAGACTACAAGAGGGTGTTCAATATAGCTGAAGATTTGGAGTTTGGTATGATTGGAGTAAACACAGGTGCCATCTCCGAGGCCAGTCTTCCTTTTGGAGGTATCAAGGAGTCCGGATTCGGTAGAGAGGGATCCAAGTATGGTGTTGAGGACTATACTGTTGTGAAGTCCGTAGTGATGGGCGGACTCTAGAATCAGACAATTAGATATAAGAGGTAGTTGTACACAGGTGGTTGATATAATCTATTACTGGCATATTCTTATGGTGTATATTGTACAGTATCTGAGGGTCAGCACAGCGCAGCTCAAAAGGGTGGCTGGTTTGGCATGTACGGATTGTCCAAGGCATTTCCGTGTAGTTGATTCATGGCATTGTACTGGTCCACATTGTGGGGAATTGGGTATGCCTGAGGGAATCCAATATTACCAGCGTCTTGATTAGGGTTTGCCCCCATGGCCTGGTTGTTGATAGCAAACGGCATGGTGTCCATCGGGTACGGTTGTATTTGGTTGATTTGAGGCGAGCCGTGATGGCTGGCGTGTGGTAATTGGTCGTGATCCATAGGCTGGGGCATTGGCTGATCCATGTTGATTTGTTGCTGGATTTGCTGATTCATCTGCTGGTTAATGTGGTTCGGGCTCTCGATGCTTCCTATACCACCGAAATTGTCGTGCATGAGCACTTGGTCGGCATCAGGGAATGCCCTATCATCGCCCTCGAGACGGCTGGGGTCGAAATCTCTCTGGTCTAATCCATTCAAGTTTTGGATATCCGTGAAGATACCTTCTGGGGGAGTCTGCTGAGCACCCAAGTCAAAGTCTTGGTCTTCGCTCATGGCCAAATCATGAGTATCGGGTTCAACCTGCACTGCACGAGTGCGTTCTTCATGAGACCTTCTTTCTTTGGCTCGCTGGTACATAGACGAGTCGAAGCCCTTGACATCCTCCATGCGTTGCACTTTCACGTTGATTTTCATCTTGCGTACTGTGTACCCCAGGTTAAGCAAAGTGCCGGTTTGGTACTCTTTGAGAAGTTTTCTGTAAGTAGGACTGATGCTTTTCTTCTCAAGAAGCTCCTGCTCTAATTGGGAGCTCAAGGCCATAATCTTCTCGTCGGTGTCTTTATTTCTCTCTGTACTCGTGTTCTTAATGAAGGCAATTTCGTCTCGAAGCTCCTGGACCTTCAGGGCTGTGATGATGTCTTTCTCTATGATGCGCAGAAGCTGGAAATCGCCGGGCACAACTGCCCGTTTGGCCAACTCCAACTCTTCTATAAGTTGCGATGCGTAAACAGACTTGTAGGTCAAGGATCTAAGTCCACCGTTCACAGTATTTCCGTTGAGTATAGACAGGGCATAACCAAGAGAGGTGAGACTCTCATTAGGCTCTTTATAATCGGTGGGAATGACTCGAGAACTCATTGTTAGTATGGACTAGAAGCAGTGATGTTTTTTGGTTGAGCGCGGTGGATATGGGAGCGCACTTTGGAATGCGCACGACTGGGCAACTATCTACATACCACTGGTCACCAACAATAGGAGAAAACAGGCATCAGTTATGTTTGCTATATTCGTCTATTTTCTTTGAAAAGTATGTCTATTGTCTCTTTAAAGTCTCTATTGGGGATTGACCCCTAACGTAGTTTGGAAGTTACATCTTCCCCTCGATTAGCGATTCCTCAATACCATCAATAAGCCCATCTATATCCTCCACTCGAAGCCCACAACTAAGACTGATGAGTCTCCGGTATTTGTTCATTTTGCTGTTGATGGCGAAGTCACGGACTCCACCCGCAATCTTTCTGACCAATTCGGATCGCTTGAGTTGCATCTTGCTCAACTCCACACCCAACTCCCATTGTTCTTGCGCATTGGAAGCATCAGTTTTCAACTCTCCAATTTTGCTCTCGTTTTCATGGATAAGATTGGTCAACTCGTAGGTTTGAAGCTTTTCAATGGTATATAAAAGCTGGGTTTGCTTGTTTTCAATTACCTTTTGGAACAATTCTACCTCGCGGTCAACCTCTGCGCCTGCATCGGCAAGTGTGCTGACTGGTTTGAAATTGTTTTTATGAAGAAGAATCTGCACCTTTTTAAAACAGTCCTTACGGCAGTCTTTCTTTTCCAGTAAAAGTTTCTTGATGCGTTCGTCTTCACGCATGAGATCCTTGAGTTCTTGCTTGTAAGACTTTGTGAGAGAGTTCACCATTCCATGCATCATCGATGACAAGTCTTTGGTGGGCAACACTGCGGAGTGCTGCTCGAAATCCACATCTCCTTCTTCTTCTAATAAAACCCCGTCTTGTCCAATTTTTGGCGGTCTGGGTGTCATGTAATTTGAGGTAGACATGCTGGAGTTTTCAAACTCTTCATGAAATGGACCAGGCTTCTCAGATATCACTCCCAAAACGCTATGTTGTTGAGCGGATTTGAAGTCATCGTAGGAGTTCTTGGAAGTGTCTTCCAAGAAAATATTCTCCTTGTTCTCTTCAACAGAACCTGCCTGTTTTTGGAGTAACGCCCGCAAATGTTCTTTACTGACTCTGTCACGGAGTTCGTCTTCTTCCTCGTCCTGAATGGTGGTTCTCTGTGTGTCAGGCGTTTCTATGAGACTGCTTGGGTTCCGGATAGGAGTACCCAAAGCGGTGACGGTTTGTTTCTTTACTGAGTCGTTTATCTCCAGGTCCGGACTACCTGTCACTCGCACCACTGGGATGTTTCGGTGTGATTGATTCTGCTGTGATTGATTCTGCTGTGATTGATTCTGCTGTGATTGGTTTTGTGGTTGTAGGTGGTGGTCTTGCGGTGTGTTGTGTGTCAGGTTGTTAACATGGCCAAGGTGAGCCGAGTTGTTCTGAGGCGTATCCAGCAATTGAGAGTGGTTTTGCAGGAGCAGAGGCACCTGGTGGAGCGGAACGTGAGGGGTTTCGAAATTGTATACCACCAAGCCTTGCTGCACAATTATGGCCTTGGCATTCTGGTTGCTGGCATTCACAAGATCGTCTCTAGCACCATTGGTCAAGAAAAACTCTACAATCTCTGGGCACCCAGCTCTAGCAGCCAAGTGCAAGCAGCTATCACCATTGACATCTTGATGATCCAACACATTTTTGAGCAAATTGATGCCAGACCCCTTGTTGTTGCTGGACATACCACGTAACTTGTTAAAGATTACCGTTAAGTAATAGTTAAGCGCAACTAGTTTGGAGCGCACTTTCGAAAACTGGCATAAATAGTGCAACGGTGTGCGGCCATTGATATCTGTGTTGATAAGGCAGACTTCAAGAGCATCCACAACACTGGGGAAGTTTTTCAAGTCGTAGCAGTTGTTAAAAGAAATGCATTTGGATAAAGGGTTGAGGCCGAAGTTACTGACCACAAGCGGATTGGCACCTTTGGAAAGCACCAAGTGAACCAAGTTCAAATTTCCTATCGATGCGGCCCAATGCAAAGTGGAATGACCTTCGTCATCTATGGCTTCGTTGATATTGAAGTCACTGGGTGGATTGTATAGAAAGTAGGGGATTGGGGCATTGTCCTCGCTGAAGAAGTGTAAAAGCTGAGACGCATAGCCGTTTTCTTCTTGCATCGGCACATTGGTAAGTTTTTGCTCAGTGGATGAAAGAGACGTATCTGAGTCACGGTAGTGTTCCTCTGACCAGTTTGTCTCATTGGTTGACTGTGACACATTTTTGCGATTGCTGTGGAAAACAAGATGTTGCTGTGAAATGCTGTCGACACTGGAAAATGTGCTCTTTGGAAATTGCAAATGTGACAATGAATAGTCATGTGGCTGCTGCTGCTGTTGTTGCTGCTGTGGATATGACTCAGGGATACCGTAGTTATAACCTCGTTGGTATGAGCCATTGGGCAAGAATTCCGACAGCTGGAAAGTAGGCGGCAAGTGGGATGTGTGAGGTGTGCTTGTAGTAACAGGTATTTGCGGCAAGCTGGACATGTTACTGTGTAAGGCTGAGTTCGACTGGGAACCGGCATGTGGAATGTCTTGAGTGAAAACAGCCAGTGGAGGGAGATTCTCGTCGAGCTTCATCTTCTTTGGCGGCGAGTCCTTCTTCATTTTCTTCACATACTTGCGCTTAATGGGAGTGCCATCTTTATTAGTGGCTTGTTTGACAGTCTTTGACTTCTTTGGGATAATCACCGACGGATTATTGGTGTCGACGTATAAAACGGGAACCAACTCAGCGGTGATACCGTACTCCTTAGCCAAGAGCCGTGCATCTTGTAATGGGATCCACGTACCTTGAAAACGACCATAACCTCCCTGGACTTTCTCATGCTGACCTCGCTGGACACCCTTTTCGAGAATCTTTGTTCGCTTAGCCTTGGGGAAGTTGCAAAGCTTCAAAATCTGAGTGGCATTAACCCAGTCATCTTTGCACCTCCTCATTATAGGAGATTCCCCCACCGAGCACTCATATACATCGATCTTGAAGTTAGTAAATTCCTCGTGTAAAAAAAAAAAAAAAAAAAAAAAAAAAAAAAAAAAAAAAAAAAAAAAAAAAAAAAAAAAAAAAAAAAAAAAAAAAAAAAAAAAAAAAAAAAAAAAAAAAAAAAAAAAAAAAAAAAAAAAAAAAAAAAAAAAAAAAAAAAAAAAAAAAAAAAAAAAAAAAAAAAAAAAAAAAAAAAAAAAAAAAAAAAAAAAAAAAAAAAAAAAAAAAAAAAAAAAAAAAAAAAAAAAAAAAAAAAAAAAAAAAAAAAAAAAAAAAAAAAAAAAAAAAAAAAAAAAAAAAAAAAAAAAAAAAAAAAAAAAAAAAAAAAAAAAAAAAAAAAAAAAAAAAAAAAAAAAAAAAAAAAAAAAAAAAAAAAAAAAAAAAAAAAAAAAAAAAAAAAAAAAAAAAAAAAAAAAAAAAAAAAAAAAAAAAAAAAAAAAAAAAAAAAAAAAAAAAAAAAAAAAAAAAAAAAAAAAAAAAAAAAAAAAAAAAAAAAAAAAAAAAAAAAAAAAAAAAAAAAAAAAAAAAAAAAAAAAAAAAAAAAAAAAAAAAAAAAAAAAAAAAAAAAAAAAAAAAAAAAAAAAAAAAAAAAAAAAAAAAAAAAAAAAAAAAAAAAAAAAAAAAAAAAAAAAAAAAAAAAAAAAAAAAAAAAAAAAAAAAAAAAAAAAAAGAAAGAAAAGAAAAGCAACAACCAAAGGGCCCTTTATGGACGAAGACTTGCCCAGTCGACTGGTTCTATAATTAGCCCAGTGATGGCATTGAGTAAAGAGAAGTGGGATTAAGGACAAAAGCTTAACATACATTCGAGTAAGTGGCAATATAAACCGACGGGTGCTCGTAAGACATGGTGCTGTGAGGCTAGCTTGGAGCAAGTGAGTAGAGAAGAAAAATATATGTGCGGGCAATTTAACGATTTAGGCGATATTAAACGCGTAGAACAGTTGTTGCACAGATTGCGCGGTGCAGGTAAAGTACAATTTTTAAGTGATGGATACCTCGCATGCAACGCGTACTACTGTTTCTGGGATGGGTCGTCTCAAATCCAGCGACCGATAAATGCGCTGAATGTGCTAGGAAAGAATTACATACTAGAAGATGGACCACAATTGGTAATTTCAAAAATTGTGTGAATTTTTGGAAATTCATAGTAAATTTGGAAAGTCCAGAATTTTTTCAAGTCGACTGATAATTATTTACGGAAAAATTTGGGGAGAATGTCAAATAAATCTCTTATATTGTGCATTTACTGGCACACCATCACATTATGACATGTACGTAATGGGATGTCTTTATAATTTTCTGAGAAACCCATCTTCAAAGTAATGACGTGTAGGCTTAAAGAAAAGTACTCTTTTGAACTTGAAATGTAGACGTCACATTGTCGTCGCGACATTATAATTCTTATAAGGAACACATTGTTTCCCAATTGTGGAAAATTCTCACTTTTTTTTTTCTAATCAGGACCGGGATAAGCCGAAATTGGAAAATTCAAAATCTTGGCGATGCCTTTGAAGCCTTTTTGGCTTATGTTCGGACTTCTAACTACTTTTAACATTAATCAAAAGAAAACGCGAATACTACTAAGAAATAAGCCACCAAAATTCACGCTGCTTTGCAGTATGTGAGGTGCTTCTTCTGCGATTACTCTTTCTTTTCGGCTATTTTACACGGTTTTCATTGGGCTATATTGATTTCTAATTTTCTGCTTAAAGATTCTTTTACTTTATCTATAGCCGAAAAATAAAAAAGAAAAAAAAATAAATAAAAAAATAAAAAAAACAATAAATGGCAAAACCATCATATTTATGGCTGTTCGAACTTTTGTGTGTTGAAGCGCTAAGAAAAAAATCAGTTCAGGAGCGGACCTTGAATCATTCACACTTTGTCGTACTCCTACTTTATCGCATAATACAAAGTAAATTAATAGGAGATGCAGCGAAAAGTCCTAATTGAAGACTGACGACGTTCTTACGCACTGGGCCCGATGCAGTCTTATCAAAATACTCGCGAAAGCAGCAGTACACAGGTGTACTCTCTTCTTCCAGACCTAAACTTGTTTCCATTTCACCCAAGCCCATGTCTGCCGTCATCGATGAATCTTTCGATGAGTCCTCCCACTTGCTTCCTCTGAGGAGGCAATCTTTTTTGGAGCAACCTTTTGGCCTGTTCCGTGGTCCCAACACCTTGCACCACTTTGCAACGTCGTTCACGAGGGCACAGTCTTTTGCTGCTCATAAAATCGACTCTGACATCAAGAAAAAACGGTCTTTCTTTGTCAACGACACTTCCTCGCCTGAAGACGAGCTCTTTGATCCGGAGCTCATGATGGTTCTGCAAAATGGTGAACGTTTGAGTACTCTTTTGAACGAGGCTGCCCACCGTGTAAACGGTCCTGTCAACTACACCACTAACAACGAAGTCTTTTACCAAGATGATGTGGTAAATATGCTTAACCAAAGTATATCAAGACAGAGCTCGTTTGTTCGGAACTCTACGCTCATTCCGATCAAAAGACGTCAGGTTATTTCTCCATCATTCTCCTCGGAGCGTTCTGCCTTGTCTTTAGCCTCCACAGCATCGCATTTTGGCTTAAAAAAAGTCGAAGATAAAGATGGAAATTTGGTTACAGTGATTGCTGGCCAGAGCACGGCGCCACAGACCGTGTTCAACTCTGTCAATGTGCTTATAGGCGTGGGTCTTTTGGCGTTGCCCGTCGGGCTTTTGAAGGGAGGCTGGGTGCTTGGAATGCCTATATTAATTTCGTGCTGTGCTATTACTTACTGGACAGCAACATTGTTGTCGAAAGCTTTGGATACAGACTCTACCATGATGACGTATGCAGACCTCGGTTACGCTTCGTATGGATCCGTGGCTAAGCTCTTGATCTCTTTGATCTTCTCCATTGATCTTTTGGGCCTGGGAGTTTCTTTGATTTTGATCTTCAGTGATTCTTTATTTGCGCTTCTTGGTGATGATGTCTACTGGACAAAGACGAAGTTCAAGGCTATAGCATTTGTCGTGTTGACTCCTTTTACGTTCTTGCCTTTGCCTGTTCTTTCCATAATTTCTCTCTTTGGAATCTTATCGACTATTTCTTTGACCATGCTCGTGTTTTCGTGTGGCTTCTTAAAGCTGACTTCGCCAGGGTCTTTATTGCAGGTTATGCCCACCAACCTCTGGCCCAATTCCACCTCAGAACTCTTCATTTCAATGGGTATTCTCATGGCTCCATTTGGTGGACATGCCATCTTCCCAAACTTGAAATCAGACATGAGACACCCTGAGAAATTTACCAAGACACTTTTCACGACATATTCCATCACCATGCTCACAGACTGCACCATGGCAGTTATTGGCTTCTTCATGTTCGGTGCTTTGAACAACAATGAGGTGACTAGCATTTTGCTCGAGACTTCTGGTTACCCCTCCTTTATCTACCCATTGATCAGTTTCTTGATTTGCATTATTCCACTTGCAAAAACCCCACTCAATGCCAAACCTATCATCTCCACATTAGACAGCTTGTTGGCATTGGATGTTCTTATTGAAGGTGAGAATACGTTAACCAGTACTATTAAAAGCTTCGGAAGGTTTTTTGTTCGAGTCGGGGTTAACTTTCTCTTCGTTGCGTTTGCAGTGTTGATTCCGGAGTTCGAGAAGATCATTGGTATTCTAGGCTCCTCTATATGCTTCTTGATTTGCATAATTTTGCCATGTTTATTCTACTTGAAACTTTGCAAAGATCAAATCCGAGGCGTTGAGAAGTTTCTTGTACAGACTACTTTATTGGTCTCTATTATCTTAGCGGTCGTCTGTTCTTACGTGACCATTGTTTATTGATTAAGGTGCCTGTGACTATCGCTTATTAATTGTCTGTGACCATCGTTTATTAATTGAGGTACCCTGTGACCAAATAGAGGGACGTTGGTTTCAACGCAAAGCAATAGAGTTACATATTGAATGTATTTATTTGAGTAAAGAACAGTAAAAAGATGGGCTTCAGTTTCATTGGCTCTCTAAGAACTTGATAAACGATTGTGTGATCTGAGTCATAAAAGTAACCAAGTACTTACCCGACATCACAAAGTCGTAGTTCAACTTCAAAAAAACTGCTTTCTCGTCTATAGCAATTCGTATAAGGTCATTTGCATCTCTAAAAATGAACTCAAACAAATTTTTATACTTCAAGTTTTGCGAGTTGAAATTGTCTTTCATGGAGAACTTGAGGAGAAGCCTTTGAGGCTTATCGAACTTATTCCTTTTAAATGACACGTTAAGAGAAATAGTATCTCTTCGAACATTTTTAGACAGAGCTGAAGCGAATGAATTGATCGTGAAAGCAAACTGAATTATGTTAAGAGATTTGAACCTTGGTTCAAAATTTAGCCGTGGCAATTTGTTGGCTAATTTGAGGTGTTCTGCTTTTTTAAGTTCACTGTTGACCGATTGGATTGCCTCAAATATATTCGCGTAATCCTCGAGAAATCTGAAACATCCCAAAAGAGACTCGCTAGACCGGTTGATCTCCTGATTGAGCATCCGTATCACTAATTCAACGTACTTATCCTCATCTTTATGTGTGCTGAGAGATAGAACCATAGTCAGCATGGATGATTTGGAATTCTTTGAATCTTGGTTTTGCATCTTGACTTCTGCTTCACCTGCACTAGTATCTCTGACTCTCAAGGTAAAAGGTTTGTAGAAAGGGTGACTTGAAAAGGTTATCTCGTGAGATTGATTATTGAGAACCTTGATGTCTGTCTTTCTTAATTGGGAAAGAATTTGGATGAGAAGATTGACCTTCTTGAGGTTTTCAAACAAAGACCCCAGTATTGCGCCCGAAACAGACCTGTCCTCATCAATCTTTTTGGATAAATCTACGGACGTGGATATCTCAAATTGCTCTTTTTCGGGGTTTATTTTGACCCCAAGCTGTTCTAGAGACTTGAAGTTGTAGCTGCCTTTGAGAGTACCCAACACTGTGAGGGTGACGATGGAAGAATTGAGCTTGGATGAATCCTCATGTAACTTCACCATGAGGAAAAATGTGGTGGCTGATATGGAAATTGGGAGCAAATTGCCTGAGTTGTAGAGCGCCATTATCGTAGATGTTGGAGAAATCACCATGTCTGACTCTTCACTCTTCACGTTATCAGCTGTTTTATCCACAGAATTCTCCTTGAACAAATCGCCGGCTTTCTCATTCAATTGCCCTTTAGATTCGCTTATACTCTTTGATCTGTGATCCTGTAAGCTTACGCTCATGGATTTGTTTGACTCCAAAAACGACTCTGGCAAATTGAATAATTCAAAATGCTTTTTGCCGAATGACTTCTCGAGCTTAAGGAATCGAATGTCTCTTGCTTCCAACTCTTCGATAATTAGTTGATTGATGATCAAATTAGATGACAATGCAGACAATGTTTTGAATAATTTGTAATCCATTTCACTGCCATTTGCCTCTGGTAGTTTCTGCACCCATTGGATTTTCCATTCGCCCTTTACGGATCTGATCTTAGCCACCCACCAGAAGGACTTGAGGGTCAATCCGCTTACCATGTTAATTAAAAACCAAGATACTGGCCAGTTGCGGCACCGGTAGTAAACCAACTTGTTGAATGCTTTTAGGGTCTTTTCCTCATGGATATAATTGAGTAATTTGGTCGTTTCGTAGTCGTTAAGGTTAATGATATCGTTCGAGATCCATTCGGTGGTTATGAGCTTAGTTTTTATGGTTCTGCTCAAAATCTCCATTCTCAATTGGATTAAGTTGTTCACCACATTCTGGACCAAATCTTTTTCACTGATGAAACCCTTGTTTCTAAACGACGTCGGCATGCTGTTTATCTTGTTCTGGAATAAGGTTTCACTTGGACTTGGTTTCATGAAGTAGAAGTGCCCCGAAACAGGATTGATGGCAAATATGATAGTTTTCGCTGGAGTTATGGTGAGTAGTAGCTGGTAATGATTTAGAATTACCATAGATTCTGATGCTGCTGAGTCAGGCTTTTCGAGGGAAGCAGAAGATGAAATCACCTCGAAATATTTGTTATATATCTTTTGCACCAATTCTTCCGAGTGCTTGTTAATAATACAACTTAAAATGGAGTCCACACTCAAATCCTGAGGCTCAGAATCGCTTCTGATGGCATTTTGTATCAATTCCGAAGCATTCATAATGAAGTGGCCGTTTTTGAACCATCTGTAGCTGAGATTCGAGTTCTTATCAACACCTATTTCAATAAAAGACCTCCAACCTTTAGATGTGTAAAAATTGGACCAGTAATTGATAATGATTTTGGATGAGTTATAGTTGAACTGGATGTTTCCTTTCCACTTGCTGTTGATCATCAAGCTCTTCAATTGTTTGGAAATAAGATAAAGCTTGAAGAAAATCGAGTATTTATGTAAGAAGTCATACAAACCATCTAGCGACAGATTTAGTAGGATCTTGTTTACCAAAAATTCAAGCTTTTCAAACGACGATTTGGGAAGCACAGTTACAATTTCCGAATCTCCATGAGTTATTAGCGAAGTGTTGGGGTTAATACCAAAGAGAAATTGGAAATCAATGAGAAAAAAAGGCGACTTGTAGTAATCTTCATCATTGTCTATGATCAAATCGTTGCCCACTGTAATGGAAACCTGGAATTCATTGGGGATCTGGATGATGATGCGGCCGTCTTTGATGACATAGTTATTTTCAAAGCGCTTTGGCGGGGTTAAAAACGCCATTCGAGCCGTCAAGGCCAAGTCTAAGTCTCGCAACACCTGTAGTGTCTTTTCGGGACTCACTTTGGGCCTCTCGATGTAATTATAAGACGGTAATTGAGGTCTTCCCTTGACTAGAACTTCCAAAGCAGTCAACAAATCGGAATTGGGCAACTTTGCGCCCGAGAAATGGTTAAGCTCATTGATTCCAATGCTCAATTGCTCAAAGAAGAACTCCTGACCCCGCAAGTAGTTGAGCAAATCTATAAGCTTGGAAATGTCCTTCGAATTTTGCGCCCATTTGACCAAAGTGTATATCTTTATGAAGTCCTGACGTAATGATACTATTAACTTCAAGAACAGCTTTTTGCGGACCACGTCGCTATCCTTGGAGCTGGCTAAATTTTCCATAAGTCTCTTCAATTGCTTGTATGCCCCTTGAGTATAAAATTTAAGAACATTTGACAACGGAATAATATTATTGACGACATGAGGAATCTCTGGCGGCAACGTTCCGCCGTTCTTGGACACTCCATTGAACTGATTGTTTTGAACAGATGGCTCTGGCATTTTATGTGAGGAAAGACTGTGGTGGTAGTTCTCCAGGTTCGAGAGCGTTGTTCGAGACAAACCAAGGGGTGTTCAAAAATCTCTTCGCAGTGAATGATTCCCGGCAGGTGAGGATCAAGCGTGTCGTAGTAGTTGATGTCTTCTGGGATGTGAGGTATTGCTATAAGTATTCAGTTAGTGAAGAATCTCAAAGACTGCTGGTGTCTGCAGGAGCTTCATTTGTGCGAGGCATTTTAGTTCCAGATTTCGGCGGAACCTGAACCAAATAAAGTATATTCTGTAATATTAAGTTTGTATTTATATATTGAGTAAAATATATACGCTTGAAAGTTTGACATCTGTACGAATACATTACTTTTTTTTTTTTACTTATTGTGTGATATGCTACAGTGATGAGTTCGCTTGGCCTAGTGGGACACTGCGAAGTGCATCCGGAAGATTGTCCTGGACCCACGAGAACTGAGGGTCTTCAACTAAAGTTTCGATCCGCACCCGGTTCTCCTTTCGGACTAACAATAACTCCACGAGAAGCTTCATATGGGAAATGATTTCCTTTGTACTTTCGCTTAAATTCACATCACCAAGCATTTGAGTCACACGGTACCACTCCCAGTCTACCATGGCGATGCGATGAGCAGGCTTGCTTTTGCTTCTGCGCCGGCGCAAGACAGATGGAGAAATAACTGAGGCTTCATCAAAATCTGCAGGTGCTGGATCGAAAGGAAGCCTATTCTCCAACATAGAATACACTAGGACACCAACAGACCATGCGTCCAAAAGCTTACCATCGTATTTGAGACCCATGAGCAATTCGGGGCTTACGTAGTCTTGCGAGCCACACTTGGTGCTAAGAAGCTGGTCGTCCAGCTCCAATCTCTTAGAAAGGCCAAAATCTGTGATAGTGGAAATGGGCTCGTCCCCCCATGTCAAGTCTGTGTCATAATTCAAAATGTTCGAAGTATCTTTGTTTATCAACACATTTTCCAACTTGATGTCACGGTGTATGATTCGTTTGCCGTGAAGATGCGCCACCGTCACGACAATCTCAGAGACTATGCGGATTAAGAAACGCCAGAATTGGTACGAAACCTTTCCTGACAACCAATTGAGTTGTAACCAGTTAAAGAGATTGCCCCCGGGGCAGAAGTTGAGGAAAAATAGTTGTTTTTCCCTACTAAATAGACGCAGTGTGTTGGCTTCAAATTGTTTCTCGCTATGAGTGTAAGAAGAGTTAATCTCCGCCTGTGTTATTGACATGATAAGGTTGTAGTCTAGCAATTTCACAATGCAAGGGTGGTCCAAGTGGCTCAAGATGCCCAACTCTCGCGTAATGTAGCCCCGGAAATTCGAGGCATCATTGGGAGGAACACTGATGATTTTGATGGCCACCATTTCATGAGGGTCTTCGACATTGGAGGCTGCCACCACCACACTGAACGTTCCGCTACCAATGATTCTTACGTACTTGTAGGTACGACCAAGTTTAGATGCATGGAAAGTTTGAGATTGAAGATAATCCGCTTCAAAGTCCAGGGTTGGCAGAGCCAACGCCAATCCGAATTCGCTAACCAGGTCAGGATTGGATGTGTGGCGAACAATTGGCGGAACAGGTACCAGATTGGAGCCAATAGAGCCTAGACGATTCCGAGACGCCCGGTCAGGCTCGTACTCAGATGCGATGCGAATACTCTCAGTTTTGCGTCGTTCTGTTGGTACGTGTCTTTTCTTGATTTCAATAGTGGACCTGGGGAAAGGACCATTGGCCATTACAGGAGTCGGGAGCTTTGTGATATTATTGTAGCCCATCAGCGGCGATTGAACGGGGTCAAATTGAAAAGCTTCTCCTAGCAGACCAGCAGAATCATCGTGGTCATAAGCAGGCACGTCTATTTTCAAGTTTTTGTTTAACTGTGGCGAACGGAACAGCAAAGTGGACTTTTTAGAGTCAGTTGGGCCATTTTTGACAAAATCAGACATGTTATGGATCCGAGAAAAGTCAGGGTGGTAAAAATGACTCATTTTTATGTGTAAAGGCGATCCCAGGAGAAGAGGCTCAACAAGCTTCGATTATTTTGGGCTAGACTATGATCTTAGCAGGCACCAGCACGACAAGAAGAACAAAACAGAAGGCGATTTTTCGGCTCTAGTATACAGCGTCTATCTCAGGTAAGGAGACGCCACTACAAATGCCGATTAGTTAAAGGAAAGAATGAGCTGGTGAGGAACAACGAATTACCTAGTGAAGGGTCTCAATTATTGGATTTGACAGTCTCGCGCCTCTGCACATTGTGCAAATTCATCAGCAGTGTGTGCAGGTCGCGTGTTATCGAAGTAGACGAAGTGCGGCGATGATCAGACATGATGTGACCACATGGGTATCTCCACCACTAGAAGTGTAACACCAAATAAGGATGATAATTTTATTAGAGAAGTGTATTTTTTTCATTATAATAACTGTTGACTTCCACTCACTTGACCTATGTTTAACTAACTTTGTCAACTATACAAGTAAGTTGATTTCGCTTTTAAAAGCAGTCGTATCTACTACTGCAGTGTGAGATTTAGGGCAAAGAGATTTGCGCAAGTTAGCTCAGCAGTAGACTTGTGTAATGTCTTTGACTGGTATTGTTACAAGCCACAATTACATAATTTAAAGTAATTCATTTTGCGGAGGGATGTTGGGATGGTTTGAGCCACTGATTTAATAGCCACTAATTTCCCTAAAATATGGGGACCTGATAATTACTTTATTTTCAGGAAGTTGTGTATTTTGGCCAGCCACCTTCACGTATACAGGTGCGGTGCGGTACGTGGGTCGGGTTGAATATGCATGACCTCCTGTAAATCTTGTATAGCCTGCATACTGGAGACCAACGTACAGAGATGCATACTAGCATGTTACTATTGTTAAGTTGAGATGACAATGGGCAGATGCTACATTTATATCTCAACTCATAAAAAGGCTGTGTTGCCAAGAAAAGGAGGCTTAGATTGCTGAAGATAATTTTGCCAAACCTCTGTACATTCGATGCTCCATAAAGTAACCTAACCACCGTACAATCCAGAGTGGTCTGTTTCCAAGAAGATTGTGATAATATAGCTAAGTAAAAGCCTGCTGAGAAGTTGTATAAAATGTTGGAGATATCGGATGTATTTCTTGTGGGTTTGTTAGGATATATGAAGGAGTGTCTTTGATTATTTGGATTAAAAGGGGATGTGAGAGAACCTACCATTAAGAAAACCTACCATTATGTAAACCATGCGATGAACCATATGTGAATATTTGCTCATCTGAAAATGTCTAGCTTTCGCACTCTTCCTTCATGCAGTGTATCTTCAAAACTTCCCCCATCTAAAAAGAGTGTCTTATAAAATTTTACAAATTCAATCACTAAGCCTGAGTATAATAAAAGGGTAGAGACAATTAATACTAGTGAAGGACCATAATTATTAAGATTTTTTGCAAGTCACCATGGCAATGCTATATGCAGGCGCCAACCTCAAAGTATAACAAGGCTGCGCGCTCTAAAAGTCGTAGTGCGACCGCATTGGGAAGCTTGGGTAAAGTATTAGAGGATTTCCATAAAAGTATACACTATGCTACTACCAACTAAGGATTTCTAATATTATATAACTTTCTTACATTGTAATAATCACAAAGAATTGCCGTTGTAGTCCGAATCTAAAGAAATCCTTCTAGCACCCTGTGTGCTCTTTCCAATCGGTCAATTCCAACCTCGTATCTATTCGCATCAATCACCATGTCCAGTGTAAGTCTACTCAACAGGTCCACGATTTTCTCGATTAATTGTTTCTCCCGCATAGGCAAGTTCAACAGCTCAAATTCCTCTCCAATCACTGATCCATTGATACTTTCTAGCAAGTGCACAAGGGTATTGTAAGAGAAGGGCTTGAGTCGTCCCGCAGATGATTCCTTAGTTTTAAGGTGCTTGGACTTTTTCTTGGTACTCTTGCGGCTGCTTCTCTTGATAGACTTTGATTTCACTGTATTCCTCACCAAAACTGGCTCCTCAATATCATAAAAGTCATCATCGTTAGGAGATTTGTCACCTTCAATAGACGCCGCATTTTCTAAACCCACCTCCTTTGGTATTTCTGCACAGTGGCTATTGTCGCTATCTGACTTTTTAACAGCAACGGATTTAGCATCCAGTTGAAGGTCAAATTTACCATCCAGTTGAAGATCGGGTTTAACATCCTGTCGAACTTCGGATTTGGCATCCTGTCGAACTTCGGATTTAGCATCCTGTCGAAGATCTGCACTTATACTTTCTGTAGATCCAATCCCAAGGTCGTTATTGTTGTAATCATTCAAAGAGATAAACCCCAGGGTAACAATGGGTTGCTGTTCAAGTTGTGTCAGAGGAGTTATTTCTCTCTGCAATGGTGGTCCGGCTATGGTTTCTTTTATAAGCAATGGCGAATCATCCTCAAAATTCCTCTTTAAAGATTTCTCAAATTCCGAACCGGCATTGTAGTTTAATGGTTCTAACATACGGCTTCCATCGCTTTCGGCGTCTGATGACATATATTTGGATGATGTGGAATCTAGGCACTCACAGCTATCTGAGGAGATTGGGTGTTCTGCGGGCGTGTAGTGTTTATCTCCCACTTCGTTAATAGTTTGGTTGCTTTTCTTGTATTCTGCACCCATAGAAGCTGAGCTATTGCTCAAACTTGAGCTAGATCGCATCGAAGCCTTCTCAGATCCTGAAGCAGTGGCTTCCAGAATTGCATTGATGTATTGGGCATGATTTGCGGAGATCTGACGAGCTTTTCTCATGTTATCTTCATTTGGTCGCTTGGGAAGAACAAAGCGCAGTTGACTCTCGCTCCCAGGTGAATTCAGTGTGCTATGCCCCTCCGCCGTCTCGAAAGTTTCAGTAGAAAAGTTCACATGTTGAGTCTTCCCTTCGCCTCTTGAAGATTTTTGCAGTGCACTAGAAGAAGCATTTTCGACGCTATATCCAGAAGAGGCATTGTGGATGATTTCACTCGTATACATCCTGGTGGTTACTGGAGAGGCCGAAGAAATGGACTTTTTGGGCGAGATTAAAGATGTATGGTCCTCACTAAAAGAAGTATCGGTCATCTTCAAGTCACTGGCACTCTGCATGAGTTTGTCCAAGTCATCGCTGATGTTGAGTGATACTCGAGGATGGTGAGTTTTAGTAAAGTCCGTAGCTGCGTGACCACGATGAGAGATTTCGCTCATGGGTCTCCGCCTCAGCCGTGGAGGAACCGTTTCCTTGAGCTCAGTTTGCACTGTCACCTCCGGCAGCATTTCGGTCTGCGAGAGTCGCTTGATGGTATCAAGACGTCCGAGCTGGGTCTGTGACTCAGAGAACAACGAATCTTCCTCATCTGCAGCGCTGGAATTGTCTCTTAGATTGACATACATGTGCTTGACTTTACCCAGATGTCCTCTTTCTTCTTGTACTGGCACGGATACCGCCTCTCCAACTTCAGAGGGGTCATAGGATACTTGCGAAAGAAACGAAGAGACAGAGTAGCGAGTATCTCTTTGATTTGAAGGTGGAGTCATCCATGACTCGCGTTTGGGGGTGTTGAACATTATTAACTCTTCTTCTTTACACTTTTCTGACGTTCAAAATGTGCAGAAGGGTTCAGACTTGTCACAATCGTACACCTTAGTCCTTAGTAGTGGTGGAGAACTCAGAGGTATTACGTTGTGTTTAGGTGAGAAACCGAGATGCTGGGTTGATGGTTTTTTTTTTTTTTTTTAATTTTTTTTTTTTTTTTTTTTGAGAGGTTGCAAGGCTGGATATTATCGTAGGCCAAATTTAAGCCAGGTTCCAAGAAGGTGCATGCACATTAGTCGTGTTAATCGTTAACAAATTTATATGTTTTGATTATCCCCTAATTAGGCTAGCTAATGAGAAGTTTAAAAAAGAATATAATCGCGCACACACTTCACACTCACCAAGCCACATAAACGATAGGCTCTGGAGAACACGCCTTTCATGCTCTCTAGAAGATATGCATCCTATTTCAACAGCATCAATTTGAACTATGAAGCGCTCCTGCGTAAGGTGCAGAAATTTCATCGCCAAGACTCTCATCCGCCTCACTTGATAAAGGACTATATTTTAGCCAATCGCAGACTCCAGGTCATCAATAAACGCCTTGATCCACTGTATAAATTCAGTGCGCCAAAACATGACTTGGGACTCGTGTTAAACGTTCCTAGTGTTAATCTAGAACGGGAGCTTTGGGATTTCTTAACCAGATACTGGACCCAGGCCGTGGGGAATGACCTTGTGGTTAAGGCTTATGTGCTCACATCCTCTGGTGCAGATATGAGCCGTGCCATTGATATGGTCAAAGCAAATTATCATCATCATCTTCTTCATCTGAAGTCTTCTCTGATGCTCGGCTTGTTTTCTGCTAAGAGTGAGCTTGTTTCGTTGTTACTACGCAAGCTTCTACAGAACAATGACTACCAGAATTCCTTCAAATTATTGGATATCACGGTGAGCAGCGTGGAAACAATTTCCCGAAGAAAAAAGCATTTTTATAAAGTATTTGGCGCTGGCGCTACAATTTTATTTGCATCATTCTTTGCTCGTCTATTGTTCGCCTCCATGGAGATTTGTACTATATGGCCAGACCTTCTTCTACTGCTTACCAGTGCAGCCCTTCTCACAAGCTTTGGCTTCCTCCGAATGAAACTGTTGGATCTTCCTCGTGTTTCCTGGAGACCATATACAAGTATTCTTTACCGATACACGCACCATGAAGAAATGGTGAGTCTCAACCGGCTTGTGACATTCTTCGAGGAACACCACGAAATCAATGTCAAGAATTTCCATATTTCTTGTGTGAGATCCTGGGCCAATCATAACTCGTTCCAGGAGAACGACTATGAATTGATCCTTCCATCCTCAGAAGAACTGCAGCTAGTGTTGCCTGAAATGCAAGTCTTGAACAAACAATATGAGAGCATCGTTCAGCACTTGAAGTCAGAGCTACTTCAGCGGAAAATGCTTTGGAATCCTTTGAAAGAAGAAACGATGTTTTTGCAATTTTGGCTAAATCACGGAGAGAATTTCGAGTGGGTCGAGCCTGACCAGGATCCTGCAGAAATGAGTATTCTCAATGACTCCTGATTCAGAAGAAATACCTCATTCAAAGAGATAGAAATGGGATGGTGATTCCATTCTTTTAAAGAGAATCGCTTTTGGCAGCCTTCACATCAGGCCCCATTGTCACTATGTGCAGTCGCACACCTTGACCTCGCGTATCAACAATACGCTAAGTAAACATACCGTTACACCGTGGCAACTTACTTCCCCGATACTCAAGTGATGGTGGAGTCCTGAGATGTCTTTCACTCGCCTACCGTGTCTGCAAGACCTAGACCGCATTTCGCTTTTGAGCTTTTCGACACCTTCAAATGACATGCTTTTGGCATCGTCATATGACAAGACTACGCTCTTTTTCTCGTGCTCCAAGAACCTGCTATTAGGGCAAATATCCCTGTCGTCTCCTATTCTCGATACTACGCTTTCCACTTCAAAAACAACTTTTGCCGGACTCTTAGATGGTACAGTGCGGTATATTGACTTTGAGAACACCAAGGTGTCATCTTCAGTTTTGGGACTCAGCGCTGGCGACAATGTATCATCTGGGATTAATCGAATTAGAACTATAGGCAACAATCAGCTCGTTGCCACTTCGTTTAGTGGGAAACTATATTACATTGATGAGAGAAGTCATCGAGTCACCGAGTCCAAGAATACTGGGAGCAAGATCTTCGCCATGGATGCATCTCACGGGTACATCAGCTTAGGCAAGTCTCAGCAAATAGTTGACATCTACGATGTTCGAAACATGACAGGTCCTGTATATACACGTCCCTCTGGTCTTCGATTCCAGACCACATCTCTACGTCATTTCCCCTCGGGCCAGGGATATGCTCTTAGCAGTATTGATGGACGGGTCTCCATTGAGTATTTTGACGATGTTCCCGAGATCCAGAGTGCAAAATACGCATTCAAGTGTCATCGTTCCAAAGATTCGGTTTCGGGAATTGATACCGTATACCCTGTTACGGGGTTGAACTTCCATCCACGCTACGAGACCCTTTTTACTTCTGGAGGTGACGGTAATGTATGTGTGTGGAACTGGAGTCGGCGAAAACGCATGAAAGTGTTTCCAGTGGAGCATGAGCCACATTTGCAGGCCCTATCTCATATGGATATCAATAGTACCGGGACATGGCTTGCTCTTGGTGCAAGCGATAGCGCATATGGAAGGAGCTATGATGCGGAGCACATGAAAAGCGGGAGAGGGACTATATTTCTTAAGCAATTGCTGGCACAAGATTGCGAGCCGAAGGGGAAACCAGACAACTGAAACCAGACAACTGAAACCAAAGATCTGGCACACCAAAGATCTTAATGCATGTACAATACATATAATACGGTAGCACGTCAAAGTCATTTACAGTTGCAACGTAAGGGTAAGCCACTCGCTATTGATACTACCACTACCACTTACCATGGATGCACGCACGTGACCTGAAGCCTATCGCTGCCTGCAGCTTCGCTAGCCATCTATCAACAACACCATACACTACACAATGACTAGTGACACTTTTGAGTCTAGAACAGATCAATTTTTGCTGTGGCTCCAAAGAAAAGATGTACAGAAATCGCCCAAAATTACAATTGCTAACCGTTCCTCTTTAGGACACGGCAGGTGCATCTGGACCACACATCAAATTGAACAAGGTGAGGTACTCTGCAAGATCCCACGTACCGCTCTTTTGAATATCAAAAACTGTTCATTAATCAAAGATCATCTGTCCATGGCCACCAGCCTCCTGGATCTCACTGATTGGGAAGGCTTGATCTTGACCCTCATGTATGAATGGAAGGTGAAGAAGGAATCTAGTCCCTGGTTGGAATACCTTGATGTGTTGCCCTTAAGAGACAACAGTTACACGATGAATCAGTTGAACTTCTGGAAAGACGATGAGCTTGAACAATTACGTCCTTCCCTTGTATTGGACAGAATCGGCCGTGATTCGGCACACAAGTTGTATGCCACATTGAAGCCACTTTTTGAGAAGTATGTTGGCGAAGTCACGATGGAAGATTTTAATTTGGTTGCTTCTGTGATTATGTCTTATTCTTTTGATCTAGATAATGAGGATGATGAAGATGAAGATGAAAATGAAAATGAAAATGAAGATGAGGAAAAAGCCACCAGCCTGCCCTTTTTAAAATCAATGGTTCCTTTTGCTGATACTATGAATGCACACTCCAGATACCAAAACGCATATGTTCACGAGGAAGGGGAGTTTCTTGTGATCGAAGCAACAAAGCCAATTTCTCCAAATGAACAAGTTTACAATACATACGCTGTGGACTCAAATGCTGAGCTTTTGCGAATGTATGGATATGTGGAGGAATTTCCTATGGACCAAGACGTAGGTGAGATTCCGTTGGAAACCATTAAGCAGTACTTTACCGAAAAATCCAGCTTATCCAGAGACACAATTGAGGATATCATCCAGATACTCAAAGAAGTGGAGGTGGAAGAAGACGAGCCGTTTGTTTTCGAATCTTTCAACTGCTATGCCAACGGGGAGATCGATAAGGAATTGACCTTTATGATCCAGTTTTTCGTGGTCATCTTCGCCATAAATGACCAGAAATCCTTTAACTCTGCCTCGTTTGCTGTCAAGTCCCGGGCCATACGCAGAGTGCACAAGAAGGTCTATCAGCTTTTGATGGGAGGGAAAATCACAAAGCATTTACTTGATCATTACTTGAGTATAGTGAAAGGAAGGCTCATGAAGTACCCCAAAGAAGCAGCAACAGCTCCATACGACCTGAAATATGCCACTTTTACTCCATCGAGAGCTGAAATGGCAAAAATGGTATTACACTCGGAACACACTGCCTTGACGGCTTGTACTTCTATAGAAAGAGTTTTCGACTCCTCGGTCATTGATGATGATAAACTCTTGAGGAACATTATGAAGAAGGATGTTTTTGAAGAGGAGCATATGTCGAAAAAGCAAAGATTGAATTAGATAGTAAAGTATGTGCATTAAATAAACGGAGGCCTGCCGCTTATATTTTTACTTCAAATACCAGATTTTGCCCTCTCTCAATATTCGCTTTACTTAAAGTTGGACTGCAGATCTGTTTTTGATTCGGTAGGTTCGTTGTGGGCCCAGGTCTTGTTTTTAACAACTAGTGGGCGCCGATTAACAACTTCGAAGCCCAGTTGTTTTGTTTTCACGAACTTGCTCTTGAAAGCTCGAAGCCACGAATTGTCTGTGGGTTTTGCATCTTTGGCTGCCTCCTTTTTAGGGCCAGCTTTCCAATTTCTACTCTCCCACAACTCCCTCATCTCAGGGTCCATCTCGTCACTCAAAAAGTATTTGCGGTAGATCTTGTCAGCCTCTCGGATAGTGTAGTCTGTCTTCTGGATTCTCTTTTCGGCCTGCTGAATTAAGTAACTATCATCTTCCAGTATTCTCTCGGTTTGCTCGTCTAGATCTCCGCCAGTATCATTCATGGTCAACAAGTGCTTCTCACTCTGCGCCCGGTAGTAGTCAACTTCAGTTTCATTAATAGAAGATTGCGACGTTGGGGACAACTCAGGGCTAGTAACCCTCGCATGGGTCATTGGAACAGGAACTTGCCTGAACTCAAATTCTTCAAGATTTTCGTCACCAGGCGCGGACTTCTCGTTCAGTAAAGTCTTTTTCTTGGATTTAACGGCCTTCACTGCCGCTTTTGCAGTCAATGCAAAGCAGAAAATGGCGTAGAGAATATAGTAAACACCCACAGCTAAATGGATGGTCAATTGAGTGAACGCCACACACGACCTGACATACTCGCTGGTGCGCAACTCTCGAATGTATGGAATACACAAGATAGTCAGTACAAGTCTTGCGCACAGAATGGCATGATCCAAGCCGTACCATGGGGAAGCAATGAAGTAAGGTTTGAAAATCAATTTGAGAAAGTACTTCACAAGCTCAATTATACTCAAGAGAATAACTTGAGCCATCCCAAAAGATTGTAAAAACACAATGATAAACAGCAGCGCCACAGTGAAGAATAAGTCCAACAAAACGAAACTAAGCATCGACGGCTTGTAAAAATTGTACAAATGTACCCATATGACTATGGACTTCACCGAGGAGTAAAGCTTATAGACGTTGCATTTCTTGGGTCTTGAGAGTGCTTTGGGGACAAAGTAGTAGAACACAAAGTACAATACTGCTGTAAACCATAAAATGGTGGCAATTGAACCAGCAGCAACGGTTCCTTTCACTGGGGGCATATTGGGTAACAAAGGCATGTTATCAGTCAATTCATGCGGAAAGTATGAAGGGAGGAGGAATTTCCAAGGCTCCAAAAACTGGTAAGGAACCGTAGGATTGAATGCGTTTAGAGTCAAGAAGTATTGCTTGTAGCTGTAGAACCTTGAGTCATTGCTCGACGCCCTCAAAAGCATGTGCAACGTGAATATCAAAAATGGAAATCCGAAAGTGGTGATGCATTGACGCAACACTTGACCCAATATAGCCCAGCCATTTATTGAAAGCAAAAACGAGAATGATGGAGCATTCTGCACCTGTTTATCATCAGAATTCATATTAAAGGTGTCCATGGAACGATCAACGTTTTGATCAGAGATTGATTCCGTGGTGCTGGTGTTTTGCGTTAAAACGTTGTGTTTTTTCATACGAACGGGTTTCAAAGAGTATCCTGACGAAGATTGCAGGCCAAAGAAACGACCAAGAAAAGAGCCTGATTTGCGTTTGGCTAACACTTTAATGCTGATGAATATTTGGTAGCAAATGACAGTGAATGAAACCCAAATGGCTAGGCAAACCATGAAGTTCGGCCAGCAATGAGCAATATAATCATCGGAATTCGACTGAATCAATGAGTCGAGACCTATATTATGGTAGGTCACTAACACGTTGTCTTTTTCGGTAGTCGAGTGGCTTTTCCATGGAACGATGTGGATATCAATAAGAGTGCACCACTTCAATTGACTGATTGCAGACAGGAAGAAGCCAGGATACTGAACATTGAGCCCACCCAAAAACACTGCATATTGAAGATAGTTGAGAAGCTTCGTAGGGTCTGCATCCAACTGTCGGAGAAGGCTCTCATTGCAGATTGTAGAGGCCTCGATGAGAAATGGATTGGAGGATTCTTGGTCCGGCGATAGCACCTTGATAAAGAAATTGACGATAAAAGTGCACAAGCAAATGGCAGCCACGCCAAAAAATAGGAGCCTTTTAAGGCTTTTCGATTCGACAGTCGACGTGACGTAGCACACAGAACCACCAATAATATTGGACCTATTGCCATTGGAAACCACCGTGAATGCAAACGAGTACGAGCCCAAACTACCAAAATTAGCACTAATGTCAGCCTCATAGTAGAGCACGATTGAGTCGTTTTGGTATAAAGGGCACTGAGTGAGGTTTCCTGTAGTGTTTGAGAAGAATGACTCAATGGACCGATTCGACTTTGCAATCGATTCAAAAGTAGAAGCATTAAACATCACGTCCGTAAAATTTCCAGAATTCAACGGGCGAGACACGGGAGGAGTATCAGCTCTCTTGTATCGCGAAGAAGTCCTGTTGCTTCCCAAATGAAAAGGGTTCTGATTCTCCGGGATTCTGGAAGGTGTAGCCACAAAGGCCGATTTGGTGGCAATCCTTCCGTCATAGCGAGGCGAATTACCAAAATGAGAGGTGTTCTTGACGGCTAAATAGTCACAAAACCGTAGGTTTTCCTGAATAAGCGTCTTGCCCATGAAATCCATTTTCACATTAAGTGTAGTGAAACGGTTTGTTTGTGGATCCACATCGGATATCAACACATCTGTAGACGAGAGGTTAGTTCGATTCTGCACTTGGCTGTTGATGAAAAATTTCATCACCTTCTTATCTACGTCGATGGCCACGTATACTATGAAAGGCAGTAGTATCCGAGATTGCTTATCGTAGTCAAGAAGCAGATAAGACTGGATGAAACCGGCCAACATCAATCGTAGAAGGCTCATGAGGAAGAGAACAGAACATAGACATAACCGCATTACGACCGATGGAGGGAGCTCGAAGGGGAAAAAGGGGGAGGGGGAGGAGGGGAGCGTCCTAAATTATGGTAGAGGTACCCCGAGTACACAGTTGTGGTTGCTCTTGGACCGAACTATACGATTGGTGTCTTGCTAGCTGCTGTTCTTGTGGGCCGGTGTTCAGGGGTTAGAATGAGTAATTAGAACAAGTGAATGAGCTGCACTAGAAAATGACCGCAGCACGCAGTATGTGATATGCGCGGGTGCGTACAGATTGTGCGAGATTAACGGTACATTATTGAGTTTATGATATATTTCTTTGGACATTCCGTAAGGCAGTTGTGGCACACGATTGAAACTTTAAAGCTTTGGGGCTACAAGTAATATAATTTATGGCCTTTTCTGGCTATGTATGGTGGTGTTAGAATGGACCAAGTGATATATCAAAGTTCTATGACGTATATATTCGAGTATAATAATATGACTTAGATGAATTTATCATACTAGTCACATGAATTCCTCGTATATATATATTAATACATTGTTTATCTATCTAAGATTATAGCTACACCTAAACTTGTCCCTGTCCCTATGCAATGGCTTTGGCATACTTGAGTAAATATACGAGAATTTTTGAAATACTAAGAATAATATAAAACTGAATTATACAGATAAAAAACAGTTAAATAGTAAATTTTATTTCAGAACTTAAAAGATTTTTAGTTGAACACGATTATCTTTTCATAATCTCTTTAATGAATTGTAATTAAATCAGTTAAAAGCTGGTCCATGATAATTGGTGTACACACGATCCAATAACTTGTCTAATTCGTGTTGCGCATCAAATAATATGTCTGTATATTGTGGAAGCGAAACTTCTCCCTTTTCAGCTAGTCTCCTTAAATAAGGAGAAGTAATTAACTCTGAGTTTGATATATGTTGATTTTATAGCTGCTGACTAAGAAAACTCTTTTTCAGTCTCAATTTATTGAGGGTTGCTCGTCTACCCTCCTTTTTTCTTAAGAGTGGCCGAGCGCCCATATATAGACCTTCGGTCAAGTTAGTTCCCTGCATGCATCATACAGCTATGCCCCGAACCACGTCCGACCTTGATCAGACCACTTCTGATCAAGTGCTGGCTGGGTGAAATACCAAGCATTGAATCTGAACCTTTACTGCAGGTCATCACAAGATTCCTTGCAGTGACTGGAACTGCGTCTTGTATCTTGGTCTCATAAGTATGCTGCAGTTCAACAATGTGCACTAGACGAGCTACGACTGTAACAATCATCAATTCATATGAGAATGCGTTAGCTACGATGATCCATTGTATACATAGTTTCCCTTCAAACAGATCATCAGTATAATGTCAAAACCCGTGCCATCAGCAAATATAGCTCTAGCAAAAATTGAACGGCAGACCCATGATAAACTTTCACAAATTTAGAAAGCTACGCGTTTTTTGGGTTCGGTCGCCTATTGTTCTTTTAGACACGAGCTCGGTTAGCAAGTTGGGAACCTGCATGGCACTGCTCCTGCACCGTGTGCTTTAATGATCTTATTCATGATAATCTTTAGACAGGTTCCAGTCATAAATGAACGTATTCCCGTTTATCGCCTAACAACTTGGTACACATATTCTGTAAAGTCCATAATGGACGTCTTCATTTCGTCCTTGATTTATCTTGGTATGTATTCAACTTAGAACAGTTGAGGGAACTCCCTGTTAATCCAAGGGGAGAAAAACCTCGCTATTATACACTGAATCTATGTAATCCTGCAGATAAAACCATACCTACATACTATGCACTTCTGTAACCTACTAACTATTGTTTTCCTAAAATGCCTGTAGGCAGCTTGATTGGTGTGGTACCGGAATATAAATGGCTCTGGTCAGTAACGATCGATATTTTTGCCGCATGACTCGGCTTAAAATACCTAACGATGTCTGCATACTCCTCCTGTATTAACTGACCGTATTTGGTTTTGAGGTCTCTTGGGTAATATAGATGAAACTTTGCAATAAATATTTTTGCTGTTGTAACGTGAAGATTATGGATCAAATTGTTTTGCCATTTCTGAACCCTTGGATTGGTATCTCTGTCGTTTGGAGTCTAGCTTTGACCACCATACGCGGGTGAATCATGTTATGGTTGACGCCAGTGTCTGCAAACTTCTTGTCTTGGAGCTGTATCTCATAAGTGATATAGTTTCCGTCATTTGGTAGGAAATGTCCCTCGTTTCCTATGGGCCCTTGCTAAAGTAAAGGTGTCACTGGTCGACTAGGGCGCTGGGGGTTGCCGAGTCAGCATAGGTGGCCGTGGAAAAGACTGTAGCTAGCAGTACTTTCGATTCTTGGGTGGCTGATTCATAGATGTCTGGCCTTCTGGTTTCCTCGTTCGAAAGTGCGGTGGACGACTGTTGCTCCAGTCCATCTGTAAATTGAAGTATTGAACGATCTTTACATATTTTCAGACCTTTTTGCCGATCAGAGTTGGGTCCATTTCGCTAAGCGCTTGAGTTTTTTGACAACTCCTTCTGGGTTTTTGATTTTAGCGGGTCGAAGTACCTGAATTGTTAGCATCGTGGGTTCTATCCTGACCACTCGTTTTCGCATCTAATTAGCTCAGATCGTTTTTACTTGGTCGGTTTTGGGGACCATTCTGTGGACCTCTTTCTAATGAGTCTGAGTCCGTGGTTTTCATTTCACGAATGAGTTCATAGGCTTCCTTGTAGTTCTTGATGTGCACTGTTTCCACTTTATCTTTTAAGTGCAGTTTCAATCCATTCAAGTAGAGCCCAAGAGCTCATTCGTCGATTAGCAAGCCATAATTGGCAAACAGATGCCGGTAGTCGAACTCTTCATGATCCAGAAACGTTCGGCTTCGACTCCGTTAGTCTTCTGCAACATGGTTATCAAAGGCTCGAACTCAGGAGCTCTCATATCCATAATTTTAAAGCAGTCATCATAGGATAAATCATGATGTACTATAATATTACAAATGGTGTCGATAGACGTTTTCACTTGTTGATAAGTCTGCCGTCGGGTGATAAGATTAACCAACTTGACACGACTTTCTAAGTTCAAGGCCCTTTATTTTGCCGAATTGACCAATTTTGGATGTCCTTCTTCGCTTGTGATGGCTTCTCTGGCCCAGGGGACAACTCGTCTCCTGCGTGGCTTTGCACCGTCGGATCATATTTGAATACATCATCCACACTAGCACTACCAATGTCAGGCGTTGGGATATTGCCTATGGCCAGAGACCTTGCAGGATCAGTAAGTACTCATAGACTCAATCAAGCGAGAGAGTCGTTCGATGTTCTTTACCATCTCGGCTTATTCTTCCCGAGTGGCCCGCACTTGCAAGCCCTATTGGCAGAGCTCTCTCTATAAGTTAGCGATAACAGTAAACATCTGGTGGTTAGACTCAGTGCTTCCAGCGGTTTGGGGTAAGGGTAAAGAGTGTTAGGACTTAAGCATGACTTGAAGGGATATATAAAATAAAGTTCTATATCATATGTATATTCGAATACCGTAATATGACTTAGAGGAACCCTTGAGGATGCATTTAGTGAGGCGAAGGTGCTGGTCTTATATACTTTCTTGGGCGGCTGCGGGTAACCTTTGAGGGATTTCCTGAAACTGCGGACTTCAGGGATGTGAAACAACGTAATGTTTCATCTGTCCTGAGAATCTTCAATTAGGACTTCTCAGTGCGGTACATCTTACATGCATCAACGTGCATGATCATCACCACCGCACCATCTCACTCCTATGAGTGGCATGGTTTGATGCTAAGCTTAAGTTGAGCTTCGGTAGTATAATTCATTGACACTAGGTACTCAATTGTAGCTGTCGTATAAATTTTTTAACAGCCTTTTTAGGTAGATTAGAAGCCTTCGTTGCGTCTTTAACTCAGTTGTCAGACTGAAGATCTGAAGGTCCTGTGTTCAATCCACAGAAATTGCAATCTTTTTGGATATTTTTTTATTTTACGTATTGACTGATGTTGAGGATACATTTGAGGTGGTACTGTCACCTTATACTGTCACCTTATACTGTCACCTGATACTGTCCTCTCATACTGTCCCCTCATACTGTCCCCTCATACTGTCCTCTCATACTGTCCTCTCATACTGTTGACTTGATCCTCGTGACGTGGTACTGTTGACTGGTTGGTCAACCTTACGTTAGTGCTATCCCTGCCGTTGATTCACTATATAACATTAATCCCAGTGGTGTCTCTAATCGTTGACCTTTTTAAATTTAGGGAACAACCGGCTCGCATGATAGTTCATGGAGCTTGCACCTACCTTTGTGGGCTTGAAAGTTTCCATGCAAGTCTTCAATTCGTGCTCAAATCCGGAGCACTGGGCTGAACCTTCTCCATTGGCCGCCCAGCAGTTCAATAGAGATGACATCAAAACAAAGCATTGATTGGTGGACTTGGATACATTGTTATTTCTGAGCTTGATCTTGGGTAACTTGGGCAAAGCCTTGCTCTGTGCCACCTTTTTGTATGCCATTCTAGTGCTAAGGATGTTTGGTGAAAAAAATTTGATGTTCTCCGACATGTGCGCGAGAGAGGTTATATGTATGCACTCCGTTATTCCAGTCCAGTCCAGTCCAGAACAAGACAAGACAAGACAGACAAGACAGAAATATATATGGCTATGATTTTAATAATCTATAGCCTCTGTCTTGAAGATTTTAAGCGTCTGTGATTGGCGTCTTAAAAAACTATGACGTTGGCGCAGTCGGAATGGTTTTCTCTTCAACCAGTAGATTCTCAGGAAACTGCCCGAAGTGAGCTTCTTGTGTAAGAACACATTATAGTATTTTGGCACCAGCAAGCGCTCTTTCAAGACCCGAGGCATCAATTCAGTTTCCACAGTTTGGTGGATCTGGTTATAGGTATTCTTCATGAAAGCTGCACGATCCTCCGACAGTTTATACTTGATTCTGGTGAGCGAGTCTATTTGCTCACTCAAGTTAATGAGCACTACCTTGAACAAGTGCCTGTAAAGATGTCTGTAATGTCTGATGGTGGTTAATAAACAACCGTAGTAGGGAATGAGATCAAAGTAGTTCAAAGCATACTTGAAGGTGGGCCCGGTATACTTTGTAGCAAAGGGAATCTTCGACACCAAGAGGTACAGGTTGGTCTTTATTTCCCGCTTCAATACCAGAAAAAGTGGGATGGTGCTCCTGTTAATTTCCAACGAGAGCATACGCTGCATCTTGAAGATTTCCTCCTCAATGTGGGTCTTCAAGCTTACTAGCTCATTATCCGATGTGTTATAGTCCTCGATATTCTCAATCATAATAGGTTTGCCCTCCAACAGTAGGAAATCCTCGGGACTGTTAGGTTTTATATCGTGCGGCATTAACGTTTCTTCGAGCGCATCATCCTCCATGAAGTTGACCTCCTTTTTATGGATCGGTACTTTGGTTGTTGTAGGACTCAGATCTCCAATCAACTCAACGGGAATATTGAGTGATTTGCTCTTTTCTGACAAAAACCCATTTTTGCTTCCATTTAACGGAGCTCCAGCAAAACTTCTGTCGAAACCTACTACGTTGAAATGGTACGTGCTTTCGAGCGCCTGCTCCAACGCGAGCAATTGGGTTTTTTGATCCCGTCTCGCAAATTTGCATAGATCAGTTAACCGTTTATTCCGGATCGACAAGAGGCTTTTCGTATCAATCGAGAGCCGTTTTTTGTACTTGTAATGGACGCCTTGGTCATTGTCCAAATCCTTCAAGGCCTCGTAAATCTTCTCGATATCTTCCCAGGGAGTCCTTAGAATGTCTATCTCATCAGGAAGTCTGCTAATAATCTCGTGCCTTCGAAATGCTAGGCTGGAGGGATAGCTCCCGAACTGCCTTCCTTCATCAAAACTGCTCTGCAAATTGATGTCATGCTTACTCATGAATCCCAAGTTGAGAGAACTTTCTTCGAGCTCTTTGGAGTAAAGCTTCACAAAATCTTCAAGCGAGTGTGACTGCTTCTTTTTCGGCGCCTTGGACTTGCTGCTGATGGCCTTTTTCTTGGATTCGGCGTCTTTCCCAACTTTCCCTTTCAGAAGAATATCCCCAAGCTGCTTTAGCTGGATTTTATTATTTTCGGCATATTTGGTAGAGGAGGAAAAACCTCTATTAAGGACTTGTTTTGTAGAAAGCCTGATCATAGTCGAAACCTTTTCCGGTGGGGGGAGTGAGAGATATGACGCTAGATTCAAGGACTTACTTGCGGAAGAGAAGCAATATGTCCAGTAGCTGGTTTAAATAAAATGTGGTGGTGGTGGTTTAGATGCTATAGTGATTAGATTTGAACCGGTTTTGACCCAGTGTAGAGTGGTTTAGATAATGTAGTGCTCTAGCTGGCTATTCAGACTATAGGAAATGATTCCTAGGTGTAGTGCGACTTCGGCCCTATGCGATCGCAGTCGCGCGCCACGTCACGTGACTCAAGCCAAGAAGCTAATCTATACCTATTTTTGAAATAAAAGCGCACGTTTACAAGATTTCTACAGTAGAAGTCAAAATACCCAGCCGTTAATTGATAGTAAATAGAAATGAAAGTCATGAAAGTTCGTGGACTCGAGAAATCGGGTCTAGATTGGAACACCTTCTACTTGAGCGAGAAGAGTTCTTTGTTGTGTGCATGTGGGGGAGGCTTCACTAGTATTGGACTAATGGAACCAAGGGAACTGCACAGACTTTGTCTACTGTGAGTCGCATCAAAGTGGTCCAAGGAGAGGGCCGAGGCCGTTGAGGAGCTTCTTGAAATGGAAGATCCGGCCGTGTTTCTCGAAACCTGGATGTGTAAAGTATCATTGTTGACCCTAGGAGAGAGCCTCGTAGGCGTGTATCTTGTAGGAGAAAAGCAAGAAGAGGTATCACTTTCATAGCCTTTGCTAGAGGAGTGAGAATGCAGAGCAGCTTCAGCAAGTGCTTGCTGTCTCTCTAGGAAGAGTTGCATCTTTTGAGTATTGATCAATTTATCCTTGATTGGCTGCAAGAAATCAGCCAATTGTTTCACCATATCGTCGTTGTACACGCGGACGTCCCAGTTCAAAAGAAACAAGAGCTGTCTTTCCATTAAGTTAACATCATTTAAAGAGAACAAGCCATCGGAGTAGCGAGCCCAGTGGATATTTTTTGGCGAGGAGTCATTGTGAAACTTCGAGGCTAAGATTAAGCAACTCAAGAAGATGCGGTGTCTGGTGCAAGGTAAGCCTTGAGCATTTTTAGGGAGTCTGGCCTTCAACTTATCCAAGATCACTAAGGTGGCCATCAAGGTGCCGGTGTAGACATTTGTGTGATTGACCAATCTAGTGATGAATGACAGGAGTGAAGGCAATGGCTTACCACTTTTGGCAGTCAGCATTTTTATTTCTTGACAAGGGATCACTTGCAAGGTCTTCACCACCAACTTTTGCACCATGTCGGGGGAAACGGGTTGCCGAAGAAATAAGTTTAGAGCTTTCATATCGAGGGAAGAAACCATCTTGAAAATTTATATTTATGCAAGGAAATCAGAAAGGAAATAGATGGGAATGTAATGCTGGAAAGGAAATGCAATCAGAAAGGAATGAAATCAGAAGATAATGGAAAAGTCGCTATTGACAGAATTTATTAACCAAGAGTCCCTTTTTATATAAATGTAAAGATACTCGACTTTCCTGTGATGTCAGGGGTGGAGATCGGATCGGACAAGCATTGCATTATATAAAAAGATGGATAAGATTTTTCGATCCTTTTCGCGACGCATGATCGCGCTCTCCTGAAGAGAAGCCCCCTTGGACGCGATATTGGGGCAGTGCGCATTGTTTAGTGCGCGAACAATTGGTAAGAAAAAAGATTCTAAGCCAGGTGGCTTAGGAACCGAGAACTCAATTAACGCCCAATCTCGTAATAGTTTTATTGGCATCGTGGAATGTTATTAGTAATCAATGACAAGACTAAACCCTCTCCAGCATGGAAGGGTTGTGAAATACATATACTCAATGACCTTGAAACTAAACTGTAGAGCATTAAGGAGAAGGGGACAACAAGTACATACAAGCCACGATTGCAATTCCACCACTTCAATCCCAACACACTTTAGTCCCAACACTTTAAAATTCAACACTGCAAAGGAGAGCCATGGTTGCAAAGAACAACATTATTTTGCACCCCAGTCAGCTATTCATGAGCCATTTCGTGTGCATCCAAGTCAACTGTAAGAAAGTGTGGGCGGAGGTTTGCAGCATTGTTTTTTGTCTCAGCCAGAAAGCCTCTGCGCAAGCACCAGGTTCTTAGATGATTTTCCCCTGCAGGCTAGAACTATGATGCAGTGAGGAGCCCATTTTTTATATTGTTCATTTGCATTTGAAACGGTTATTTTTTTTCTTTACATTCGGTTGCATATTGGATTTTGCATTTACATAACCACTTACATCTGATTTACCCCTGGAGTGTGTGGTGGTGGTTGTGGCTGCAAGTGTTGGCATTGGAAAGCTGGAATCTTAAGTTCGCGGTCGATGCTTCTAAAATGTGTCCACTTGGCTGGTGCCTTTCCGCTGCGAGCCTGCCAATACTCATGACTGCGCTTTTTCATCGAGCGTGCAAGCCTGGATTTTTCTTGTTCGAGTACTTGGAAAAAAGAAACCGTTGCTATGTCGCTTGTGAACCTATGTCATATCCTGCATGCTTTCTCGCTTTGCAAAGTCTAAATCGTCGTGTGTTGCGGTGAATTATGAGAACAATATCATGCATAAGTCATTGATCTAGATTGTCTCGAAGGCTTATTGTACCTACATGAATGAAATTAAGTGAATCAGTGATATCAGTGATATGAGTCATATCAGTCAAGTCATATCAGTCGAGTCATATCAGTCATGTCATATCAGTCATGTCATATCAGTCAAGTCAAGTTATACCAGTCATATTAGCAATATTACTGGGTGTCAGATCACTTTCAGATCACTGTCAGATCTCTAATTCAAATTATTGAGACTCGGCCAACTGCGTGTTACTCCTACCTCTAAGTTGAAACACTAGTGACTGGTCGATTAGCCGTTTACAGTATGTATGGTGGAAAACGCGATGAGGACGCGGCCTCAGTCTAGACTCGACCCAGAGAACAGGCACTCCTTCTCGCGTCCACACGAAAGATGCGCCCTGAATCCCCAGTACCTGAAACTCCTTGATTCACCTAGCTGCAGTGGGCATATTAAGGTTTATCATCAGGAGTAAGGGGTATTAATGACCCCGCAAGTTTTATGTTTTTTCTGCACCGAAGATCCGATCGTTCGTTTTTTTTTCTTTTTCCTCAAGCTTATTATGTTCAAGGCCTTCTTTTCTCTCCTCTATCAGACAATCCGGTCTCAAGCTAGCAGAGACTACTACAATTTGACATTACAGACTGGTCATTTCATACTTTGACAGCACCATCATGTCGATAAATTGCTTTAAACCCTTAGATAGAGAAGCCTAATTATCCAAGACACTTTAACCAGAAGTCTAATTATCCAAGACAATTTAGGCAACTGAAATTCTTAAGGATCTAGGCTAATCTCATAATTTATATTAATCTTCAAAAAAAATTATTTACAAATTTCAGATCACAATTCCACACACTCGAATACGTCCAGGACAAACCCTACACACAACAACTCTAACTTGTTAGTATAATCTTCACTTGAAAGACATGTCAGGAATAATGGGTATACTGGATCGATCATAATTTGAGTACTCTGATTGGTGCACAGCATAATGTCATCATTATGTCCTTGATAATCACATACCTATTAGATCTAAGTGATGCGAGAAAAAACTGCAACAAATTGAATAAAATTACTAGATGAAAATTTGCTTTTATACTGCGCGTGGTCCGGGTAATCTGCTTTGCATGCAGGTCACCTACAATGAGGGTTCAATTAATTTATATGGCTGCGAACAAAGGTCAATCGATTATAAAAGAAAAAAATTAAATGCAAACTACTCCTCAGATATACATCGAGAAGCTTTGAGATATAGTTTTTTTTTTCTTTTTTAAATATAAATATTTGAAAATCCCTTAAAAGCTGTGTTCATGTCAAACGCAGGAAAAATGTCGTGTTGTGGGCTGAGTGGAAAAAGTTTATCACTGAGGTCATTAGGTGCCTCCCTTCCAAACTCCCTCTTATTGTCTTCCTTCATATCGTTGATTTGCTGCCAAAGAAGATCAATCTCTGGAACGTTCGATGCAAAATTATTGATTCTCAATGATGGAATGCAATCCTCAAAGTCGTAGTTGTCTGGGAGCTTTTGGTAATATTGGGGAAACTGCGGCGGTGCCTCAGGTTTGACTTCTGCTACCGCTCCATTTTTTTGTTGACCTTGCTGGTTGATGGTGTCCATCATGTATTCAGAACCGTTAGGATTGTTCGTGCTGTGTTGCATAATTTCTCTGCCAGGAGCTGTGTCGAATTTACCTTGGACGTATTCATGGCTAGCATTCTTGACTCCATTCTCGTCCATGTTGTTAGGATTAGACTGCTTGAGAATATACTCTATCTTGGTGAAACATTCATGGCTCAGTGCGAGAATCTGGTCGATCTGGGGCTGCGTCAATTCAATGAAATGGTAGTCCAATTCAGCAAGTTTCTGGCTGAACTCGTCTGACATTATCTTCTGCAACACATAGGTATGTGTTTTGAAAATCCTCCAGGCATAATAGTATCTATGGTTCAACTTCGACAAGCAAGATATGTTGAACTTCACAATATCCGAAAGAATGTTGGTCAAACTGCACACGCTACCAAAGTGGTGTTTAAAAGTGTCGGAGGCCTGGAGCAAATGCTTGTGGTCCGGGTTTTGTTTCATTTTCAAGATATTCAATCTTGCTCGGGCAATAACTGCAAAAAAGATCTGGTTGCACTTGTGTATCAAGGCTATGATGGAAGTATTCAAAATGAGCCCGGGGGTGGTGGATGCAGAATCGAAATTAGACCGGCTGCTCAACAACAAATCTAAAATCTCGGGAATGAATTCCCCACAAAAGAACGAAATGATCTTGTAAAGGTAGGAGAAACTGAGGTCAAATCGCTCCGACTTCTCGAAGTTCAAAAACAAGTGATAAAAGATCGACATGGCAAATTGCTTCATGTTTAAATACACTTTAAGCTTTAACACCTTGACAAAGGGGAAATCCGACGACTCCACCACCTTTTCTTTCAGCATTTCTGTGCCGCCAAGGTCTATCTTCATTGCAGGCAGTCCGGTGTTGAAGGAGGATTTCGAGCTTGATTTCCGGCGCCGCCGCCGCATCTCCTCCGATGGATACAGACTCTTGAGGATCCTAGACGATGTATAGTCTGACAAAGTGCCCAAGTCCTCAGACACCTTTCCCTCAAACATATCCATCAAATGGAGGAGCTCGAATACCTTCACAGTGTATTGGAGCAGGACGCAGTGCCGTATCATTTCACTAAAATTCTGGTAAAATGTCCCTGTCCATGTTAAAAGCGAACACAACCTTATCTCCATATCCTCGTTAAGCACATTGGATGCACCGCTTGTGAAATAAGGCACTTTTATATTGCTATAGTTATGGTCAACCATAATGGGAAATCCGAATTGCCATGCTAGCTTCAAATCCATAAGCTTGACAAAGAACCAGATCTTCCTGCAGATATTGGCATATCTGATCTCTTGCACCAGCAACTTCTGGCCATACTGAGAATCGAGATCGCGGTGAATGCCTAGACAGTATCCAACGTGGATGCAAGTGGCATTAAGAGCACTGGTATCATAGCCATCGGCGGAATTTGTTTCTTCTGGAGCCATGTCCGAGTATATCCGTTTAATTAGCAAGCATTGGAGTACACTTAAAGAACATTTCTGTTCTCCGGTGAATTGATCAAGGCATTCATGCACGTAGTCCATGAAGTCAATGCCGACCGGATGCGTCAAGATATACTTTGACTCAAACAAGAGTGTTCTCCGCCTTTGAGAGAAATGCTCGGAGCCACCACTATCACCGGTAGCGGAGCCGTTGATATCCAGATTCATGTCATCAGACGATGTGTATGGGGAGTCGATGATATCTTCGTTCTCGCTTCGAATATTGGAAAAAGTAGAGAGATAGGAGATTCTAAGTACTAGGAGAAGAATCCCCATGGTGGCAAAGTCCTTCCTCTTTCTTATGTTGATGTGGTCAAACTTCTCCTCGGACTTACACTCGGGGCCAAGAATAGCCAGGATCTCACCCCGGAAATAAGTCTCGTCAAGAACACAAATGTACGGGTACACGACTTGGAAAAACCTCGTGATGATGAGAAACACGGTTCTCTTATTGGGGAGGAAGAGCTTCAACTTCTCAATGATGTCCAAGGATTGATCGATGGCACCTTCAAAGACAGTCAATCCCAACGCCAAGGTCTTTTTGTTGAGAGTAGCCTTGAGGTCGCGACGAGAGGTGGGCGAGACTTGTTTTCTGCCAAGTACCGGAGTTGTACCCACCAGCTTACTCTCGCTGAAGCGGATCTCCTCCCGGTTCTTTCCCTCCGGTACCTTTTTAAACGCATTCTCTCGATTCTGTTTATTGGAAAAATCCCACAAGACCCGGAGTGCCATGTCTTTCTGGATGTATGAGAACCACGAAAAAGGGCCATGGTTGAAGATCTTTCCTCCATCCCGAAACACAGATGAGTACCCCGTGTAGAGGTCAAAGGGCTCATCCAAATGCAGCTTGTTCTCGGGGGAGTCTTCCGGTCTCCGGTGCAGGCCTTGAGTGGCACCAGGAAAGCCAGCTGACAGGTAGCCATGGCCATTTATGGGGCCCACAAACGCCGATCCAAACGCAGGGTACATTTCAGGGTGGAAGCCCTGTACATTCTTATCATTTGCAGGGTTTAGTTCAGTGTGACCGACTTCCAAGCCAAATTTTGCAGAATTGTCACCATAATTATGAGAAGCAAAGTTAGCATTTGGAGCTCCAACAAATGGCATCTGATTGATGGGACGCATTAGTGAAGGATTTTGTATTTGCTGATTGATCAAGTTTTGATAGACCTTTAGGTTTGATTTGTTCTGGTAATTTTGGTACTGGTTGTTTTGGTTCTGGTACAAGTTCTGGTACAGATTGTGACACAAGTTGTCATTCTGATTGACATTCTGATTGACATTCTGGTTTTGGTTATGGTTCTCATTCTGACTTTGACTTTGACTCTGTTTCACACTCGGACTCACTTTCACATTCTGACTCTGTTCCACACTCTGATTCACTTTCACTTTCACTTTCACTTTCAGACTCTGGTTCTGATTCGGAATCTGTTTCACCTCAAACACAGGCTTCTTAGAGCGCTTTCTCCCAATTGGTGCCTTCAAATCCACATCATTGGAGCTCTGCTTCCGTTTAAAAACCATCAACGTGCCAGCCGTTTCATGGTTCATCACATGATCCTCAAAGTATTCACATGCATTGCTGACCTTATGCTTTATACACGAAGAACAGGGCAGTTTGCGATCGCACCTGACCTTTCGCCGCTTGCAATGGTTGCACAGGAGTGCGATCCGCTTACGGCTGTTCACCTTGGTGTTGTGTGCCGAGTCTCGGTTCATTGTGCAGTTTTGTAGTTTTATTAATAGTGTGTCCTGCGAGTGGAGTTGTTACGCGATAAGATGTGTATGCGCGAATATTGATAATGAATCGATGCTTCCACAACTATGCCAGCTATGTGACATTTTTTGCTGAGTATTTCCGATATTTCCGATATTTCTGTTTAATTAGGTTTGAATCTGCTTGAGTCTTTTTTTATTTCTATTTGTCTTTTTTTACTTTTATTAGTCTTTTTTTACTTCTATTTGTCCCTTTTTATTTCTATGCCTGCTACATTCTGTATTGAACATGACATCATTCTTAGATATTACACACTTTATTAATAGTAGTAAAACATGACCGCAAAAAGCTTAGATGCTTGTGGGGTTTTGTTGGAATCTATGGTCTGTTTGCTTGATCTTGGGAATACATAATAAGTTCCTCTCGTGTTCTCAGCGGCAAACTCAACTTCACATAAGAACGCAACAGGAACAATCCACGCTCATTAGTCAATAAGTCAACAATTCACACAGCTCTGGAACGTTTGAGATTGGTGGTATTGTTGGTATCTTTGTATTTTGATTTTTGTATCTTGATCTTCCTATCTTGATTTTTGTATCTTGATCTTTCTATCTTGATCTTTCTATCTTGATCTTTCTATCTTGATCTTTCTATCTTGATCTTTGTATCTTGATTTTTGTATCTTGATTTTTGTATCTTGATCTTTCTATCTTGATCTTTCTATCTTGATCTTTCTATCTTGATCTTTCTATCTTGATCTTTCTATCTTGATCTTTCTATCTTCGTATTCTTCGTAATTCCTTCACGTTCAATCCTCCAAATATCCATAGAATTCAAACAACTTCAATAACTCATCGTTTCCAATCATACTTTGTTCATCAAAAATCTCTTGGTAGTCACCTTGTCCTTGCTTTTCTTTTACCCAGCCATACGTGTTCACCGTATTATCATTTCCGTACATTGCCCTATTGGCCGCTATGGCATTGAAACCTGATGCGGACTGTAAAACATCATTGCTCATTTCCGAGTTGGTGGTGATTTTAGACGGAGAAATTGACTTTACCTCGGTCATCTTGCCATCATTGCTTCTCTTTTCTTCTGCCCTCTGGTGGTTCTTTTGACGTCTTATGGATTCCAACTTGGCAAGCCGGAACTCTTCACAAAGCTCACACATGCTCTGCAATTCGGGGTTGGACATGAACTGTAGCATATTGGTACCATTGTGGAAAAACGACAGTTTTTTTGTGTTAGTGAACCCTGTTAGCAAAAGCTCCGGGTTCTCCATGCACTGTTTCAACACAAAGAACGCCATCACGTAAAGCTTGTATGAGTTAATGTAAGTGTTGCTCATACTCTTGAAATGCCCCACGAATAACTCGGCTTCAATGAGTGAAATGGTGAATAGGTTATCAACAACTTCGCAACGCTCTTCGAAGTTCTCTGTATCATCACTTCCTCCTCCCTCCATCTCTTTGATGGCCAAAGTCCGCTTATAATTGATCAAACGAATGAAAAACGATGACACGAAGTTATGAGTCTTTATCATACTTCTTTCTATGCGGGACGTCAAGATGAAGTCATAGTGGGGTCCGAAAAGTTCCTCTGCATTGTCCAAAGCATAAGACATAATGTACACTAGCTGGACGACAGATCGAATGAAGATTTTGAACAACTCAATTCCTGCCCCTATTTCTGCATCTTTATCTTCATCAAGTTTTTCTTCGTAATGGAGAACGACCAAATAGTATAAGCACGACAAATTGGCTCTGGTGTTGATGAACAAGAGAAAACGCCGTACTTTCATGAATGGCTCTTCATTTTCTCCGGCCTTGCGCGGTGCAATCGGTTCTTTGGGGGCGGGACTGCTAATATAGTCCCTGAAGAAATCCTTGCCAAAACACTTGAGGAAAATTTTCTCCAACTTGCTTGTTTCCGACAACAAATCAATGACTCTCAATTTCTTCCTCAAGTTGGTGACCTTTGTGACTATGCTACGGTAGCATGCACTAATAGAATCTACTTTCAAGTTGAAAGCGGACACTTCCTCCGAAAACAGTGCCGATGGCTCGACGTCACTAATGTCCAAGTTCTGCAATTTCATTGGCGTTCCGCAGTATATCGAGTTGTTTGCATCTGCGTTGACAATGAAGTTCCAAAGAGATCTCCATGTGTTCACAAAATCTGGTTTTTTGGAGATACTGTTGATCGTACTGTACTTGAGAGGATCTCTGTTCAAGCCAATGGAAAGCGCCTGGTTCACTATGGCCCCAAACAACAACTGAGAGTCACAGCCACTCAAACCAAGACAATCATTAGGGAGCAGCGACCTGAAGAAGAATAAAAGCGTCAAACTTTGTACAGACTTGAAAGTGGTCATAATCTTCACTTTCTCCTCTGATAAGCACAGATTTATCACGCTCAAGCGCTCTTCCGATTTGAACCGAGTGATGTCCTTGATCAAGCTAATTTCCAAGTCAGTATAGTTTATGTCTATCTCGTTGTTCGGAATCAAAGACATGTAGCCTAGCTGGACCATAATAAGAAGAACTCCGGCAATAGTTAGTTCTGAGTCACTTCTAATGGAAACTTGTTTATAGTATCCTTCATTGCTTTCGAGAAAGTCCCCTTTAAACAAGTTTTTGAATTCCTTGAGTACAGTTTCCTCGTGAAATATAGGCACAAATGGGTGCACATAGTGAAAGAATTTCTCAACTGCCATGTACACCGCAGACTTGCTTGGAAGAATTTTGATGACATTGCCAGCGACAAAATTATAGTAAACCTCCTTTGACTGCTGAAGTGCAAGGATAGACTGTATTTTGTTCAACGGGTTTAAGCCATTATCGTTGTCCTTTTCAGTCACTTGGGAGTCTTCAACGGATTTCTTAATTTTGGTGGTAACTAACGTATCGTCATTAATGAAGATCTGGTCAGAGACCTGCTCTATCTTAGCTCCATCTTCGGATATTGGTTGGTCAAAGGCTTCCAGAGATGCAGAAGTATGACTCACGTTTGCATTTGCATTTAGCTCGTCTCCCTCCTTCGGTTTCGATACTAACTGCAGAAATTGTTCATTTTTGAAGAGATTCATGGTGAAATTCCGCACGAGCTTGGTAAATGGGTCTCGTTTTGTCATTCCAACATAGGACAAAGGACCTTGTTGCTGCCATAACAGACCGTCCACCAACAAGGTGCTTGATGCCATGGAAAAAGAGCTCATGGTATCGTCTATGGCAATGCGGAGAATGTTCTGACCAATTGATACGGAAACAAAGCCAGGTTCTGTATATTCCTCAGCAGTGTTTTGAGATAAACTTCCCTTGGTGGAAGATTGGTATGTCAGTTTAGATTTTGAGGGAGAGATTTCGGATGGTTGAGCGTTGCGTCTAAGAGAGCTGGCATCCATAGGAGACAGAAGGCTGGAGTCGGAGTTGGAGTCTGGAGGAGGGGGAGGGGGAGGCATGGCGTAAGCTTCAGCATCAGAACCCAACTTTGGGGGAATGGTTTTGGGGCATGTTGACTCCAAGGATAGATCGTGAACGAGTGAGTTCCCGTGTTTGTTAGTATCGTTATTATACATTGTTGAAGAAGAGCTGGTGGAAGTTGTAGATCCCAGATGGTTGCGGTTTGAAGGCAACGAGTTCAGACGAAGGCTCATATCCTCACTTAACAGTTCTCCACCTAGAGACAAACGTGGTCCTCGAACCTTCGGACCAAACGCAGACGAGCTGGACGTGGAAAGAGAAGGATCCCGTAGAAGAGTGGGGTACACATTGGTAAACGGTTGGCTATTGGAGCGCAGGAAAGGAGGCGGTCCACCGGGAGCATTGTTGAGCTTGAGTCCACAGTTGACCGACAGAAACTGTCCGTGGAAATTCTGGTCAGCAGGAGAAGTCAGGGCAGGCCATTGTTGGTACATCGAAACCATGTGATTTGACACAGGAAGAGACCCATAGGGCATATTTCCGGGGTGAGCAGGGGGGGCGTTTCCATTCAGGAGGGTCGGTATGTTAAGAGAGTTTGAAAGGTTTTGTCCATTAGGAAGGCTCTGTCCATTAGGAAGGCTCTCTCCATTAGGAAGGCTCTGTCCATTAGGAAGGCTCTGTCCATTAGGAAGGCTCTGTCCATTAGGAAGGCCCTGTCCATTAGAAATGCTTGGGATGTTCAGAGGCCCTAGCGGCATCATCTGAGGATTACCCACGCAAAGGTAAGGAGAATTCATGATTTTTATAGGCAAACCCCCCAAAGCTGAGTACTGTGAATGTGGATCAAAATCATCTTCGAATTTACATAGATGAGCCACAGACTTCTTTTTGCAAGGACCGCAGACCGGCTTTTGGCGGTCACATCGGGACTTCCGTTTTCGGCACACCAGGCACGATGTAATGATCCTCAGTCTCTTTTTTGGGGTCTCTTCCATGTAAAACAAGTTTCTTTGTCAGGGAGGTAAAATTGGGTGGAAGAGGGAAAGAGGGCTATATGGGGAGACTGAGGGTTTCGAAAAATGGGGAAACTGCGACCCCAAAAATACAGGATATAAACAGTGGGGAACGGCTAAGAGAGGGCTTTTTTCCGCAAGCTCCACTTTACGAGCCTATTTTGGTCTCTGCATAGGTGGAATTTTTGGTTTAAGTTACGAGTGAAATTTCATTTAAAAGAATGTCTCAGAATAATGCCTCCCTACGTGCACCACAATCCGAACTAATTGAACGGCCGACGACTCACAAGCGCACACCGATAGGCATAAGATGCGAATACTTGAAGAGAATATTGTTATATTATTGGACAATTGTTGATTATTGTTTAATAAATTTTTTAGGTTATTTTTAGGTAAATTGAATATCGATAGATGAGTGATATGACTAGTATGAGTGATGAGTGATGAGTGATATGAGTGATTATCAGTGATACGAGTGATTATCAGTGATATCAGTAATATATCACTAAATATAACTATGTTTCTTATATTTCCGATATTATGCATCTTTATCCTAGTAAGAAATGCAGTTTCTCTTCCGATCAAAGCTCATTTGGTTGGTCGAGAGGTCAGTGAGGGAAGCACGCTCGATGGGTTAAGTTGCTTACAATGCATCCGAGTATGCTCGCTCAGGAGTGTATGCAAGAGAATGCAGTGCGGGGTATACGCCACGCAGAATAGTGCGATGCATGTTTGTAAAGAGGTAAACGTCCAGTCCGATTGGTACGTCGGTACATCAGGAGGACCAAGTAGTAACCATGGAGACTAATCAATATCAGTATCCCAGTTAGAAGTAATAGTAATAATACTATTTTATACGAGAAGTATTTCTGGTGGGTCTGGAAGTGGAGGACATCTTGACATGGCCTTCCCCAGGTAACATTTATTTGGTTGGTTTAGTTGGTTAATTATTTAGACTGTGAAAACTGTTCCTTTTATAATCGAGATGAGCATTCACTGCATATATCCTGGTTAGGGCTATCTTATCAATTTAGGAAACAAATCCCTGGGGCTTGCGCTTAGGGCTTCGTCAACAGTGCGCACTATGTGCACACTCCTGTGTCTTGTTTCTCAACAGTGTTTCTACCTGCGCATAGGGAATGCATGGAACCTATTCCGTTTGGGAGGATACACACTGCCACTGCTGGGGTTGGGTCAATTGGCAAACGACCCATTTTGGGCTAGTTACTACTACTACTACTACACTAATACTACTACTACTACTACTACTACTACTACTACTACTACTACTACTACTACTACTACTACTACTACTACTACTACTACTAC
>NLAU01001001.1:0-46388 GCA_002370875.1 Metschnikowia arizonensis | reverse complement strand
AGTATAGTGTATGGAGTAGTATAGTGTATGGAGTAGTATAGTGTATGGAGTAGTATAGTGTATGGAGTAGTATAGTGTATGACTAGTTGGATGCAGGAAAAAATAAAAGGCACAGTATGTCATAAAGGCATTCTGAATCGCTGAACTAGTAACTAGAATAAGCGAATGTTCTTGAAAAGCTATCTCAAAACAAACTTCGGTTTTCCAGATCCGGAAAGTTTCATATTCAACACTAATGGCCATTATTGAATATGAGGAACTACGAAATCTAGTGTCAAGCGACTGTAAAATGTTGTAGTACCTATATATATCTGCATATCTGTAAAGTCTTGTCCATGCTCTAGTTTCACAAGCGTTTGTAGCGGCCGCGAAATAATAAATATCTATCGCGTGATCAAGCACAATGCACTGTGAAACAATGTACCACGTCAGGTACACGAGAAAGATGCTAGCTAGGTCGTACATCAGGCCATAGAATTTTTAGCGTCCAAGGTTATAATACTGGCCACAGATACAGAAAATGCCTCTGTGCTTAATCTAGTGATAGTGATAGTTATAGTGATATAAAGAATTATAGAGTATATATATGGGGTTTGACATAGAGCAAGATTGCATTCCTAAATTGTTTCCTTCACATAGCACAACTAACATTCATTCTTGATAAATCAATAAATCATACCTATATATATGGGAAAATATATTTTGTGTATCATTTATATCTTTGATGGATAGCACACTACCCATCTTGATAATTATAGCCTACACAGAGCAATAATGGTCTGAGCGAAAAGTTCGAGCCAATTAGTTCGGGCCGAAAAACCTGAGCGGAGAAGTTGAGCTTCTATTTCCTACCAACTAAGGTCTAGATAAACCCTGGATCCTCAATTTCCAGGAAGCTATCAACGAATGAACATAACTAATTAGGTAACAGACGTAACCCAAGAATCTAACACTTTTTATATATCTATAAACATTTTCCATTAATATTGTCAGATCGTCAATGGTACCACACACCATGTGGATAATTATAGTCTACTTCCGCATCAGATGTCTAAATCTGACGTTGTTAAAGCAATTCAGTCGTCATACACAGGACTTTCCCAACCCTCACAAACGCTACTTCTGAGTTTTGGTAAATACAACCAGATCCTGGAGTTAAGATGTTACAAAGGGGTTTTTCAAACTCCTCCAGTAAGTCTATATGAGACCACGGAATTCCTCTTCTTAATAACCATCAATGAATGAGCATAGCTAATTAGATACTGGACGTACACATGAATTTAACAGTGATACTGATAGTGGTAGTATTAGCGTTTTGGTCACATTAGAGTATTCCAGGTCTTTAGCTTATGGAAAATACGATTTTCAAACTTAGTCAGATTTGGCCTTCTATGAGACTGGAGTAAGACCGTCGGAACAATCACGTGATATGCAGATAAAAAGTTCCCGTCTTTTAATGCAACCCAAATTAAAGTCCAAGAAGACTTAATAATTGCAAGTGGTTAAACACTAGTTAAAGGCAGTAAAATGTATCTGACGGAAGAGATGAGCTAATAATAGTCGGAACTGGATAAACAGGTGAATAAGCCGGAACTGCCTATTCACATGCACTATGGACAAGTCAAAACCATACCGTTCTACTTTAATTGAATCGTCCGTATATTCCCCGGTCACCAAATAAACTTCAGCCCTACTAATGAAAATTGAAGTAATGAGCACCTTTCATGCACTCCAGATTTTCATTATTTTTAAACATGAGTACATCCGATGTTCACATTCCAGACTTGTCTTCAGGAAACATTCCTATAATCAAATTGAATATCCCTTACAGGTTCTGGAAGACTAAAATTATGGTGACTGAGAGAAGAGTCTGATAGTCTGATATCTAAATGTGAAGTACGTCTAGCATGGAAAAGTATAACCTCCTGAATAGTTAAATACTTACGAAGTGGGTCTATGCAGTGAAAGTTTATATATTTAGGGTGGTAGTCATATCCATCTAGGTTTCTGAATTAGTTAATAAAAAATTAAGAGTGATAGTTTAGGATATAATGATATAATAAGATAAGGAGTTTTAAGAGATCGAATTACTAGTTATTGGTGTAGTTGGTAAGGATGCCCTTGCAATAAGCAGCCGCGTAATCAACAAAGCCAGTATCAAATACATTCAGTATCAAATCAACTCTAATTAATCACATTATCCTTTACCAAAAACAAAAATCTTTGCTTAGCTACTTGGAATTGGGCTTTTTGTCCTGAGGTATCATGGTGTACGGTTTTCGCAGCTACGATCACCGGAACACATCCAATAGCAGGTATTGTATATTTTGGAATAGAACAGGTAATATTTGACAAGTAAATCTTTAGTGTCTCTTACCAAGAGCATAGTTCTATTATATTACAGTTTTTCATATTCAGTAATCATTATAAGGGAGATGGGCTTTTATATAGTAGATTCATATACAGATTTGTCAGATTTACTACAGACTTGTAAAATCCACATACAGTCTTCCCAATTGATACTCTTGAACAACTTGGAAGCAGAATCTCTACAAAGAGGTAAATGTACAGAGTCCCGAATGGTCTGATTTTTTCTTGGACAAGGTTGTAATGTAAAGAGAATCAAAACTCGGTACATCGGGACATTATGAAGTAACCACGTACAATTCAGAGGGGTGTGTTTCTTTTATAATTTACGAGGAGAATCTGGTATGTGAAGCATATTGACTGTGCTAATATTGATTTGGTTGTACAAAATAAGGGGCAGCTAACTTATGCTAGTAAAAGTTTACCATAGTATGTGGAAGAGAAACGAACATGTATGCACTTGTATCTTGGGAAACCTGTTGGAACATGTGGCTTGTGTCAACCTGGGAGTGCAGGTAACCCGTTTCACAGTTACATGCAGTATAAGGTCATGTTGAAAAAACAGCGCATGAGAGTGAAAGGGTTGCTTTATGCACCTCACTTGATTGCTCCTCTCAAGAACGCCGTTGCTTTCGCTCATTTTTATAAAGTGAACCAAGCTATTCAGATAAATACATATATTAAGAGTACTTATCACGTGACCATGGATGTTTCCTCTCAACAGGTCAAGATACTGGTTTGAACACAAGACAACAAGTCGCACATGTTTCAGGGAAAAATAGAACCAGATGAAACAAGGGAATGAGGACACAAGGACAGAGCTCTTAGCTAATATAAACACAGAGATTGAATATATTATGACAGAGAACTACACCCAATCTCCTCACTTGTTAGATTTGTTAAAGTCCAAATGAGACAACTGTTCCAGTTTATGCGAAGGTTTAATGGAAACTCGCAACTGTAAAGAGGAAACTTCCAGTTCCGCGTCAAACATCAGTACTTCAGGTACACCGTAGATCAACCATGGTGTACAGTCCAGAGATGGTGGAATAGTTGAGTGAACTAGTCTCATAGCTTCATCAAGATAATTAAATACTCTATTAGTAGTACTGTCCTCAGAACTGAGTGGAAGAAGATTCATTAGCACCTTCAACGGTCAGTTGAGTAGTACTCTTAGTGAGTCTTGTGGCTGGAGGCATCTTGGTATATGTATTTGTCTAATTGGTTTTATAAACATGAGCGACAGCTCCCCCTTTTATATTGGAGTGGACCTTCACCCCCACCACTACCCTTTTTGGATAGGTGAGCACATTATTCATTATGACATTCTCTATTAGGAGAACAAAGGGCCAACTCATAACAAGTTAGTTTAAGCGCGGTGCATAACCCCCACTCTCACGCTTTGATTCTCAACAGCAACAAAACCTATATAGAGCGGGGAAAGTTTCAGAAATATCCAAGCAGTGCACGTGACTGAAGGGAGAGCGCGCGTGCTCCTAACTTTTTGCAACTGAATGCACAGAATTGGAGAGCACAAAGGGAGTAAAAAGACAAAGTAGACGAACAAATAATTCAATACAAAAGGACCGAACGACAGAAACACGATCATCTGAAACAAAATTGAAATACCCTCAGACACCCTTAACACACCCCTGTTACCTCACACCCAATGATTCTTTTTCTTTATCTCTTCTGTGTAAATGCTCAGAATATGACAGAAGAACTTCTAACAAAAACCTTCCTCAATGGTTCGTACTACTCACTTGCTTTCCCCTTCGCTATCCTGCTAAAACAGTACATCTTCGAGGAATCAGACCCCTTTGGAGTTGAACCCTTCGTGCAGATTGCCGGGACAGCACGTGACCCAGATACTAGCCTGCTCCAGCGTTCGGACGACTCGGCTTTGGATGAGATCTCGGTAATAGACAAACCGGCATATAATATAGCCGCCACGCATCAAAATAAGCAAACGATCTGGCAAGAGGCGGTGGCTGTGGCATGCGCCACTGATAACTTGCTTGAGCTCGAGCTCCAAGATGGAATTCTCGTCAATATGGAAGGTCGTGTTGCTACCGTGGACCGGGACCACTTATTTCAATTCGACATAGAACTGGCGCATGTCACGTGCGGCTGGAGCGTCAATGGTTATGGTGAGTTGTGCCTCCATGGTTCCACGCTCTTTTACCAGTGCCACTCGGGAGCCAGCTACAAGATCTACGATGCACCAATGAGCCTGAGGTGTATACCGGTGCTGCTTGAAGTGGTGGAGGTGGTTTCATGTGTGTAATGAAAGAAAAGAAATGCGGTGTACGGAAGTTCATATCACATGGCCGAAACACTTCCTTTATCCCGTGACTTTACTGGCTATTAATATTTTTTTTAAGTTTCAATTGTTGAAAATGATGGCTAAAAATTGTCGCTAAAAATTGTCGCTAAAAGTTGTCACTAAAAATTGTCACTAAAAATTGTTGCGAACAATGCATGCTTTGGTGAATTATTGCAAACTGTAATTATATTTGGTTTGAATGTTTTGCCAATAAATTGCCGGTACTAAATTTTTGGTACCAAATTCCTGGATATACCAAATTGCGGTTGGGTTTTTTTGGCATTCTCTGGTTTTCGGTCTTTGCTGCGCCGGTGACCACTGCAGCTCGGGCGAATGTGCGGATGCTGTATATACACGATACCCGAAGAAGTTCTGCACTCTGATACATGTACTATTTGCATATACTAGTTAGTCGCTGTGCATACAATATAATCTGCACACGTCTTTGATGCGCGACGTGTATCTATTGCTGGTTTTGTTCGGACATGGAGTTCGGGCATGATTTTGAAGCGACCATGTGCGCATAAAAACAAGGAATGTGTTGAGGCCATTCGGGCCGATATACTTGGGCCTGAATAACTTTGACTGTTTGGCGCTTGTGCGCCTGTCATAGTTCAACCTGTCCTGCCTGTTCAGTATTTTGATGGTTAATGTTTTCAGTTTTCACGTGACGTTGACGTGATTGATAGGGTGTTGAGGGTGATGGGTTTGGATATAAATGTTCGGGTGTTGGTCATGATTGTTTAGATGTTGATTGTTCGGGTATTGATATTTCAGCTATTGATCTTGCACTTCCTTCTTTAACGGATTTGGAACTTGGTCTTGTGATGATATTGTGTCCTGTATGGTAACGTCTTGTTTTGTCCTGTATTGTTAGGTCTTGTGATTATATTTTGTCCTGTATTGTCAGGTCTTGTGATGATGTTTTGTTTTGTTTTGCCTGGTCTTGTATTGTCAGGTCTTGTTTTTTCAGGTCTTGCGTTATAAGGGCTTGTATTGTAAGGTCTTGATCACGAGCCTTGGTCAGCATGTACTTGCTGCTTTGTTGTCGCTTCACATCACCTATTTTTACAGCAGGTCGACCCCTTTTGGGCCAGCTCTTTGCGTCCAAGTGAGTCTTGTAGTGCTGCATGCAGTTATCCTGGCGGGCAAAGCGGGCATTGCAGGTCTCAAAAGGGCACTCGTGGTTTCTCTCTCCTGTATGTGTACGATTGTGGCGGGCCAAGTGACCCAGCGTGGTGAAGGACCGCTGACAGACTTGGCATGGGTATTTTTTTTTAGGAATGGTGCTATCTTCCAGTTTTCTTGGGTGGTCTCTAAAAGTTTCCTTTTTCGTAGACTTGTCATCTGCAGCAAGCAGTACTCTGCTCGGTGGCAAATTTGTTCTTGTTTTCCCGGATCTAGCTGCTGAAATAGGGGAAGAAGATGGCAGGGTTGTCAAGATGGGAGCAAAAGTGGTGGGAATTGGGAAAGGTGTGCTGGGGCTGCAAGATCTAGACACCAGTGACGTTGAAAAGTGCGGAATCTGCGAGTGCGTGAGGATGCCCGAGAAGTATTCTGCCGATGGGACTAAATCTGCTCCAAGAGTAGGTCTTCCGTAAAAGGACTTATGAGTTTGGGAAATAGGTATTGGTATTTGTGGAATGAAAATAGGCCTGGAAGTAGGCCTGGAAGGAGGCCTGGAAGTAGGCATAGAAGTAGACGCGGAAGTAGGCCCGGAAGCAGTCATGGAAATAGACTCGGAAACAGCAGGCCCGGAAGTAGTCTCTGAAGTAGACTCTGAAGTAGACCCTGAAATAGGCACCGAAGTAGCACCCCCAGGAATAGAAATGATATTGGAGGTTGCAGAGTCAAAGCCTGTTTGCGACTCATAAGATTGTAAAGGAGTCACCACATGAGGCTGAGTAGCAAAAGGGATCCTCCTAGAATACTGGTTCATATGAGGAGGACCCGGGGGAGCATCCGTGTCCTGAAGAGATTTTACCAAGTCAAAGAATGAGGGCAAATTTTGGTTTCGGGGAAGGGTCATCATGTCTTTAATATGGGGGTGTTTCAGTTAGGTTCGAAAGGCAAAATTGAGGAAAAGCGTTCAGGAAAGAGCGTTCTGAGGATTGGAAATAGTAACAAAGCAAGAGGGCTGTGGTGCAAACAATAATGGGAGGGAAAGTAATCAGCTAATGTATGGTCGTGTAGCTGAGAAATGTTGTTTGAATATAGGAGGTTTTCAGTGTTTATGGGTGGATTGTGATTTGTGGCTTAGGAATTGGGATTAGCGATTAGATAAGGTGATTTATAATTGGGTGATTTATGACTTGATTGAAATGGGTAACTTGAGATTGGTAGTTTAGGGATTGGATTATTGAATTGTTGGATTGGACTGGATATGATATCCTTGTATGGTGGAGGAAAATTTACCGTAAAAGAAAAGTAGCAGGGAGCGAAAGAAAAGAAGTATTATCTGAAAGAATGATGTTACTGATATGGTTACAGATACAGGTCTGTGAGTTATAACGGGAAGGAAGCTGCAGTACCATCGGTATCGCACATGTTCGATCTTATGCATGCGGGTAAACGAAAAAGGGATGCGTTGGTCGAAAGCTTCATTAGCATGCGCATATGTACGATAACTAGGTATGCAGGTGTAACATAACTTGCACACACAAGATAGAACGATGTAAGACTAATGTAAACTTTAGCCCATTTAAAGCACACCCAGAACAAGGTTCAAAAGAAAAAAAATAGTATGCGTGATATGGGCGGCGTTTATGCTCATATGCGCCGGCACTTAGCAGAAAGGCAATTTGAGGACTGCTAAAAGCATACTGGAAGCCATATTGGTGGACACGTGATAGCTAAATCGTGAAGGTCGCGGAATTCACCTCAGGGCGTATGCTGGCTGAGAGCATACGAACAGGGCGCAGCTAATTTAGGATGAAGGATATCGCAGGGCACATGCTAGCAGGGAGCATATCTGCAGGGCGCATGATAATTTAGAAATGCAGGTTTTTGGCAGGGCGCATGTTACTTAGCAGGGCGCATATCTGCAGGGCGCATGATAATTTACAAATGCAGGATTTTGGCAGGGCGCATGTTACTTAACAGGGCGCATATCTGCAGGGCGCATGCTTAATTGAGAATCTACAGGGCGAGGGATTTTGAGACCCCTCGTTTTAGTGCTCTGCGTTGTGTGCAACACTCCTTAAATCATTCGACACTTTTTGCGTGAGTTGTATTTCGCGAGACAATAATCTCCACGCGCTAAAATTTGACCACCACTTTTTACACAGGCTCACGAAGCTGATACCCTGCTTGCCTGCACACAGAACGGCGACGTATAAGGAATGTCGAGGCATAGCCGTGCTTCCGACCTGCAACTAAAAAAAGTGCAACATGGCCAACAATTTTGGCTCGGTGCCCGCTCATGCCCGAGCCTTCCATGCGCCATTTTTATCAGAGACGGCTTGATGACGGCTTCTGAAAAAGACCACTTCTCCATAGGAGACCACTAAACTGTGACGCTGCAGATTCTCTATCGTAAATTTCTTCTTAAACTGATCTTCCTTCAATGCAATCTCAGTTACGAGCACCTGCGATTCTAGCTTTATATCATGGGATCCCTTTTAACCACTCTGCATAATCTTGCCAATGCGACCGAAGCAACAAATATGATGTTCCAGGCTTTGTGGGACGCTCGTCAATTATCAAAGGCCAAGGGATGCATGAATTACACTCTGAAGCAAGCATAACCGAAAGTAGCTCAGCCTTAAAAAACAATGAGTATCTTAATGAGTCATTTTGCGCTTGGATAAATGTTAGTCCCTTGAAATAGATTTGAGTCCAATTGTTTGAGAACAGGGAACTAGAGTCAACAAAGTCAACAAAGTCAACTGGTCTTGCGGAGTCAACAGAGTCAACAGAGCCAACAGAGCCAACTATTACAAACTTGTTCATCTCGTAGCAGGCTATATTTAATGTAAGGTCTATGTTTTCTCTTAACTGCTATGAAACTTGAGTGTGAATCTAAGTCATTATTGAAGACGGGAATGATGGGAATGGAAGAGCAGTTGGGATAGAAGGTCCAATTTACCTTAAACTACCCAAAGATTAATGTATTTTGACTTTGTATGACTTTGTATGACTTTGTATGACTTACATTGATCATTATCTCGCCAGAATTGACTCGTCTACAAGATAGGAAACCAACTTTTCATGGAGATTGGTTAATGTTTTATAGTTCTCTTACCGATAAGTCTTTCAAATATCTTCCTCACAAGTCAATCTCGTAACCCATTAGCAATAACCAGATAGGCTATAGTATGTATCCTGCATGGCCCAAATCTGATACTATTCCATAGGTCAGGTCTTAGCAGGCAACAGGTGAGCAGGCAGCAGGCATTAGGGCTCAGTCTTTCAGGTAGCAGCAGGTCTCAGCCACGCAGGTAGCTAGCAAAATGATTGTTTCCAATATACGTGTAGAAATGTACCTAGTCAGTACAGTCACCACAGAATATATAACTTAAATTCCTAATAATAAAAAAATGCTGTGACGCTGTCCTTTCTTCAAACAATTTACTTTTTAACAAAGGGAGCTATAAAAAGCAGACTGCATATTCTATTTTAAAGTTCGGTTTTGTATCCGAGTTTCCTTAGTAGATTTCCTTTGACACTGGCAATAAGCACTGATCATCAGTATTAAACATTGATCACCAGTGTTAAACACAGATTAGTATTAAGCATTGTTGAAATCTATTCTGACTTATTACTCATTCCCAATGAAACTTACGTTAAGCAGATATTACTTGTGTCCTCCGATAAAGGCCTAAGGAAAGAATAATTCAAACCTAGTTGTACCTCACTATTTCCGGCTTCCCGTAGATTCAAAATATAAGCTTACTTATTACTGTAAACCTCTAAAAATGATTTATTACTGCTTATTACACGACATGTATTGCTGGTGGGTCTGGTTGGAGGATATTTTCGTATATTCTGCCACATATGTTATGTTGAGTACTTCTATTTTCAGTAGTGGCTTTATATTGGGCGAGCCTTCAGTGTCTACTACCACGTTTGTAGCAGAGGTCAATGTTTACATTGAACAACTCAATTAAGAAGTAAAAAATACTCGGACAAAGAGCTGAGGCAGCATAGTGCATAATTTGCTCACTAGCGTCGTTTGATTTATACAAATCCATCATATGTATAGTTAAACCCCTTGATTTGGGATATTTTAAGGGACTAGTCCTCAAAACGCTATCTGTCAGGATATTTAGGAGAAAGTGTATTGCCACGATGTTCGTGTTTATAGCACTTTCCATGTTGAGTTTCAATAAGATGAAGGGAACTGGAGAGTTAAGTTGTGTTAATTTTCAGACTTACGTTTATTGAATATGACTTGGGTCTAATCCACGTTATCTTCAATCGTTCGGGGGAACTCCTAACCTTACAAACGTGGGTGGCAGCCCCTCCTTTTATATTGGAGTGGACGCGCCTCTTTGCAACATTGCGACTTAAGCGCTGTGCTTAAATCACGCACGCTCAGACTTTGAGCTCTAACGCATATGCGAGATGTACTCACGCGTTAACAAGTTGGCGCAGTCATTGATCAAAGATCTTCTGACACTTAACGTGCTTGAGAGGGTTTGGAGCGATTTTTTTTTGAAGGCGTTGGCTAGCTGGGTTGCCTGCATATATTTTCTCCATTTCCATCACCAAGTTGATTGCCGAAATGAACTGACGTTAACGAGCTATATGAAAGAATGAACAGAAAGAATAAGTCAAACACTAGGGGGTTATTATAATCTTCCAAGGCTCCTATAATCGATGGATGACAATGCAACGGCTGTCTTTGGCTTTTCATTACCAGTCAATTAACAGTCCAGTACCAGTGTCGAAACATATATATTTTTACCCAGGCAATCTTCGACATTCTCGTTATGATTCTTCCTGGTTCACGGTATCGCATCCTCTGTGAACTGAGCGTGACCTTCACAAGATAAATGTCTATCTTATCATCTTTGGTCCGGATTCATACACAACATCAACAGTCGAACAATCCAACAAGACTGGCTCTCGTCGTGGAGAGTACGTACTTAATGGCTGAAGTCATTCGATGGAAAACACCGTTTGAGTTGGATATAAATATATCCCTTCAGCCCTGTGTTACTGTTTGAAGCAAAAGCTATAGTGACACCGTTGATATTGGAGAAAACTAATTGATAGCCACGCAGTATATCAAGCTCCTGGAAAAGGCCAAACATATATGACCTGAAACCAAAGATATTCATTGCATGTCAGCACGTCTACGTCGATATAAAGTCTTACAAGTTCCGACTTAAACTTGGAACGAAGTTTTTAAAAAGTCAAAATTGGATCCAAGATTCGTTCCAAGTTTACCGGCTCTTAGAAAAGAGAAAGTCAAGTCACCAGTCAACTACAGCTAGTAATGTCCACAATTCAAGGCAATAACCAGTTTCACATTCAATTACGACAGAAGTCAGTCATGTCTACAAATTATGCCTACAGATGTTAGTTCCCGAGAATATTTACCGTTGGACGTGGACTTAACTGTCCCGATGAATCCGAACTAGTTGAAATTACTGAAATTCTAGGACACATGAGTTGGGACACAAGAAGCCTCCATCTATGGTGTCGACTTTCCAACCAAATTATCAAAGTCCCAGACACTGTCAATCAAAAAGCAACTTGGACTTCACCGGCAAACATGCCTTTCTCTCGAATTAGACGACAGTATATACTGGGATTGATACCCATGCGTAAATTGCGCAGTCAGACACGATAGTAGCTCGTCTAGTGTACATTGTCTAATGCACATTTTCTAGTCCATATTGTCTATAGTGCACATTTTTTAGTGCACATTGTCTAGGGCACATTGTCTAGTACGCATTGTCTAGTGCGCATTGTCTAGTGCACTATGTTGGAACTTTTGGACACAAGAGGACAAGTCGCACATGTTTCAGGAAAAAATAGACCAGATGAAACAAAGGAATGAGGACACAAGGACAGAGCTCTTAGCTTAGATAAACCCATATATGATGACAGAGAACTACACCGAATCTCCTCACTTGTTAGATTTGTTAAAGTCCAATGAGACAACCGTTCCAGTTTATGCGAAGGTTTAATGGAAACTCGCAACACACTAATCTAACCACTACACCACGATAGTTGGATCCTCTATGGGTAGCGCACTACCAATCGCGATAATTTTAACCTGCATTAGCCGGTAAGGTCTGACCGAAAAGCCCGAGCCGATAAGTTCAGGCCGAAAAGCCGGAGCGGAGAAGTCGGCTCTCTATTTCGGCCAACAAAGGTCTATATAAACCCTGGATCCCCGTTACTGAGAAGTAATCAACAAATGAAAATAGCTAATTAAGTAACAGAAGCAACCCAAGAATCTGATATATACTACTATTGTCTTTCTATTAAGTACTATGTGATTGAATTTATTAATAGATGTTTCCTCAAGGAGAGGAATGTGCTTACTAAAAGACTTTATGAGCTGAGGGCTTTGCTTGTCAGGCCGGTCCTCGGGATCTTTGCAGCATAGGCTATAGCTGACATGGGTAGTGTGCTCATAAAGGAGCTAATATTACTACCAGTATATTACTACTCGTATAGAATGTATATTACTGTGCGGCTACTTAACTAAGCACGATAAGGAAAACCCCTCTGTCAATACCCTTACGTCGTTCTTCCACAAGAACAATCTCGACTCTTCTGCCTCGAATTTTCAGTAACGGATTTGTATGATGTCGTGGAATATTTCTGCTGGTAGAAATATCTCTTTTTGTTGAGAGATCAGTATGTGATGTACTACTGGTATAGTCTCTATTGTAATGGTTGTATATGGTACTATTTTTATGGTAGTGGCAGTGTAATAGCTCTATATACACTACTTTAGTTCTATGATTTTGGCCGTTGGTGCTCCGGCATTAATCGACAATAAGTCTAAATCTATAAATCTATAAATCTGTAACGTAGAAGTAGTGGAAGTAGTAGAAATACTAGTCAGAATTAGACAGCATTCGAAGTATTAGAAGTAAAGAAGTAAAGAAGGACAGAAGGACAGAAGTATTAGAAGTAAAGAAGTAAAGAAGGACAGAAGGACAGAAGTATTAGAAGAACAAAAAGACAAAAAGACAATTAGGGGATTTTTTATACCAAGGTGGCTTTTCAAGATCAGGGTCTGGCCTGTGAGTTCCTCTTATTGCTTGACACGTACAGTAAGCCATAATCCTGCATATGGTAGTGTGTTGCATATGATCTAACAGTAGTACAGTAGTATCTTTGGAATTACATGTTACTGCGAAAATACCCTCTTCTCTTTTGGGGAGGACAAGAAGCATAATTGTTAGCACCCAAAGATGTAAGTGCACATGATGGAGCTTCCAGTCCGCAACACAAGAATATGGTTTTTTTAAACATGCTGAAGACTTGAATTCTTAATTGAGACATTTTCTTGAGGAGAAAGCTTCTTTTTTTTCTTAATTCCTTTTTTCCAAATTCCTTTTTTTTCCAAATTCCTTTTTTTGTTCCTAATTGATCGACTAAAAGTCTATAAATTTGGTGCCAAAGAAAACTACGAGATTGTTTCGAAAGTAAAAACTCCCACTAGCGTACAGCTATTGCTGCAAAAACTACACTTACAATTGTATGTAAGATTTGACAAGTTCACACTTTGAAAGAGCTTTAAGACCTCCCTCGAAAACATAAGACAATATTTTTAAAGAATAATTGGTTAAGCTCAGATTGTCTAAGTGACAGAGTAGTAAAATAGAGGCCATAAAAGGAGCGGATGGTCCTGCTTTTATATTTTTGTGACAGTATTTTTGTGGCTGTATTTTTGCATTCCAGAAGTATATAAGACCAGCAATTCCCTTGGGAAATAAGTTTTAAGAATTTAACTATGATTGGAATACGAAATTTCCTTGGTCTTTTTTCTTTTATCCTTGGCTAAGGTCTAAGGACTTTGGATTAAGGAAGCAGCTCTCATAATTGAATTCTTCATTTGGGTATTTTAAGCAAGTTCGTTGATTGAATTCTTCAATTAAGATCAATTGAATCAAAAGCATCGTCATACTATCAAAGTGTCGTCAAGAAACGTTGACGTACGACTGTTCTTTCTCGTCAGATCTGGTCAAGGACAGGAAGACACTCGGGTGTTTCACATGCTTGGTCGTTTAGAGGCTTTCGATGTGTCAACAATGTGGGGGTAAAGTAACACAATGGTCAAGTTCTGGATCTGACTCGGAATCAAATTTTTAATTTTAGGTAACCTCAAGACTACCAAGGCGACTAAAGACCACACAGGCGACCTAGATAAGTGCATTAAAGTAATGTTCACGTCCCTTTTCGACTCTCAACGTTGAAGTAGCCAACTCATGCCTACACAGAGAGGACAAATTGTGGGAATATGTATTGGACTTAATTCCCAATGAAATAGTGGAAGTGGTCAAAGGAGTTCGAATAAAACCGGTACATCTCCCATCTTGATCCCGGTAATGTCATAGTCTTGCTAGTGACGAAACACTTTTAATCGAGTCTTCCTTGAACCGGATATCCTGGTATCTCAGTATATGTCATCGGGTAAGGCTCTAAAACAGTTTTAATCACATCTTGTTGGGAAAATAATGGATATAACCCTAAATTGGAGACATATTCTTCTCACTCTGTCGCTGTGGTTCCCCTAGAAATGCCTGGACGGAGAATAGTCTTGGTAATGTTGAAATAGGGTTGGAGTATTCTCAGGATCCTCCTGGAAAACCATTGTATGATACTAAGGTTACCACCGCATAGAGTTTGAGAACCGAGCATACCCTGATATTCGTCAAATAGGCCACCACAAAAAGTTCGGTGTCCCCAAGAAGCCTCTTGATATGGTCAATTCTTCGAATATAAGACTGGACATTGGTTATTCCCGTGAAGATCTGGTAGTACTAGTTCCCTCATTATGCAATATGATAAATCGTTCCAGCTCGAAGACCTTCCACTACACTTTATGTCAATGACTTCATCTCAATCCCATATATCTTCCCCTACCCGGGTAAAACTCCGACTCTAGGCTCCTGAGTCGATGGATTAGCTTCGGCGGCATTGGTAAGTGAGGTTCATATAATAAAGCTTCAAAAAGAAAAATGTGTTGGCATGAGCCCTGTGGGCAAATATTAGTCTCCGTATATTGGAGCCATTGAGAACCCCCCCACTAGCATCTCTAATCCAATTCAAGTGTTAAAGTGGAAAGCCAAGATGCTTCATATGTGTTTCCTCATAGATATTGTATGGAAACTTCATTATGGACTGGCACCTTACTATGAAAACACAAGGATTTCTGCCGAATCACCTTGGAACCGTAAGCTTCTCCGAAGTGCTGGAGAATCTGTGTTACAACGCTCACCTGTCAGACCAAGAAAAACATCTAAATCATCAGTTATGTATTCATCTTAACATTGACGCTGAGCTTTTTATGTGCTGGTGTACAGAAGTCGACGAACGGCCAGCAAGTGTTTCCGGTATCTGAGACAGCGGGACTTCGATTGCGCGTTAAAGTCACGTGAAAGCGACCCCGTGATTTGAACATGATGGTCACCTGACCTATCGTGTCCCAACATAATACCCTCCCTTCCCCCAGAAAATGACCAGGTTTCTTCGTACCGCCATAACCTTCAGCCGCGGGCTCAATATCTCCACCACACCAGACAATTTCGTCCCGCCATTCGTGCCACTCGTTGCCGACGGCTTCTCCGCCGCTATTGGTAATACTCCCCTTATTCGGCTTCCCCGGATCTCCGACTCCGTCGGCCGTAACATTTACGCCAAGGCTGAGTACATGAATCCAGGTGGATCTATCAAGGATCGTGCCGCCAAATTCATCTTGGATGATGCCGAGCGTCAAAACCTAATTAAACCTGGTGGAACTGTAGTTGAAGGCACTGCCGGTAACACCGGAATCGGATTGGCGCACGTATGCAGGCTGAGAGGCTACAAGTGTGTTATTTACATGCCCAACACTCAGTCCGCGTCCAAAATCGAAACGCTTCGTCTCTTGGGCGCAGAGGTTCATCCAGTTCCGGCTGTGGCATTTGATAACCCCGAAAACTACAACCACCAGGCCAAGCGTCACGCCGAGAGACTTGAGAATGCTGTATGGACCAATCAATTCGATAATATTGCCAATCGCCAGGCGCATATCGAAAGCACAGGCCCAGAGATCTGGGCTCAATTAGATGGCTGTGTGCAGGCATGGACCTGTTCCACGGGCACTGGAGGCACTTTTGCCGGAGTCACGCGGTACTTAAAGACCATGGACAAATCGGTCAAATGTGTACTTGCAGATCCGCCCGGTTCTGTGTTATACTCCTACATTAAGAGTGGTGGCAAGGAGATCATCCGTGGTGGGTCTTCATTCACAGAGGGTATTGGCCAGGGTCGTGTGACGGAGAATTTGCGAGGAGATATTTCATTGGTGGACGAAGCCATTCAGATTTCTGATGAAAAGTCCATTGCCATGGTGTATAGGTTGTTGGACGAGGAGGGAATCTACGTGGGTGGCACCAGTGCTTTGAACGTGGTGGCTGCCATGGAGGTGGCGCAGACGTTGCCAGAAGGCAGTAACGTGGTGACGGTGTTGTGTGATTCTGCACATAAGTACACGGCCAAGCTCTTCTCCAAGCTGTGGTTGAGGGAGAAGAACTTGTGGGACGCCATTCCTGCACATTTGCAGAAGTACGCCAGTTTAGACTAAGGCTGATGGATAAATAGGTGAAAGTGAGTTATATATAGGATTAAAGTACCAATACTACGCAGACTACCAGAATTAGCCTGTCATCTCTCCGAATACTTTGAAGATTGCCGGCACTGTATGCAGGTCACCATAGTTAGCGAGTATCACAACTCAACCCTAACACTAGCTCAAGCCTCTAACTTCCACATTGAGCTATTACAACACCTCATATCCACCTTACTACAAGATATAGCAAGGAAATTTGAACAACTACTTCACCATAAATGGAAGACGGCTGCAGTCTCATTTCATAGGAGCAATCAAATCAACAGCTGTGGAGGGACATGGCAAGATCGTCCTATCCCTGACATGAGCCACCAGAAGCACTAATCGGTTAATTAGCAGTGAAACCATTGGAAAAAAAATAAAAATAAAAATAAAAAAAGGAATAAAAAAATTCGGTCAAGTGTATAAATCTATGGAAGCAAGCTGTACTGAGGTTGATGCGGGTCGGGTTATGCAATTATTAACATGTCAAGAGGATATTTCTAAAAGACTAAAACAGCAGTACATTCGGGAGCAGAATCATCACCATCACTATCCTCCAGACACTTTACGGACTATGGTGACTACAAGGTGTCTACTTTTACATAGGTATTAGTTTCTCAACAGGATTAATTAAAAGTGTCGAGCCTACCAGAAGAATAATCTGTACCAAAAAATCGTGTTCAAAGATACAGAAAACAAAGGAAAAGCCAACGATATTTATATGATTATGACTATAACAGGGGTCGAGATTGGGAAGTATTTGAAGCAAAGACAGCTATTTCACAAGTATGATTATTCACATACATTCACATGTGTGCATATATCACTAGTCAAACCGTCTAGTTCAAATTATCACGTGAGATCACTGTCCTTGTGTATTACATTTCGTCTGCAAAAAACAAGTTGCTAAAATGGAGCCTGGGTAAGCATACCTTCAAGTATACTTTAATGAGAGAAGCGGAGACGTTCTGGAAGAGAAGTATCCCCCTTCCTAAGAATTAGTCAAGTATAAAAAGGTAGTGCAAGTTGCAAAAAAAAAACCGTACATCCCATAATGTGCCTGTTTTACACTTCTTGATTGGTTACCTCTACATTGAGAGTCAGGGTCAATTAATAACTTGATGCATTTCCAAGTTCTAGAGTGGTCTTTAGATCAACCCATCATTGACTAGCTTGGATGTACTTTACAAATTACTTACCTAGGGAAGGACATACAAAGATGTCCTCCACTTCCAGACCCACCAGAAAAATTGTTAACATCTCTGCTAGTAAGTAACTTACTTAAGAGATATCGCTACTGTTGCTCCAAAGTGGGAGAGTGATGCTGATCAGTCCCCTTGGTTACTTCTTGGTCCTCCCGATGCACTCATGCACCAAGCGGAGCGGGTTTACAACTCTTTACAGGTTTGTTGGTTTCTAGAACCTTGTTGAAGCCAACTAAGGCGCATTGATATATTAAATCTAACGTATTTCTGGACCTACATACACCAGTGTACCAAGAAAGGAAGGAACTTGTCATACTTTAGCTTTTTTTTTCTTCAACTTCTCCAAATCATTGAATATAGGTTAAGAAGTAATCACTGACAGATTAGGAAGGTCCAGAGGAAGATTTCAAGTCTTATCTGAATGATCATGTGATTTGACATCACCTCAGCTCTCTAGTCGGAGTTTCTTCGCTATCGGGGACTAAAACTAGATAGTTAAAAAAAAATAGAGTCTTAGTAAATAAATTAAGGAAAGAAAAAGTACAATTTCTTGTGGGTCTGGTAATGGGAGTCATTTTGGACCCTCCTATAGGTAAAATATGATTGGTTGTGAGAATCTTAAGGTAGCTTATACTTCACTAAAATTATGTTTTCCCTCCTTTCGGAGATGACAGGGCCCAGTCCGGTGCAAAGAAAACTCAGAGAAAAAGGATGGTAAATGGGATGTACAGGTTTTAAGTCATTCTTTTCCGCTTAGTCGCAGAAATAACCCAAACATCTCTTGTGCAGTTCAAACCCATGTAGTTAGTAGGGTCGAAAAGGGAGAAACATGACCAGCCAAGATTTTTGCGAGTCCTTTGGCCACGGAAGTTGCGAGATCATACCTCCGAGGCAGATGCATGCATGTTTAAGTGTATGCATGCTAGATCAAGTGTGCATGCTGGATTGAGTTTTGCATAAAGGATTAGTTCATACCGGATGAAGTATTGCATACCACACTCCTCTTTCGGCACCGGCACACAATTACCATATGCATGCAGCTCCAGCATCTTTCTTTATGCGAGTGAAGATTGCGCATGAAGTCGAGTTTTGTTTCATGACGTTGCTTTGGCTCTTATCCACAGATGACTTTGGAAAATATTAGACGAATGCGTTTTGAAGGTTTTTTCTCAGGACCAAATTACTAAGGAATCTGGCCATTGAAAGTTGTATGCCGCATTATGCTCGCCGAATCAAACAGAAAAAAAGTTTAGTTATAATCTATTTTTGGTTGCAAGTCTCCTTTAATTCATAAAACTGGAGTCTATTACTCATTGCCGAAACCTCGGCAACCTAGTCGAACATAAAGCAACAAAGGGTAAGACACATGGTATGCAGTACTATCTTTAAAGGCTTCATTTAATATACGCGCTTCAATTGCTTTCGGGACCCTGTGCATATTTCCGGTGAAGTTGCAGAACTCCCCGCATTTGGTATGAAAAGATGCTTCAAGTATTCAAGAAAAAGAGACCCTGTTCTAGTAACGGTAGAAGAGACGTACGTAGTTATATTTCCGTTGCTTTTGGGTTTGTTTTTCCCAATGACCTTGAGCAATGTGTTTTAGCTTGCGTATTATGGAGAGACTTGAATGAAGGACATGCCGGACTGTGCATCGAAACATGAAACTTCCGCATAAAATCAAAAAATCTATTTTAAAGTAAAACAAATATAAAGCATGTATTAAGTAACGCTCCTGCATGCTACACAAATGCCCAGAGTCACCGACAGATACGATTTGCTTGCAGGCAAGGCGCCTTGGAAACTGCCGTCATGCATAATGATGCATGCGTAATAAATATGGACTGTATATATATACAGAGCGGTTTTGAGTCGCATGTGCAAACAAAGCTTGCAGCGGCCTGATGTTTGAAGAGCAACAGACATGAGGAAAGCTGAAGAGACTTCATATTAGGAATGAGGCCCGAGAACAAGAATACTGCATACTATCTTGGCTGTCTTTCTCACATGATGTGTAACTAAATGTGAGAAGAGTTGGCTTGTGACCTTTTCTAGGGAGGTCTATAGCGTGGGATACGCGTGTTTAAAAGAACCAGATGGTAATTTCTATAGCACGTGATCATAGTCACGTGTTATGTATCATGTGACCATAATTAGGTGGCTGGAGGTGTGCCACTTTTAGACTGTTCAGTTTAGTGGCTGAAGTCATTGAGATGCCGTTGTAGGTTCCAAGGATAAATCATTTAGCGAGGATTAACCTGAAATAAGAAAATATGAAGGCACACTATATGCAGTTTACTCAAGATAAAGAAGCAAATAAAAATGGACAGAAGCCAATCCAATTGAGTAACCCAAATTGTAAACTAAATTTCAAGTTTTCAAATATTGGTTTTCTGGGGTAATATACAGGAGGGTATATATAAATACACCTTGCACGTAATTGCAATAACTTATTTAAGAATTGTTAGAAATCGAGTGCCAATCAGGATACTGAGATGCAAGGGATGTAGGGGCGGGTAACACCTGCACACTAAATGCATATGTTTCATGAATGTGCACGACTGCATATACCCAGTGTATATAACAGCGAGGTTTTCCTCCCTTTGGTTTTCCAGGGAGTTCCTCGACTATTCTAGGTTCAACACATACCATGATAAACTTAGGACGTAAGGAATACCTTCAATATATTGACTGATAGCCTGGTCCACTGTCCGTGTCTAACAAGAATCTTCTGCGACTATACGTAAATAATTCTGAAGCACTAGTATATGAGTCTATAATATACAGTACATTCACTGTAATTTACCACTGTAAGTCGCTATTCCTAGCACTATTCTATACTCTTGTTGGAAAATATGGCCTGTATCAACCTGGGAGTGCAGGTAACTGTCAGGTCACATGCAGTACAAGGTTAAGACACAGACTTGAACGCAAGAGGTTGAGTACCATATGTTCCTGAGAGGCATAGTGCTGAAACAGAGGTGTGTACACTCAACATCCATCCTTTATGAGACACCGATATTGGATGCGGGGGTACAGAGGGTTGAGTCTCTAATGGTGGTTAGACAGTGGTTAGACAGTGGTTAGACAGTGGTTAGACAGTGGTTAGACAGTGGTTAGACAGTGGTTAGACAGTCGTTACACAGTCGTTAGACAGTGGTTACACAGTGGTTACACAGTCGTTACACAATGGTTACATAGTGGTTATATTTACAGCACAGCCCGACGGGAGAACTAGACGTTGAAGGTTAACTCAATATATAACTGTATATAACGGGGAGCTGTCGCACTATCGATATACTCCAAGGAACAGGAACAGAGTTCTTAGCTTAGATAGACACAGAGATTGAATATAAGATGAAAGAGAACTGTACCAAATCTCCTCACTTGTTCGATTTTTTGAAGACCAATGAAACGACCGTTCCAGCTTATGGGAAGGTTTATGGAAATTTGTAATAGTAGCTCCTATTCGAACTTGTGATGATACTTGTCCTTGTATTAATTATTTATACTCTATACTACTATACTATACTATAACTGCCCTTTTTTGATTGAAAAACTCTCGTGTAAGAAATTGTTGTGATCGAGATTCGAACACGGGGTAGAGACGGGTCCGTCTTTTAGTAGGGATCCTAATGCTCCAGACCTGCGGGGGGTCATTAGGGATGTACGGGGTTTTACTATCGCCCAGCAAAGATAGAAGTGTGGAAAGTTTCCATTAAACCTTCTCAAAAACTGGAGCGGTCGTTTCATTGGTCTTCAAAAAATCGAACAAGTGAGGAGATATGGTACAGTTCTCTGTCATAATATATTCAATCTGTGTCTTCTCTAAGCTAAGAGTTCTATTCTTGTCACCTCCTCCTCAATCTCGCAAACGGATGACAACTGTCCACTCCATTCATCCTGCATCTTGTTATCCCAAGCATGCTCACAGTCCAGTCCTTCATGTTGAACTTGTGGAACATGCGATATGTGTTAACCTGTGAGTGCGGGCAACGGTGAAACATGTTGCCTGCAGGTCAACGACAATACACAGGTTTCAGACGTACATGGTGCAGATGAAACAGTCACTTACGAGACGCCGGTCTCAGATGTGGGACTGACCATATATATAGAGGATCCCGCTCAGGTTTGAGTGGTATCAATTGTGAGAATAGATCACTGATATCTAGTTTAGAGAAGAATATAAGTGATCTAAGATGAACCCATCAAGCACCATACTTGAAAGAACTAGTGGAGGCCAATGCCATAACAATTCCAACTTATCAAAGAGTTAAGGTAATTTCTCAACACTTCATACCTCTTGTTTGATCTGCACTATTGTGCTTCTCTGGAACATATGGCACTCGCGTCAATGTCCGTGTCTTAACCATGTACTGCAGGTAACTTGACAGTTACCTGCACTCCCAGGTTCATACAGGCCATATTTCCAAAAGAAGCGTCCTTATATCGTTTGTAAAGAGCTCGGGCCATCTCTGCCTTGTAGGATATGTATTGGATTTAGTGGGTATGGACACATGATGTGTATAAGGAGGTCAAGAGATGACAACTACACTATATTACATACTACATACTACACTATACTACATACTACACTATACTACATACTACACTATACTACATACTACACTATACTACATACTACACTATACTACTATATTACTAGCCTAGTGTTATCGGGTTATGATAGGTAAAGACATAATAGGTAAATGGTAGTCTCATATTATTGGCAGACATGCAAAAGGCGATAAAAAAGTAATAAATTAGGTGGAAAGTTATAAGCGAAAACGGACGTATTTATATGTCTCAAGGGCTACGATGGTTTCAAAAGCAACAGACACAAAAGCGCACCTTATGCACATATATATGCGAGGTGCCAGTGGTTTTATGTTTTTGTAAACACCTTTGTGCATTTTCCACACCAGTACATGTATAGTATACTACGATGACTACTTTACTATTTCTACATACTTAAACCCTCGATCCGTACATCAGTATCCATGTGGATAATTACAGCCTATACTGAGAATATGCCAATCGACTAGAAAGTGGAGACCTTCAATGGGGTGCGGTCCCTAAAGCCGAGCGGAAGGGCGTCCTCAACTCTTCCTAAAGTGTATATAATTCACTGGATTTCCACTTATGGGAGCCATCACCGAATAGCTCAAGTACAGTACTACTACTCTACGACTACTACTACTTACATTGTACATGGGATAATGGGTGCTATATGCAGTCATACGGGATGTAAAGAGAACCCGTCCATCTGTACCTCAGAGGCACTGTAAATTAACCATGGGTACAGTCCAGAGATGGGAGAATGGATGAGTAAATAGAGCTTGAGAAGTATTCATAAATATAGCTGGTGACATTTTGGTGTATGAATGAAGTTGGTGCGGCTAGCCTCTTTAAATATTGGAGTGGGCCTTCACCGTCACCTATCCCCGACGGTGTGGAGATCTCATGATAGATAGAGACTGCTGCATTAAGAAACACATTCCCTTTTTGTGTGCATAAATTGCTCATTGCAGGTCGTTATCTCAATGATACATGCTGTACTTGTGCTTTCCAAGGTTTGTGGACTGGACTGGACTAGACTGGACTGGACTAGACTGGATTGGACTGGACTGGACTGGACTGGACTGGACTGGACTGGACTGGACTGGACTGGTCTGGTCTGGTCTGGTCAGATGCTATGCACTAACATTTACCCCTATGACACCATTGTCCAATACTTAAGAGATCACAGATCCACTAATTTCAATCTCCCACAACTCCATTTAACATAATATATTCCGTTTAGCCATATCAACCATATTCTTTAAATCATCAGATGGCGTAAGTTCATACTAGGATACTGGCAGTTCAGACTAGAATACTGCTTAGTAACATTGTTCCTGGAAACCGAGCATCAATTGACAAAGCATTAGAAGCTTAGACCGCTTGCGAAAACAGACTAAAGCCCGGGTCGCATAATAATTGTAACACCGCGTCTCTCCTTAAAGTCTCTATAATTTCCCCAATTAGTAAAGGAGAGGAATCAACAACTAACTAGATGGGACGTACAGAAGAATCTAACATAGTAATGTAGTATTCTATGTTGCGCGTTATAATACTTTATTTCCGCGTATTGTGGAGGGAAGATGTCACGTGACTCAGTCCGCTTATCAATATACTCATTGTCAGTGTCTTGTATGCCGTACACCCTAATTCAACGTAAGTCATTAACAAAAAAATGTATTTCTGGTATATTGATCAATTTCTGGGTATTTATTATGGTTTTGCAACATCTTGGCATGCTCCGAAACTTGATTACTCTTTATATGGGCAACCGTCTTTTCTTTTATTTACTATCTTTTGTGCAGGTGCGCATATTGTTGAGAATCAATGCGTGAGAGTGGGAGTTTATGCACTGCGCTTAAACTGACTTGTTATGAGTTGGCCCTTTGTTCTCCTAATAGAGAATGTCACAATGAATAATGTGCTTACTTACCCGAAAAGGGTAGTGGTGGGGGTGAAGGTCCACTCCAATATAAAAGGGGGAGCTGTCGCTCATGTTTATAAAACCAATCAGACAAAAACATATACCAAGAAGCCTCCAGCCACAAGACTCACTAAGAGTACTACTCAACTGACCGTTGAAGGTGCTAATGAATCTTCTTCCACTCAGTTCTGAGGACAATACTACTAATAGAGTATTTAATTATCTTGATGAAGCTATGAGATTAGTTCACTCAACTATTCCATCATCTCTGGACTGTACACCATGGTTGATCTACGGTGTACCTGAGGTACTGATGTTTGACGCGGAACTGGAAGTTTCCTCTTTACACATATACACCTCAATTAGGAAGTCAAAGGTCGTCTTGTAAGAGACATCTTCCTTAGAGAACACCATTTCCTTTTTGATTGAGCCAAAGTATAAGCCATAGTATAGGAGTGTACTTTAATAAGTACACTAGGAGAAAGTCCCTACTGTATGCTCTATACTACTGTATTTTCTATATTCTACCCTATATTACTACATAGTGTTAGACCCTCGAGTTATTTTATAACCTACACTAATCACATTTCAATCGAGATATTCCAATTACACATGCCAATTGACTCGGACAGGGCCGGGCCGCTCGAATAATTGGGGTCTTAACAAGAATTTAACATAATATATCCTATAATATCACCACATCACCATATCACCTATTGTAAATAAATACTATTTTGATGATGATTCGCTGAATATTGATAATGAAATGTTGAGTTGAATTTTTTACGAAAGAATTAAATCCTATAATACTTTTTTATTTCTTAAGCTTTTGATTAAAGTGTTTGGAAGCCTTATCCGATGGAATATGCACTGAGTTACTAGGCAAAATTCCACGATTTTCGAACCTACACAAGAACAAACTATAAGTGTAAGTGTGAGTGTAAGTCTAGTCTAGTCCAGTCTAATCTAATCTAATCTAATCTAATCTATTCTATTCTATTCTATTCTATTCTATTCTATTCTATTCTATTCTATTCTATTCTATTCTATTCTATTCTATTCTATTCTATTCTATTCTATTCTATTCTATTCTATTCTATTCTATTCTATTCTATTCTATTCTATTCTATTCTATTCTATTCTATTCTATTCTATTCTATTCTATTCTATTCTAGTCTAGTCTAGTCTAAGTCTATAACTCTATAACTCTAAGTCTATATAAGTAGAACTCTAACCAGAACTCTAATCAGAACTATAAGTATATAACTATATTTATGATAGACTATTTGATAGAGTATGAAACAATATCATTAGGATGATTGCAGTTTCTACTCATGTTTCTAATAATACGATTATCATAATCAGGGTCGAGAAGACTACATCCCTATGATTAGATTCTTTTGGTAACGAACTCTATTACTGTCTTGCTACGCCATGTATTGGGTTGGTTGATATTGAAAGAGTGAACAGAAAGTCAAGCACAGAAGATGTTTAAGTGATGTTCAGACCTATCATTGACAACCACTATTACCTACTACAACCTCAATACATACATAAATATGATTATAGTTCCACTCTGCAGTCGTAAGTGAATCGTCTAGCCCCTCACATTTTCCAAACATAGCCCCTCACATTGTCTAGTACCTAACATTTACTACCCCATTCCTCTCCTTCAAGAATTATCAAAGGATACATAAAAAAGGTACTGTATATACACAAGAATCTAATTAGTAAAGTTTGATTTTAATAGAATTATCTTTTTTAAACTTTGGGGTCCGGCATCTAACGGCGAGAACAAATAAAGGTTTAAAAATGGAAGAAGTCAAGGTTAGAGTTGTTGCGTATCAAGAAGTCTTTGAAGTTTTACAGGATCACATGTTCACCGGTTGTCAGGTTTATGTCTTACAATCTGAACCCATACATTTTATCAAAAAAAAAAAAGCCGTACATTGATAGTCCTATTAGTTAGAAGCCTTGTACATCTCTATAAATATTTCTTTATTCAAAATGAATTCTTTAAAGTTAGATTACTCATATGGATTATTGGAACACTTTGCCAAGCTGGATCTATTGTCTAGCGCATCCACAATACTTAACTTAATACTATAGTTATATTAATAACTACTGATCAGATATGGTTTGCGCACTGCCCTAACCTACGCTGTACTAATACTAATCTAATCTAATACTATAGTAATAATCAAATACTAATACTATCTATAATAATATATTGTAGCCACTGTTTGGGCTGCGCGCTACACCTGTACACCTCGAATCATTATGAATCACAGTATCTTTTTTTCTGATTTTTTTAGGCTCAAACTTCAACTCCATATTCCACACATTTTACCCGTCCACGTGCCTGCGTTTTTTTAAACCAGGCTTTCATTTATTATCACAGAAATAAAAGGGCACTTTATTATTGCGTGCCAAAATTGGTACTGATCCGCAACACAAACCAAGTCTGTATATTACAGACCAAATCACCACGTAAAAAATACATTTCTGAGGCAACACCATCGCCAACTAGGCATATCTGAATCCGAGATTTGTACATAGTGAAGCGCCTAAGTGTCTGAATATCTTGAGAATCTTAAACATCTTCCATAATGGACCAACAGATCCAACAAGCTGTTGATATAGCATTGAGCGGTACAGCAGCCGCAGGGCTCAAAACCCAAGCATACCAGTTCATTAATGAAATCAAAAGCACTGAGCAAGGCTACAAAACCTGTGTGGAGCTTCTCCTTTCATCATCATCCGAGAACAAAATCAGCGATGGGCTCAAGTTCTTTATTTTCCAGGTCATTGAGGAGAATATGGACAAGTTGAGCCAACAACAGTTATTTGAGTTGAACAAGAACCTATTTGAGTACTTGAATCAGCAGATTACGGCAGGGACTGCTGACGATATTTACCTTCGTAACAAGTTCTGTGACCTTTTCGGCCGCCTTTTTTGCTATGTGTACCCAACGCTCAACAGGGACTTCTTCGCGCACTTTTTTGGCCTCATAACTGGCCTGAATGTCGTGGGTTTGGATTTGTACTTGCGGGTATTGATATCCATCCACCTTGAGGTTGGTGACAAATTGATTTCAAGAGCCAAGGAGACTCAAGAACGCAATAATATGTTGAAGGACTTGATCCGAGAACGAGACATGGCTACTATGGTGGCTTCGCTCAAAACCATTCTCCGCGACTCCAAGGACTCGGTGGTTTTAGTCAATGCTCTAAAAGTTGTGGGCCAATACATTGACTGGATGGACATCCTGTTATTTGTGCAGGATGGCTTCCTCAACTGCATCTATGACTTTCTAAGTGTCAATGCTTTGCGGAACCAGGCGTGTTTGACGCTCATAGAAATTATCTCCAAGAAAATGCAGCCGGCTAACAAACTACAGTTCATCAGTTTATTGGACTTGACGTCGATCATTGGCTCCACGTTGAACGATGACGATTTAGACTTTACTGAGAACCTCGCCCGCTTGGCGAACCAGATCGGTCTTGAATTGACAATTGTTTTGGAAAACGACTCTTCTCTTGCACAGGAAATCAACACCCAGCTCTTCAAGTTGTGGCCCATTGTATTGAAGTTATTGGCTCACGAATACGACGATGTGTCCCAACAAGTGTTCCCTTTCATCCAGCAATACTTGACTGTATCGAAGAAAGTACCCAGTTTGTCTTCTACAGACTTACTCTCTACGTTGCTCGAAAACATTTTTCAGAAGATGAAATATGATGCCGATTCCGATGGCTTTGATACCAGCGACGATGACGACCAGTTTATGGAGATGCGGTCAAAGTTGAAGTTTTTCCAGGATACTATCGCCGCCTTAAATCCGGGCTTGTACACGGAAATGATGCTAAGGATTGTGTCCAGCCTGATTTTTGAAAATGAACACGGCTCATGGGTGCAGGTGGAATTGGGGCTCTATGAGTTGAGCAATTTTGCCGACTCGTTGAAGAATAACCTCATCAATGTACCCAAAACGGAAATTTCTTCGTCCAGGCCTTACCAGATGGTGCAGGATTTTTTGGTGAAGATCATCAACAACTTCCACTTGATCAACCACCCCAAAAACCAGTTGGCGTTTTTTGAGTTGATCATCCGCCACTTCAGCACCAAGAGCTTCACCAACACCACGTCTACCACGCTGCAGGAATTGATCCTCAAGATTATTGAGCTTTTTTCGGATTTTGGCTTGTTTAACGGCATCGAGAGTGTACGGTTGCGGTGCTGGTACTTGTTTTTCCGATTCGTCAATGCCACTAAGCCCAAGTTAAATACCTACTTCTTGGAGAACTTGTTGATGAAGATCCAGCCGTTGCTTGAGATCAAGGCCGAGTTGCCCACACGTGACGAGGACGACGACTGGGTGGAAAACGGTAATTTCAACAACCAATTGTACTTATTCGAGGCCTTGGGAATGTTGGTGACGTTGACAGAATCGGCAAACACCGGCGCTAAATGTGTAGATATCATGCTCCAACCGCTCTTTGGGAGCTTGGAAACGTGCATCACCCGAGACGATAAGGATGTCAACCCTCTTATTCCCTTACAGACGCACCACTCATTGATGGCCATTGCCACTATCATTAAGGGACTTGATACGCAGACACCGGGCAAGTCCGAGACTTTGAAAATGAACCTGGATGTGGTGGTCAAGATAGCCAATGCGGCGCAAGTGGTGCTCATTTCTTTGGAGAACTTCAACAAGTTCGAGAGCGTGAGGGATGCGTCCCGCTTTGCGTTTGCCAGGTTGGTGCCAGTTTTGGACGTGCAGAGCTCAGCGCACCTTAGCAAGTTGGTGTCGTTGATATTGGCATCGCCCAACCTAAAGATCCAAGAGTTGGGTGACTTTGCCGGGTTCATTGGCCAAATGGTGCACTTGTTCAAGAACAATGCGGTCATCTTCCAACTTTTGAACGATCTCTTGACGCCTATGGTGCACAAGATTCAAGACGTGTTGCAGATGGAGGACGAAAACTACCCAGACTTGGTACGGGAGAAGTACGGGTTGAAGAGGGCGTTGTTGGCATTCATCAGTATCCTCGTGCTCAACCACCAGTTTTCGTTGCTCTTGACAGAGACGAACAAAGCCATATTCCCTAGCATTTTGAAGGCCATTGTCGAATACTCGTTTGACTTGAGCGATCCCAGCACCACCAAGGCTGCTATAGTGCAATTGATCAACGTCATCAGTGTGCTTGGGTGCAGGAACGGCAAGCTTTCAGATGAAAAGGACAAGTTTGCGGAGACAGTGGGTGCCGTAGAGGGAATCGATAATTACTTGATGGACAGTGCGATGAAAATCTGCTTTGAAGGGCCATTCCAAAACCCGGACTTCGATATCCGAGACGCCCAGATCCGAAACGTGGCCCAAGAGCTTTCGTGCGTGCTCAAAACGTACCAGCAGAGTCTGAGTGAACAAGAGTTTGCCAATTTTGTGGGGAGTTACTTGTCGAACATGGGTTTGGGACAGGACATGGCCAATGACTTCTGCACCAAGTTGGTTGAAATGGACGGCAAGGCTTTTAAGAAGTACTACGTGTCTTTTTTGAGTGAGTTGAAGAAATAGGGAGGGTAAGAAAACGGGACACCAGAATACGGACATCTAGTCATCTTCATTTTATATGTAGTACATCAAGCATGTAGTACAATCTACTCTAGTCTTCTCTAGTAGTAGTATATTTAATAGGTATAGTGGAGTACTATGTGCAGTCTCTCATCAGAAAAAATCTCATCTCATTTCTCATCTTTTCTACTACACCATGGACATTGATACAGATTACAAGGACGATGAAGAGTTGGCTCTTGAGACTCTCGTCTTCGGCGACCAATTAGGCTTCGAGGCGAACCTCCGTAAAATTGAAAATCTCTATGACTACTCCGACTCTGACTATGACCATGACCATGACCATGAAGTTCTTCTGGCTCTGGGTCTGGACACTGAAGATCCTTTCTACATCGACAAAGAAGGAGACGATGCCATGGACATCCACGAGAAATCAACCAATGATGATGATGATGATGATGATGATAGTGTGCAAAAGCGCCATCTACTACCAGCATGGGACGACCTGGACGACGAGAAAAATGCTATTAGCATGAAGGCATCGGCCACATCTAATCTCCGCAAGGCTCAGGCTGAGTACGTAGTCAATGGTGTGGAATACGTGGCACGGCTTCGTGCGCAGTACGAGAAAATATATCCTCGGCCCGAATGGGTGGACAAATGGGAACGGCCCAATGAGTACAAGAAGCTCAAAAAGCCCAGGAAGGGAGATGCTCTTGACGACTCGGAGAGCGCTTCGGAAGACGAAGAAGATAGGCGTGTGGGAACCAAAGTGTCCCAGCTCCTGGAAATTCTTGCTAGCACCAGTACATTTGTTCAGGCGTCTAGTAAAACGCTTCCGTCACAGACCATCAACATTACAAGGCTCAAGGATGCTAATATTTCACGGAGATCTAAGTCTGGAGTGCGGGCCGTGCATTTCCATGCTCAAACAGCATTATTGGTGAGTGGAGGCCTTGATAGAACGCTTCGAATCTACCATATTGACGGTAAAAAGAACGATTTTGTTCTGTCGGTGCACTTCAGAGATACGCCCATTTCACAATGCCAATTTAGTACACGGCCGGGATCCACCATGGTGTATGCAGGAGGCCGGAGACGCCATATGCACCGTTGGGATATGCAAACAGGGTCGGTGGAGAAGGTGTCCAGAATGTATGGTCAGGATGTGCACCAGCGGTCCTACGAGTACTTTTTGGTTTCACCACAGGGCCTGTATATTGGCGTGAAGGCCGAAGGAGGTTGGGTCAATGTGGTGAACGGCGTTACAGGCCAATTGGTACGGGGGTTCAAGGTTGACGGCCAAGTGGCGGACTTTGTGTTTCTGGAAGATGATGAAGTGCTCATAGTGAGCAATGTGGCCGGAGAAATTTCACAATTTGATGTGCAAACGGGTCACATTGTACGCAAATGGGTCGATACCACTGCCGTTTGCGTGACTAAAATCGCCATGGGTGGTCACGACAAGTGGCTTGCGGTGGGTACACTATCAGGAGTGGTGAATTTGTTTGAGATGCCCAAGGAACAGAAAGATCAGGCTAAGGAACAGAAAGATCAGGCTAAGGAACAGAAAGCTCAGCCCACGCAGCCAAAGCTCATCAAGGAAATCGGAAACTTAGTTACGCCCATCACCACGCTTCGGTTTTCTCCCGACGGCCAAATCTTGGCCATGGCTTCCGAGCCCAAGAAGGATGCGTTCCGCTTGGTACACATGCCGCTGGCCAATGTGTTTCCGAACTGGCCCACGCGAGGCACACCTTTGGGAAGAGTCACAGATGTAAGTTTTTCCAATAACTGTCAGATGATAGCCATAGCCAATGATGTTGGAAGGATTACGTTGTGGAGATTGAACCATTACTAAATGATTAGATATCGAACGACTATAATAGAAGGATTAATCGAATTAATTTACTCATTAAGTAGTCGAAGCTTGTAGGAATTAAGTTCCGAGTGAGCTAATGGGAAGAGTGATATAGACTTATGATCAACAATTAGTTTTTGTAATATTTCAGCTAATTGTAAACCACGAATGTATGGCTAAACAATGCGTCGAGTCCTGGACCACCAAGCGTTCTTGAACTCGCACCCAAAGCCTGAAGTTGTAGAGGTCAGCCGGTGGGAAGTGGGGTTGAATTTGAGTGTGGCCACAAGTGCAGGGGATATGAATGAGTCCGCAGACCCCTGGTCCCAGTAAGCAATGGTGCGATGGTCCAGTGAGTGGAGGGTTAGGGAGGAGTTATTAGAAAACTCAGTCAGATTGGTCGACGAGACGACGGCAGCGGCTACCACTGCCCTAGGACGGCGAGCTTTCCAACATGAGGCGCGAAGGAATAGCCGTGTCATTGGGGGAGTGCTGAGGTGTTCAGGGAGATTCGGGAAGATGAGCCAGAAATCCCTGTCGAGCTGTTTAAAGAAGGCACTCTTAGGAAGGGTGGAGATAAGGTAAACAGCCGAGCTGGCGAAGGATGTTTAAGACGTCGTAATTAGTGGTGACAGGGTTCACGAGAGAGAGAGAGAGACTGCAGGGTTTGAGGCTCCACGAGGTCCTGAAAATTGTCGTCGGAGATATTCCAACGAAGGAACCACGTGAAAAAGTTGATATCCGATTTGAATACAGTCCGACTACGTGGTAGCCCAACTCGTCGCCAAGAAACAGATCGACATTCACCGGTAGTAAGGAAAGTACGACGCAAGGAGGTTCTTTGTTGACGTTTAGTATTCCTTCTGTTTATTCATTGATGGCTTCGCAACTACTGTGAATGAAGGCGGGGTTTATATGGGGTCGTGCACATACCATATTTAGGTGCGATTCGCTTGTAGTAACCAGAACAACCCAGTCGCATATGTGGGAAGAGGAAAGGCAATTCCACTCCTGATCGTACAGTGTAGGCTATACTACCCATGGGAGTTCTGATACTAATAAAGTTTTTATACTTAAATTTAAGTATATAAATATTATCCAAATTTATTAATTTTCGTTTTTATAAGATTTATTATTACTTCCTACTTTATGTTATATTTTTGAATCTTTAAATAAGTAACTATTGAGAATTTTAGTCTTTAAAGAAACTATTGAGAATTTTAGTCTTTAAAGAAACTATTGAGAATTTTAGTCTTTTTAAATTATTTCTAAGTTTATTAATAGCTAAATGTCAAATACTTATAACGATCACAGTTCAAGAATAGAAAACTCAAGCTTGGTTTCTTGGAGAGCTAAGAAATGTGATCCAAGGCCACATGGATGTATGTGATATTAAGGAGATGTATCAGCAACAGTTGTACAATGTTTGGGAACAAACACAGCAACCACATCAAACACTTGGCAGGCATTATAAGTGTATGTGTAGTATGAGGACAATGAAGTTCACTAGAAGTGGGGTATGTACACTAGTCCACTAGTCTACTATGAATACTTTGATGACCATAAGATGTATTCTATTTTATCACGTGACACGCACACCTGTTTCAATTTTAATTTATTCTTTAGATTACATGTAGATCCTAATCGTAATCGTTTTTATGTTATTTTATTTGTTATATTTAGTCCTAACCTACCTCTTGCACGTGACTGGCAGCTGAATACACCGCATCAACGCGGCATCAATTCACGTGATGGCAGAGCACGTGTCATCTATTCAATATATCTCTCTGAATTCTTCTATTCGTCCTTTTCCTCATCACCATCCTCATCACAAATGTGAATGTATATTAAAGTTGTAGAGTCTAACACACTCCCCTCGTACCTTAGTCGAACATGATGTTACATTCTGAAGTAAAATATTTAGGCCCCTTGATAAATGTATTATATTTAATTGTAATTTATTACTACGATGCCTCTGCCCCATCTGATTGGTCTTATTTAAGAGTACCAACTTTAACACTATATGTATTTTTGACCAGACATAAATTAGATCCTTCCAACTTTAACACTATTATGTATTTTAGATTCACAGACTTAAATTAGATCCTTTCAACTTTAGACTACTTACTGCAGTTTTATCTTAAAAAAACGAAATATTTCTTAAAATAACTGTTATTCCGTTTTATGTCTAGGTTTCAATAATAACACATTTATCTAAATTAAATATATATTCTTGGGAATTAGGAAGTAACTCCAGCTGTTAATAAAACTACATAACAGTAATAATATAGCTGTGAAAAAGAGTAAAGTAAGCCGTATGCTTTTTTAAACTGCTAAACCGTAGGTGATTTCCATCATACGGCTTAGTTACCAGTTCCACCAAACCTTAAATATTACCAAAGTTGATCTACCAAGTGTTATTATCTAATAAAAAGATGTATATTATTCTTTTTTTTTTGACTAGTCTCTGGAAGAAGGAGCCTTATAGGGGTAGTGCGCCAGCCAAACCCAATCTAAAATATTAATTATTGTATATCTATTATAGATCATACAGAGTCTAAGCTAATATATACTGATAACTCGCTAGAGACTAAGCTGCACTATAATCAATGTTCATAGGGTCTTACAGCTACTGGTGCTTCAACTTCGTACCCTATTACCTGATATATTCTTATACCTAGTTAAGTTCTTAGGAGTTAGGAAAGAAGCTTTATATAGACTTTTGGCCTTGTGAATACTTTATGGGGGTCACTACAGACCCTATGCTGAAACATCCTTATACAATTAGGTCAAGTAATGATGGTTACCATGCAGCTTCAAGTTCTACCTTCCAAACAGTCAAAAATTCAGATTTGGTTCGAGGTTTGGATTCTTATAAATTGATATATATATTAAATTTTATATTTCACTAGAGATATTTCATACTACTACAATTAGAGTTAAACCTTGATTGGGTTATCTTTTACTTTATTTTGTTACTGTCTGTTTGTATCCGATTTGGGCAATAATATTATCCGTACGGATGTTTCCTAAACTGTGCAGTCGGACACGATAGTTAACCTCTTTACAGCCGTACATCTCTAACTATCTATTACATGGGTTATGGAAATAACTATATAAAATTCAAGAGTGGAAAGACGAGGTATCTCGGTCAAAGACCACTTGGACAAACAGAAAACGTCACTAAATAGTATCAAGTAGAAATTGATAGTGTTAGAGCCTCCAGCCTACGACACTTCTGCTACTAAGTATCGGTTCTAATACCGGTAAACTTATTTAAGACTGCATTTAGTCCTGTGATAAGAATAAATACTGTATAGATGGTGGAAGCCCCAAACACCCAGAATCCCACCCAGTCTAGATTTGTCTCTCAAAAATACTCATGATGGTGTCCGGAATTCCACCATCTCACTAAACCCATTTACACCATCTTGAAGCCTAAAAATAGCTTGTTTGCATTGGGCTTTTTTTCTCCTGGGGTAGCATGGTGCACGGGTGTTTACTGCCGCGGGTTCATTTCAATTCCGAGGTTTGCAACTTTTTTTTTTTTTTTTGCTGACAAGCTTCTAATTTGGAATCTTCAACTTTTCTCAATATTAGACTTTAAATTCTACCAACAAGCATCTATGTAATAGTCGGCTTCTATGCAGGTCCTTCATTTGCGTATTGTGGAACGATTTAGTATACTAGGTTCTTATAGGGCAGCGCGCATTCTCCATGCAGAAGCAGTCGTGAGCTCATCACGCCACCACAGCCTCGATTTTTCAATCTATGTTTTATATATTGCTATACAGGGATATGTAAATTGTTCCTTACAAGACTAAAGAGTTCTTAGGAGGTGCTATGTCATCTACATCCTGCATATAATATAAACCCTGCATATAACTTATCCCCGAAGTACCTAGACTCCGTACATCCTAAGTAGTCGTTGACACGATTACTCTTGTGATAGCAAGTGTTTCATCTCGTTCAATTAATGCTGTTGGGACTCACATGCAGGACGCTGTAACTTTATGTTCAACACCACGGGTTGTTTTTGGGTAGTACACTACCCATCCGAATATTTAGAGTCTACACTGAGCAATCATGATGAGTGCTAAAGGGAGAGTACAGGAAATATGCACCGGGCTAGATCTGCCCTACACCGATAGCTTGCCGAACCGGATTAACATATGACAATGAAAGTATTTATAAACCCGTACATCCCAACTACATATGTGCAGGTCGCACACCAAATAATCTAACATACTACTACTCATCTATAGCAATATCTACTCTACTATATCCCTATTTAGAAATACACTATCCTATATTATAAACTCATATATCGTATCATAATAAAGTACTAAATGTTTTAAAGAACAAACAAGTAGTACTATAGTGTGACATGTCACATACCCCCAGCTCCCATAGATTGTTAGTATTTCTAGTGGATTTGGTATTTGTAGTAGTAAACCAGTCAACGCTGCGCAGATTAATCATTACCACATCTCAAGTCTGTTAAAAGAAGACTTGCAAAATGAACTTGAGACCCAGACTAATCATAAGTCGTTCCGTGGTAGTTTCTGTTTCTTCAGTTCCTTCTTTGTCCTAGTCTATTATTTCCCAAAAGACAAAGGTTAGACCAAATACTGTTCAACCAAAAGCTCAAGTATGCAACAAGATTTGAAACATCACAAAAGAGTTTCAAAGATTCTGGAAAGCGTGACTATGAAAATCACATGTGCTTATAGATTGGAGAATCTTGATTCAGTCTGCGTCATTGAAATATTAGATATCCTTGGTCTCTTTCATCAACCACGAATGGGCCCGTTTCTCTCCCATATGGAGCAATTTCAGCCCCATATCCTGCCTGATCTCCCGGTGGTACTCATTAATCCACTTGATTTCTATAGAACTCAAGTATTGAACATCAATGAGCCGCACACAAAATGGAACCTTGGTCAAGTACTTGAACGCCAAGTAGTCGCCGTTGGCACGGGTCTTTCCCTTGGCCCGAGCCACCTGGAGCTCACTCTCCACTCGGAATCCACACTCGCCATCTATGTAAAAACCTGGCTCATCTGTCACTATGCAGCCCTCCTTGAAGTAGTTATCGGTACTTGCCCCACCTGCAGTCGTCAGAATGAAGAGTGGGCCCTCATGAACATTGCCAAAGGCCCCGACTCCGTGGCCGGTACCATGATTAAAGTCTAGCCCCTCGTTCCAAAGTGGCTGCCTGGCATACGAGTCGAGAATTGTGCCGGTGGCCTTGGAGCCTGCAGGAAAATGGGCCATGGCCACAGCCAAATGGCCTTTCAACACCAATGTATAGTGCTTCTTGTGTGCTGCATTCAATCCGTCGGGCCCAAACTTATATGTCCGGGTAATATCCGTCGTTCCCTCTAAATAGTGAGCTCCCGAGTCCAATAAATATGGGGCTCTGACGTCAATCTCCGCACTTTGATCTTTACTGGGAGCATAGTGGATAATTGCCGCATTGGGTCCCGTGGACGAGATAGTCTCGTACGAAAGCCCCTTGAAGTTGGGAAACCGGCTCCGGATCTTGTACATTTTCTGTGCCGCCTCGTACTCTGTGACCTTTCGTTTCTTCTTCAAAAGCTGGTGCTCTAACCACGCGCTGAAGACTATAAAGGCAAGTGAGTCCTTGGACTGGACCACTTCGGCGTTAAATAACTCGGTGTTGTTTTTGACAAGTTTCATGATGGAAACAACAGACTTGTACATGATTTGCTGCTTTGCAAAAGACCTGGGAATCGACGATACCAATGCGTAGTTGCACGCTTCTTTGCTGGGAAGCACAATACGCAAGTCTGCAAAGTCAACCGTTGCTTGAAGCTTGGCCAAATCGCCATAAAACTCCGTGTACTCCTTCACTTCTAACTTGTCGATTTGCAGCAATTGTTCGGTCACACCGGTCAATTTGGCTGCGCTTGCATACAACACGACGCTTTCCTTGCTTATGATGGCGTATGCAAAGAAAAACGGCGAAAACGGAATGTCCGTGTCGGCACGAAAATTGAACAACCACCCAATTTCGTCCAATGCTGTACACACAAGATGGGTTCCACCCATGTTCTGCACACACGCACGGACCCTCTTGAGCTTGCTAGCACTGGTTTCCCCACTGTACTCTTCGCCGAGAGCATAAACGGGCGCAGCAGAGCGTTCGGGTTTATCAGACCCCCAAACCTGGTCCACTAGATTAGCGGCAAGCGGCTCAAACTTAAACCCGTGCACCACCAGTGCTGTCTCAAAGTACTCGCCCATGTCCAAGCTGATAAGCCGAGGGTCACACGCTATTCTCAGCGACACCTTACTTTTAAGGGCAGCGTCTATGGCAAATTCACGCCACGTGGCATACCCCGCCACGCCCTGTTTAAGGAGCTTCCATTGGCTTGCATCAAGCTCCTTTTCTGCCTGCAAAAAGTACCGACCATCTGTAGACAATGCAGCGTCACCGGTTAAATCCGAGTCGGCCAAAGTCACCACACAAATGCCGGCGCTTCCGGTAAAGCCACTAATAAACTCTCGCCGCTTATCGGCCAAGGCGGTGTATTCAGATTGGTGCTCGTCTTCACTGGGGATGATGTAGACGGCGATTTTGTGATTTTTCATGAGTTCCCTAAGACGACGAAGCTTGCAAGCAGCTGAATCGTTCGACTGCACATTGATGGGGTATGGCAAGGGGTCCAAGGGTTCGGTATCTAAAGGCTCATCCCAGGATTTCCAATTGTCGAGGGAATTGGGGGATGTATAGAGACTGGGAAAGCTAGAGTTGGGAAAAACAATTGAGGGGATGAGCTTAAAAAGAGGAGCTGAAAGACAGCTGGAACGCAGGCTGCTCAGAGCAGGATGTTGAAGAAGAGGTTGTTTCTCCATCTGTGGTTGAAATAGTTTGTGGATTGCTTATCGCGAGTCAAGTAGTCACGTGTAAATAAAGGCGTGTAAATCAAGGCGTGTAAATCAAGGCGTGTAAATCAAAGCGTGTAAATAAAGGCACGTGTAAATCAAGGCACGACCTCGGACTAGTTTCCAGGTACAAAGCAAACCATCTGAATTGGTCAATATGCACTTGATGTGGATCCAGTGTTCTTTAATGTTGACACATGCTGTAACTAGGCATTGAATCGAGAATAATGAGGTCGCTGGCTAATCCAAGGGGAGAAACCTTGCTGTTATATACACTTGGAGATATGTAGTCATGCATATACCTGAAACATATGTAGGTAGCATGCAGGGCTTAGACGGCCGGATATCTTGCATCTGAGTATGGTAATCGGGATACATATAAATAGCGTTGATTGAAAGCAAGACTGCGACATTATGCGTGCTGCTGCACCTGCAGTGTCAGCTATGGCTTTATTAAGTAATTGTTTGCGCAAGGGCCACATCACGTGAAGGAGAAGGGTGAGGATATAAAAGGATGGGGTCCCCCAATTCATCATCACTACAACAAGTGTTGCACCACAAACTTCAGTGTCATCTGAGGTCAGAATTATGCGGACACGGGATTCCATTTCGAAGACTCAGGCGGGACATTTAACCCCTTAACATTGATGGCTCCATGTTATTGTATTAAATAACCAAGGTATCATCATTCACAGATCTAAATATTGAAGAATCTAACACCTACAATGTAACACTTTCTGGTGTACGAGAGCTTGAGGATGGTCTTAGCCATTGCAAAAGATTGCTAATAAGATAGATGGATGTCACGACTGCGTTTTTGAATCAAGTATTAGAGGAAGAGATCTATATGAGGCAACCCAAAGGTTATGTCCAACAAGGAAAAGAACATTTGACCTTATATTTGTTTGTATGGATTAAACAGGGCCCTCGTGTGTGGCATCAAGTCATTCATAAGGACATCATCAACTTTGTATTCAAAAGATGCATATCGGAAGCATGCGTGTGCTACAAGTTTGTTAAAGGAAAGCTACTTATGAATGCACTATACGTTGATGACATTAATTCTTGGACCAGATGACTCATGTGTGAAAAAGGTGCTGTGGGACCTTTCCAAGTGTTTCAGTATGAAGGATTTTTTTGGGGAAACCAAAGAAATTCTCTGAATATCGCAGAAAACTCAATTGGATTGAATCTTGTTGATTACATCTACAGGCTAAATGATAGTGCCTAAAGGATAGTGGCTAAAGGATAGTGGCTAAAGGATATGCGGCTAAAGTATTATGCTGGTATACAGAACGCCTTCATGTACTCATGGAAGAAGAAATGCAAGAAGAATGTAATGAATAAGAATACAGAACAATTGTGGGAAACTTATGTTTGCAGCAAATACGGTGAGACCGGATATTACCTATCAGGCCCTGAGTTTGGCAAGGTATTTGAAGGAACCTAAAGCAAACATAAGAGAGCAGCCCACATGACTGTGAGATACTTACTACGGATCCCAAAGAACGGGAATTATATTCCAAAGAACGGAAAAACAGAATCAAATGATGTTGAATTGTTTGTGGATTCAGATCTATGCACTAACACAGAAACAAGACAGTCAAGGACAGGATATCTAGTCATGTGTATGTGTGGACCAATCTCATGGTGGTGGAAATTTCAAAAGAATATTGCTGTATCTACCAGTGAAGCAGGTTTGGACTATTTGAAGGAAGTCGAGAGGCTATCTGGTTAAGGAACCTCATCAAAGAACTACGAATATGGTGTGAATACGGTTACACAGCTATCTGATGGAATGTTCAAGATATTATGTCAAGATAAAATATTCAGTATATCAAGAGAGGTTTGATACATGTGAAATACATCAGGACGAAAGAAAATATACTTAGCAATGTTTTAGGGAGGCAGCAACATGAGTACTTGACGTCCAAAAAGCAGGACGCAGTTCTGTTAAGAGGTAAACGTCCTCCGTTTGGTACACTGGATACTATATTGTTAAGAGGTAAAGGTCCTCTTGTCAGATCCCCCATGGGTATCACACTACCCATGGGAGTATAAATCACCTACGATGTGCGATCAGACGTGGAATTGCTATAAACCCTGATAACGCAAGATCCAAGCGGCAATCCAGTGCTCTTAATCCTTACACGCGCGACCACGTTGTATTGTTAGGAACCGATTGCCGTTTCGACCCTATGCGTTTTAGGTTTAAGGTTCGAACTATGGCTGTGTAAAAAGCCCAAAAGTCTATAACCTGATTCCAAATAGAGATTGAACGAATAAACAGAGTTTTGGAAGTACTAAACAATCATAAAGAATCTAACACCTCTCCGCTTGGTACATCGGTGCATCAGGACCAAGTAGTAACCATGGCGACTGATCAATATCAGTATCCCAGTTAGGAGTAATAGTAATATGTTAAGCTAGAAGTATTCTGGTGGGTCTGGAAGTAAAGGGTATGTCCTATTTGATTTGATGGTGCGAAAGCTCCTTTTATATTAGAGTGAGTATTCACTGCGTTTGCCTTATTAGGGCAATGCCTCAATTAGGAAATAAAGGGATGAGCTTAGGGCTTCTGCAAGAGTGCGCACTAAGTGCACACTGCTGAGACTTTCTTTTTCAAAAATTTGATCCTTGGTCTTGTAGATATCGCAGTATATTAAAACATAGGTAAATAGTGAATACTCTTCCTGTACCCGTTGTAGGGAAGAGTACTGACGGGTGTAGGGCACCCAGTCTCCTTCCTTTAATCCTTCCCTTTAAAGAGTAGCATATTCAGGTCTTGAGGCCTAGGTATCTTCTCATTCTCTCCATTATGGATGATACGAGTAATCCCTAATCACTTGAATTTATATATCACTCCACCACAAATATTCTTTCTGTGGCTATCAGAGCTTGTAGAACTTCTTTATCATATAATATAAACGCCTTCCAACTATAGTTGAATGTCAATGACTCGGAAACTACCGTGCTCGATCCTACCAAAGACTCTTTCCATGCCACTTGGAGAATCTCGATATTAGCTTTATGAGTTTCAGCCATTGGCGAGTGGACGTGCCGATAATAGAGCTAGAGCTTTGAGAAGAAATGTGTTGATGGGTGAGTGGTAACCCTAATATTTGAGCTGTTAAGAATACCGTTAATTTTTTTTTTGTCTCTTTAACCTGTTTAATTGTTGAAGTGGAAGGAAGATATTTGATATGGCCTCCTCATAAATTGAGGGAATTTTAGATTCTGGTAGTTCTGGATTGGTGGTTCTGGTAGTTCTGGATTGGTGGTTCTGGTAGTTCTGGATTGGTGGTTCTGGTAGTTCTGGATTGGTAGTTCTGCTATTCTGGTACTTGTCTATTCTGGTACTTGTCTATTGCTCTTCTACCCTCTAAATTCTACTAATATCTTATCACTAGTAATCTACTTCCTACTCCCTTCTCTTCACTCTCACAGGCTCCTTATTTATACCCTCTTCCACTTGTCATCATCACTCTTTTTGTTATTCCGTTATGTTGATCCAGGATTGAAATACTTGCCTATGCCTTTAACCCATGATTACAAGATCTTATGAGTTGTTCTTCAGACTATGCAGTGTACAGTATATAATATGCAGGATACAGTATATAATATGCAGTCCAGTATTCAATATATATAATACAGTACATAGTAATCTATATATAATACAGTACATAGTAATCAATATGCAGTCCAGTATTGTTGAGAAATACAGTGTTTTCCAAAACTATTCAAACCAGCGCGACAAAATGATTCAAACCAATAATTCAAAATGTTTCGTACCCCTTTGCACAGTCTTTCAAACCAAATGGTGTCATCGAAATTCTTCAAACTATTTTCGTAAGATAATACGAAAAATTGAACCACCGCCCCTTTTTTTTCTTTTTTTTTTATCTATTGTTTTTTTTGTTTTGTCGTAGAGTAGCATTTTCTTAATTAGAATGATTGAGCAAACCTTAACATACTCTCCAGCATGTTTGCAGAACCCTTGATAACTTTGAGAACTTAGTTTTCTGTAGATTGCCAACTCTTCTTTCTGTTCTAACCTAGAACTCTTGACCTTGGACTTACAAACGGCCCAAAATTCTTCGATTGCATTCAAGCAAGGAGAGTAGGGGGGCAAAAAGACAAGCTCTAAGTTGCTCAGGGCAACTACTGCAAGACTTCCAAATGTAGTACGTATGAGGCAATCCTCCAGATTTAAGATTTCAGAATATTGAATTCTAATGCAAGTTGGTGTGAAACATTACGCCATTTGGTTTGAAAGACTGTGAGAAGGGGTACGAAACATTTTGAATTATTGGTTTGAATCATTTTGTCGCGCTGGTTTGAATTATTTTGTCGCGCTGGTTTAAATCATGTTGTCGCGCTGGTTTAAATCATTTTGTCGCACTGGTTTGAATCATTTTGTCGCACTGGTTTGAATCATTTTGAAAAACACTGTATGGCAGAGCTGTTGAAAGACAAAGCCAACAGTGTGCACATAATGTACTCTGACGCTGTCCTTAGACGAGTGTCTCTAATTGATTTTTCACACTGATTACTGAGCACTGAACTAAGGCAATTGAGGCTCCAATATTGGAGGAGCTTTTGCACTATCGATATATCCAATTAACAGGGAAGACGAATACTGGGAAGACGAATACTGGGAAGACGAATACTGGGAAGACGAATACTGGGAACACGAATACTGGGAAGACGAATACTGGGAACACGAATACTGGGAACACGAATACTGGGAACACGAATACTGGGAACACGAATACTGAGTTTATAGCTTACATATTGAATATAAAATGTCAGAAAACTACACTGAAGCTCCTCACTTGGTCGACTTATTAGACACCAATGAGACGACCGTTCCTGTCAACAGTACTTAACACGTACGGTACTTCGCGGATATGGTATATGCAGGGTGTCAAGAATAAAATCTCCAGATGTTTCAGCATAGGCTGCGAATTCCAGACACACAAATGGATGCACGGGTTATATGTCGGCTGACCCCAAAAGTCTATATAAACCCTGATTCCCACTTATGAGAAAGTTAACTAATTACCTGAACTTTTCATAATACATGAACTTTTCATAATACATGAACTTTTCATAATACATGAACTTTTCATAATACATGAACTTTTCATAATACATGAACTTTTCATAATACATGAACTTTTCAATTTGACATGTCAAAAAGTACTTTAAAGTCTTTGGATACCAATATATGCTGTTGAATAAGAAACAAAGGTAATGATGTAACCGGCAATCTCTATTATATTCAATCATTAGCTGTCCTTCTGAGCTACTTCATGGATGGCATCTCCAGGAGTGGGAAATATCCAATTAAGATAACAAGAATTATAATAATTATTATATTACGAATCTTCATTCTGTACTGCCAGGGAAAAAAGCTCTTCCGAAGCTTTCATTAATTACTAACATCATATACGAGTCCAGAATTGACCATCTAGTATTTTACTACAAGTTGTACTGGAATAAATGGTCAGTACAAGTATATTTGTCAATATTGACCTATTCCGTTAGTATTTGATTTCTTTTGCCCATTAATTAACCCCATTTGGCCACTACCTATCCCCTGTTGCTTTGTACTCGCAGAATGTGATTAATACTTAACTACACTTGGTCATTACATATCCCCATTTGCTTTGTACTTGCGAATTTGATTAATCATTAACCCCATTCGGTCATTACCTATCCCCATTTGGTCAATATTTATCCCCATTTGATCATTACATATCCCCTTTTGATCATTACATATCCCCATTTGTACTTGTCAACGAGTACCTACGAGTCAACGAGTACCTACGAGGCACGGAGTCAAGGTACCTTGTGGAGATTATATATGATACTTGCGATTATGTGAAGGTTGATGATGGGTGAAAACTCTACACCCACCTCGCACCTCGTCTAAACTCTTTGGTCTTGTAAGGTACAACTTACAAATCCCTGTATATTAATATGTACTGAAACATAGGTTGAAAATTCTAAAATACGTATAATTGTCTAAACAGGTAAGTTCACAAACACGCATAATTACCTAAATACATATAAGTTGCGAAAATTTATATAAGTTGCGAAAATGTGTATAAGTTGCAAAAATATGTATAAGTTGCAAAATACGAATAATTGCATAAACAGGTAAGTTCACAAACATGTATAAGTTTACAAACACGTAGAAATGTTTAAACATATATAAGTTGCAAAAATATATATAATTGCCTAAACTGGAATAAGTTCAAAAAATTGAATCATTGCCTAAACGGGAATAAGTTCAAAAATACGAATAATTGCCAAAACAGGTAAGTTCACAAACACGTCTATGTCCACAAAAACATAGAAGACCACAAATACGTATAATTGCCTAAACTGGAATAAGTTCAAAAAATTGAATCATTGCCTAAACGGGAATAAGTTCAAAAATACATATAATTGCCAAAACGGGTAAGTTCACAAACACGTATAAGTTTACAAACACGTCGAAGTCCACAAACACATATAATTGCTTAAACATATATAAGTTGTAAAAATATTTATACTTGCCGAAATATATATATGTTGCAGAAATATTTATAATTGCCAAAAGGGGTATAAGATCAAAAATACGTATAATTGCCTAAACCGGAATAAGTTCCAAAATACGAATAATTGCCTAAACAGGTAAGTTCACAAAATCGTAGAAGTCCACAAACAGATCTAATTCCTTAAATGTATATAATTTGCTCAAATACTTATAATTACCTAAACGGGTAAAAGTTCAAAAATACGAATAATTACCTAAACGGCAATACGTTCACAAACGCGTCGATGTCCACAAACACGTCTAATTGATTGAACATATATAAGTTGCACAAATATTTATCATTGCCTAAACAGGTATATGTTCAGAAATACGAATAATTACCTAAACGGGAATAAGTTCACAAACACGTCTAACTGTTTAAACATATATAAATTCCAAAAATATTTATAAGTTGCAAAAATATATATTACATGGAAAAACATTTATAATTGCATAAACGGGAATAAATTTAAAATTACGAATAATTGCCTAAACAAGTATAAGTTTACAAACACGTCTAATTGCTTAAACATATATAATTTGCATAAATACTTATAATTGCTAAAACGGGTATAAGTTCAAAAAATTGTATAATTGCCAAAACTGGTATAGTTGCACAAACACGTAGAAGTTCACAAACACGTATACTTGCAAAAATATATATAAGTTGGTCAAATATTTATAATTGCCTAAACAGGTATAAGTTCTGTCAACAAGTACCTAGGAGGCACGGAGTCACGGTACTTCGTGGATATGTTATATGGAGACATGTGATTATATGTGAGTGTGACTATTAGTATGAGTGTGACTATCAGTGTGAGTGTGACTCAGTGTGAGTGTGTGACTTACTACTCACTCCCTACCCTTCAAATCTCAATACATCACCAGTTACCGCGCACACCCACTAAAATGAGTATCTGTAAAATGTCCCATCTAGCATTCATGTATTTTACCTACTTGATTTCCCTATCAACTTATAGAGGACAATGAATAGTAGAGAACAATGAATCCTATCAATAGCTTGCGAAACCACTCATGTATTTCAATTTATAATTGTTACATATTTTCAGTATCGTTTCAAGCCTATTTATGTTTATCCAACATTCTGAAGAATATTGTAGCATTTCTATAATACCAGGAACTTAACTACGTACATCCCTAAGAAGTACAAGAAGAACTACTCTATTATTATATTATTATATTATTATTATTTAGTACTGTAGTGAGTGAGTGAGTGAGTGAGTGAGTGAGTGAGTGAGTGAGTGAGTGAGTGAGTGAGTGAGTGA
>NLAU01001000.1:0-19785 GCA_002370875.1 Metschnikowia arizonensis | reverse complement strand
GCACATTTCTTGTTGGTGAAGAGGAGGACTTAAGCCAGGAAAACTTTGCATTTCTATTTACAAGGCGTTTTAACAAAAGCAACTGCAAGCATAAGCCTGATTGAACCTTTTTACTAAAAGAATTTTGACAGAGACTCACAGCTGATGAACTCTCATGAACTCTCATTTCAGGTGGTTGATTTGGCTTGTCCAAGAATGCTGCTGCTGCAATGTGGGTGCGAAAATGCGCGCGGCCCAAATGTCAACAAATGATCAAGCAATTAACCTTCTTCCAACACTTCCAATGGGCTACTCCAGGTTCAGAGATTCTTTCACTAGCCATTGGCCTATTTAATTTATCTTAAATAATCTAATGTAGCTCACAGCATGCAGACTTGTTATAAACTAAGGTTTATTCCTAGACGTGGTTGATATGTTGGTGTATAAGTAGGACCATACTATAAAGTCTTAAAAACAAATACAGTGTTTTTCAAATTAGTCATTTACAGATTCTCACTTGTTGAAATAAAGCCACAATAGCCTGCACATAGAGTAGTAGAGTAGTAGAGTAGAGTAGGGATGTACGGGTTTTTTCTTGGGATGTCAGTCATTCCAACCCAATACCACTCAATCACAACTGTACCGACATACTACAGACTACAGAGAACTGGCTAACTAACTAACTAACTAACTACCTAACTACTGGTTATATGCAGTACTTCCCAAATAGGAAGGAGTAGGTCAGTCAATTATCCCAAAACCTTCAACCCCAACCCCTCAATCCCAACCCCTCAATCCCAACCCCTCAATCCCAACCCCTCAATCCCAACCCCTCAATCCCAACCCCTCAATCCCAACCCCTCAATCCCTCTCTTAATTCCTTAATGAAATAAAAAATAATACGAAAATAATACTGAATTCTAATGCAAGTTGGTGTGAAACATTACGCCATTTGGTTTGAAAGACTGTGCAAAGGGGTACGAACATTTTGTCGCGCTAGTGTGAATCATTTGAAAAACACTGTACTACTCTACTAGTCTAGTAGTTTTAGTAGTACTACTCGTATCAATTGCATAATTTCAGATTTCAGCTCTTTATTAGAAGTCTAATGACTCATTTCCAGTTATGCCATGTTATGGAAACTCGTATCAGTAAGTATGGTAGTTAGGGATGGACGCCGGAAAAGAGAGTACACCCGTACACCATGCTAGGTCAGTAGAAAAAGGTACAACGCAAACGACGTTTTTTAAAAGTGTGGCAATATGAAAGGCATATTTTTGGAAAGCTGCAATTCCGGAAATTTCTATGGTTAATTTTTTTCTCAAGAAATCTTTAGTGTGTATTTTTAGAGGACAAGAGGAACTGAAATCCGGCCTTACTACTCTGAAGTACACAACAAGAGCTCTACTGACTACTGACTACTTATTACCCTATACTCTTAAATACTATGCACTACAGACTACTATATATATATACTATGCACTACAGACTACTATACCACTATATACTATGCACTACAGACTACTACTCTATTATTATATTATTATTTACTAGTGTGAATCACCATTACTGATACTCATTTTAATGAGTGCGGTAACTGTCCAGAGTGCCTGCATACAACTGCGAATGATGCAAATAACTGCGAGCGCTCTAAGCCCAGCTAAGGGTAGTCGCGGCGAGCGACGGGTAAGTTAGAATACCGACTAATCAAATACTGACAATCATACAATTATACTAGAGTTGGCGTTAGATTCTTTATGATTGTTCAGTACTTCCAAAACTCTGTTTATTCGTGGATGGATTCTCTCAAAGAGGGATCCTTGAGTATATAGAATTTTGGGACATGTTACGTCCTAATCCGAGCGAGACAATTCCGCTGAGATACCCATGGGAGTAAAAATCACCTACGATGTGCGATCAGACGTGGAATTGCCATAGACCCTGACAAAGACAGAGGAGCAATGATGCTTTCCCCTATCTTTGGAGATACCTCCGAGGATCCGCGCCTTATCTACTTATTAAATTGCTCAAGGACATAACGGGCATCCAATTTCCCAATAGAGATAAGGCCGCCTTATCTATCAAGTTCGAGGACGCCATTTCCACTTTTCTATATAAGACTAAGATTCGTCATTCTGAGAATCCATCCACGAATAAACAGAGTTTTGGAAGTCTAACAAATAAAGTAGTAATAATAAAATAATAATACTAGTAATAGTAGTATTTCTTGTTCTTGAGACTAGTCAATAATCACACATCATACTTAGCACTTAGTAGAATAGTGTCAGTCAATCCACAAAGTACACCCACTAATACCATTTGACCATAGTTCAGCATATTTAGCCAGTAGTAGTCAACAGTAGTGTCTAGTAGAGTGGTAGTAGTAGTAGTAGAGTGGTAGTAGTAGAGTGGTAGTAGTAGTAGTAGAGTGGTAGTAGTAGTAGTAGAGTGGTAGTAGTAGTAGTAGAGTGGTAGTAGAGTGGTAGTAGAGTGGTAGTAGTAGAGTGGTAGTAGTAGTAGTAGAGTGGTAGTAGTAGTAGTAGAGTGGTAGTAGTAGTAGTAGTAGAGTAGTAGAGTAGTACTAGTAGAGTAGTACTAGTAGAGTAGTAGAGTAGTACTAGTAGAGTAGTACTAGTAGAGTAGTACTAGTAGAGTAGTACTAGTAGAGTAGTACTAGTAGAGTAGTAGAGTAGTACTAGTAGAGTAGTAGAGTAGTAGTAGAGTAGTAGTAGAGTGGTAGTAGTAGAGTAGTAGTAGAGTAGTAGTAGAGTAGTAGTAGAGTAGTAGAGTAGTACTAGTAGAATAGTACTAGTACTTCAGAGAATACCTACATTGACTTAACACTCACAGTACTTTTATATATTGATAGATTCCGTACATTCACGACTATTCTTCCCATCGTCTGTTGCTCGCGACTACACTTGGCCTGATCTCTTGATTAGTCGCAGCTTCGCAGTTTTCTACACTCTTGGCAGTTACCGCGCCCACACACTAAAATGAGTATCTAATGGTGATTTAATTGGGGTTGAGGGTGTAGTAGTAGTTTCAACGTACTCACCACACCACACTACAGTAAATAATAATAATTGTTACATTCTTTGATAACATTGATGTTATCCTTTTTTCTGCTTATTCGTTGTTGCGTTCCCAATTACTGGCATGTACGGGTTTATATAGAAAAGCAGGAAAGATCGGAAGATTGGGTTTAGGAGGGCTAGGCCTTCTGCAGAGCAATCATCGGAGAAACCGGCGATTCCTTTTCCACTTTGTCAGGGTTTATCGTAAATGTACTAATGTACTAATGTACTAATGTACTAATGTACTATCTACTATCTACTATCTACTATCTACTAATCAACTAACTACTATATACTATCTACTAATCAACTATCTACTATCTACTAATCTACTATCTACTAATCAACTATCTACTATCTACTATCTACTATCTACTAATCAACTATCTACTATCTACTATCTACTATCTACTATCTACTATCTACTAATCAACTATCTACTATCTACTAAATCTAATATAGCAGAAGAAGATCCCGAAGTCGAGTGATGTTACCAGGAAACAAAGTTGCTCCATCAATTTTGTAAAGACTTCGAATTAAAGTGGCATGTGATCCATGACATTTTTTCTAAATTTTTAATAGCTATAATTACTCTTACACATTTTTTGTATCAGATAGATAATCAACAGTAATAGTTCCATTTCCTTCTAATAAACCAACAAAAAATTCCGTTGCTTTATTTAAGTTATAATTAAGATCCTAATGAGGTATATGGTAAATGCTAATTTATGCCACTGCGGAAGTTAGATGGGGTTTTATATAAAATATTTTTAGTTATACTTCCCCCACCGTAGGTGAGGGTCATATTTTCTCTTTATTTTAATCATTTGCTTTATGCCGACAATTTTAGACAATTTTAGACATTTTTCCATTTTTCCATTTTTCCATTTTTCCATTTGTTTTCGTTTGGTATTCGGGTGCGCGTTTCGCAACGTCTAAGAGTGCCTGTAATGAATTGTAAACCGCCCGTGGTGCATCCCAACAATTGTTGAAAAACATATTGTGGTGATTTATGCGCCTGCTCATGTCATAAATTGCAATGATTTCTTAATTGGGAAGTCCGAGGAAGAATGAGCCCTCGAAAATGAGCCCTCGGACCTCGGATCTGGTAGTGGGCTAGTGACCAGTCCAAAAGAAAAGAAGATACATCCACTAGACTAGATCCTTCTCACGTGACCATGCAAAATGCTAATGCACTGACGACTAATATTTTATCTCCTACCATATTCCATCCTGGATTGTGGTTGATGGGTGTACCTGAGGTACTGATGTTTAACAATAACATCTCTCAAGTGAGATTTATTAGATATTATTAGAAGTTCGGGATGCAGAGATGTACTCGTACATCCATATCGACTGTACATCCCTATGGGGGCCACTTGTTTCGTATCATAGAACATCATGTTAGTATTGTATTAGTGCAAACTTTCAGAATCAATAATCATGAAGTCGATCCAAAAGATGGCTTTTCCGCCTCAAAAAATCCTCCTTTTCCCGCTCCGACTCCGCTAGCTTCTCGCCATCTCGAGCCCGACGATTCCGCTCTCGCACCTTCCAACTATTGTATTCCTTTTCCGGATCCACATCGTCTGTATCATCAATTCCGTCAAAGGGAATGCCTTCCAAGGTACGGCTATTTACTTTGTTGTGAAGTTCTGCTTTTGCCAAAGCGGACTTGGGGACAATGTGGGCAGGATTTTGGGTTTTTTTTTTGACGAATATGGGTCTAGCGGAGATAAGGTTGGGGGAGTCGGAGTCGGAGTTTGAGTTGGAGTCGGAGTCGGAGTTTGAGTTGGAGTCGGAGTCGGAGTTTGAGTTGGAGTCGGAGTTTGAGTTGGAGTCGGAGTTTGAGTTGGAGTCGGAGTTTGAGTTGGAGTCGGAGTTTGAGTTGGAGTTGGAGTTGGAATTGGAGTTGAAGTTGGAGTTGGAGTCGGAGTTGAAGTCGGAGTTGCACTTGCAGTCACAGTCAGAGTTGGAACTGGACTTGCACTTGCAGTCACAGTCAGAGTTGGAACTGGACTTGCACTTGCACTTACATCCTGCAGGATTCGCCTGACGCCTAGGTGTTGTGTTCAGCGACTCCATAGTTGTTGATGCCAAGACCCATACGTAGGAAAACCGATGCACCCGTACACCACCCAATCACATCCGTACACCACGGGATACAACCTGCAGTACAGACACAGGAATGGGTATGCACTTATCACAAGTTTCACATGAAGCAGTGGTGCATCAACCACTATTATGTTAGATGATTCCGGCTTTCGTTTGAATCACTTAATGTGAGATTTTCCTTACTGAATAAATGAAGATATGATGCTCCATCCTCATCTCGTCATAACCTTTTGATGATGCTTTATAGACTTTTGGGTGCATCCTGAAACGGTGTAGCCCTGTACTTTTTTGACCTTCAGCCTCAACAATGCTATCGTCATTCACATGAGCCTGAAATAGTAGTAAAGGCTGCAAAATTCTCATTTTCTCTGGAACAAAACTCACATTTCTTTGTATACTTCACTTGCCATTTCTATTGTTTCACGACAAGGATCCTAACCATTCTCGCTACTTAACGCCTGATGAGTATCCCTAGTTTGGAGCTATTAATCACCCATTTGAAGACGGATCGGATGATTGAAGAATCAGGAGAATCTAAAGAAAACGTGCACTCCGAAAACGATGAAGAAATCATGAAAGCCTTGGCAGAAAAGATCCCGAATTCTTTAAATAATTGCAAGAAAAAGACAAGAAATTGTTGGAAGTCAACCCATTGGACATTCAGGGGGGTCTGAGACCCAATAATAAAACATCAAAAAAGCAGTTGAAATTACCAGCAGTTGAAATTACCAGCAGTTGGAATTATCAGCAGTATTGTGGATAATTGGGATAAAACCTTGAAATATTAAAGACAATTAAGCAATTCATCGATGCGTGGTGGACATAAATTCTGGTGACCAAAACCTTACTCCTTACAAGGTTAGTAACAAGTCCGTCTTCATCAAGTTGATGTTTGCGGGCTTAAAACGAATTCTCCGTGGAATTTTTAACTCGACAATGTGATCTCTTGGGTTTTCCTAGTCAATATCATAACATACCACAAGCTTAGATTGTTGTGCAATTTGTTAATGGTTGTTCAACGGGAAAATCACCATTATATAGACTTTGGAGTTACACTTTGAGGTGTGGCAGCCTATCCTGAAATGATGGCGATGATAGTTCCTGACATTGCACTAATCCATTAGACTGCGGGGATATGTAATCCTCGTATGATATATCCATGATCTTCAAACTTGACCAGTTACCACCAAATTATGAATCTCTTTTTAGTCTACACCAATGGTGATTCCTGCAAATCCCCTGCTTCATTTGCATCCTTTTAGACTCAATAAATAGTATCAAGAGAAGAAATAACGACTTTGAACATCGGTAGAACTAAACTGCAACTTGAATTGGGCACTTTAGACTGCGGCTTTTCGGAAATTTTTTTTCTCTGATATCCACTGTAGAACTGCAGAAAACCCCACAAATATCAAAATTTTGCTCACATATGCTGCAGTAGGTGGAGTCACACTGATCAATGGCCAAAATAACCCTTAAATAGTGGCCCTGCAAAATATCACTGAATGTTTCCTCAACAGACTCCGAAACATTATAGCCCTTTTCGGAAATGGCAATTTGGAAGTAGTCCGAGTAAACAGAATCATTTCGAACTTGGAATAATGCAAGCAACAATCAATCATCATCCCTATGCATTATCTGCACACCTTCAACTAATCTAAATACCGGGGCCAAGAATAAATGGTGGGCTATCTTTGATTTCTTCCCTTGGAATTCAACGTACTTGAAGTGTAGTCTTGTCACTATGGTCTGTTAGTATCTGTTGATCAAATAATTATCTTCTAGAATCGTCTAGAGGCCTTAAAAATCCCATGTATCAAAGGTATTAATGATATATTGTTGTGTATTTGGTATTTTGTGCAATTATTTTTTTTGTTATTTTGTTGGTTCGTCTAAGGGGAATCTGGGTTTATATAGACTTTGGGTGCCTTGTGACGTGAGGGGTATGCAGAATTGCAGCCTATTCTGAAACGGTGTAGCGCGAACCATACTTCCTGTACACACCTCCTTTCGCATTCACGCCATCATCCCTTTATATCCTATACTCTATTATATTGGTTACATCTCTGGGTAATATCTATGGCTTATTATAGCTTTATTTGGGGTTTTATACATTTTGGGTTCCATTTTAGGATATTGTGGGATACCTTTTAAGATATTGTGGGATACCTTTTATTATTCATTGTGGGATACATTTTATTATACCTTGTGGGATACATTTTAGGATATTGTGGGATACCTTTTAAGATATTGTGGGATACGTTTTATTATACCTTGTGGGATACCTTTTAAGATATTGTGGGATACCTTTCAGGATATATACCTTGTGGGATACATTTTAGAATATTATGGGATACCTTTTATTATATCTTCTAGGGGTGGAGTGAAAGTGATTGAATCAGTCAATCACTCAATCACATGCTAGTGGGACATTCATTCTTGGTTGTGGAAATACTAAGGTTCATTAAATAATACTCAGTTCTAGTACTTTCTAGAGTTAGTATTATTTGAGATACTACACCACAAGTATTTGGGACAGGTACGTGGCATTGTTTTGAGAAGTTTTTCTTTTATCAAAAGTCCGATGTTATTATCCAAATTAGGCTGGGTAGTCAAGGTCACCAATTCCCATCTCTCAGATTACTTTTTTTACTTAGGGAATGCTTCAACTACGTGTTGCCCTTATGTGCTAGCCTATGGAGCCAGTCAATTTGCAGGACATTGATTAAAAGGTGAAGTACATTTGTTGGTCGACTGAAGCCAAGAAACCTTTGTATTATTTGACATGAGTGTTAACACCAGAAACCCAAGATACTGAATGTTTCTAAATAAGTGTGGCTTGACTGATTTCCACGCTCCATTGGAGTTCTGACATGTTTACATTTGATCTATCTCTCTACCTCATGTCTACCTCGTGTCTACCTTATGTCTACCTCATCTCACCTCATCTCACCTCATCTCACATCATCTCACATCATCTCACATCATCTCACATCATCTCACATCATCTCACATCATCTCACATCATCTCACATCATCTCACATCATCTCACATCATCTCACATCATCTCACATCATCTCACATCATCTCACATCATCTCACATCATCTCACATCATCTCACATCATCTCACATCATCTCACATCATCTCACATCATCTCACATCATCTCACATCATCTCACATCATCTCACATCATCTCACATCATCTCACATCATCTCACATCATCTCACATCATCTCACATCATCTCACATCATCTCACATCATCTCACATCATCTCACATCATCTCACATCATCTCACATCATCTCACATCATCTCACATCATCTCACATCATCTCACATCATCTCACATCATCTCACATCATCTCACATCATCTCACATCATCTCACATCATCTCACATCATCTCACATCATCTCACATCATCTCATCTCATTTATACATTTTATCCTCTCCTAAACTATTCTTTCATGGATTGTCTATTTCATGAATGGTTGTTGTGAACCTGCACACAGTCGCGCGACTATACTCACAGCAAAACTGTCCTATACCCCTGGTGCTAGCCTGTATTTTATATATTACAGGATTCATCTTCCTTCTTCTTTTACTCCCATGTTCCCGTTGAATCAGAAAATGCGCCATGGCTTCGACCAGGAATATAACCTGGAGAATTTCCTCTCGTCTCTAGCTAATAACTTCTATATCTACTTTGATGATAAACGCCATAACACAAATGGTAGCCCAGTGCTGGAACAAATGAAGAAACTGCCGGAATTCTCGAAAACATATCAATCTATAGTGGACTGGAAGATTATGAAGGAACGCCAGAAAACCATCTCAGCTGTGCTTGTGCTCTGTCTTAACTTGGGCGTGTACCCCCCAGATATCATGAAAACTTACCCTTGTGCCAAACATGAGGCTTGGTGTGATCCGTCTGCGTATTCCGATACTAAAAAGGCAATTGAGGCCATTGGGAAAAACCTCCAGACTCAATATGAAACCCTCTCCTTACGTACTCGCTACAAGCAGTCGTTGGATCCTTGTGTGGAGGATGTTAAGCGCTTCTGTAATACCTTACGGCGTAACGCTAAAGATGAGCGCATTCTCTTCCATTATAATGGCCATGGTGTGCCGCAGCCCACTTCCAGTGGCGAAATCTGGGTGTTTAACCGAGGCTATACTCAGTATATCCCCATTTCTCTTTACGATTTGCAGACCTGGCTTGGCGCTCCGGTAATTTTTGTTTACGACTGCAATAGTGCAGGAAACATTGTTCACAACTTTAAGAAATTTGTCCAGAAACGAATCAATAGTGATAATGAGGGTAATCATGATATGAGCGCCCCTTCTCCCACTTCTGCATACTTGGAATCCATTCAATTGGCTGCTTGCAAGTCCCATGAGATCTTGCCCATGAGTCCCTTGCTCCCTGCTGACCTCTTTACGTGTTGCTTGACTTGCCCCATTGATATCTCGCTCCGTTGGTTTATCATGCAATCGCCCTTGAAGAACAGCTATTATTCAATGTTGCCTCGCAACTCCAATGGAAACGTCATGGTTCCTGGCAAGTTGACTGACCGGAGAACCCCGTTGGGTGAGCTCAATTGGATCTTTACTGCCATTACCGATACTATTGCATGGACCTCGTTGTCACGCCCGATTTTCAAGCGGCTTTTCCGCCAGGATTTGATGGTTGCTGCGTTGTTCCGAAACTTCCTCCTTGCCAAGCGCATTATGCCTCATTTAAACTGCAACCCTGTCAGTGATCCGCCGTTACCTGAAGCTGTTCGCTTCCACCCTATGTGGGACTCGTGGGATTTGGCCATTGACCAGGTATTTGCTCAGTTGATCAGGTCCCAAAACCCTAGTCCTTCTGACTGCATTTATCCATCTACAACAAATCACTCTGCATCCAATACCACCACCACCACAAACGGGTCAACTGCGAAAATTCCGTCTTCCTCAAACTCCTCAAATTCTTCAAACATTCCAAATTCTTCAAACACCCCAAATTCTCTGGCTCATCCGGATACTGCCGGCCTGACCCTTGCAAATTATCAACACTCTACCTTCTTTGAACAGCAGTTGACTGCTTTCGAACTCTGGCTCAAGTATGCAGGCTCCTCCACAAAAACTCCTCCTGAACAACTACCCATCGTGCTCCAGGTGTTGTTGTCGCAGGTACATCGCTTAAGAGCGCTCATTTTGCTCCTGAAGTTTCTTGATTTGGGTCCCTGGGCTGTGTATCTCTCACTTTCCATTGGAATTTTCCCCTATGTCCTCAAATTGCTCCAAAGCCCAGCCCAAGAACTCAAACCAGTGCTTATATTCATCTGGGCTCGAATCATGGCCATCGACTACAAAAGCACGCAGCAGGAACTTTGCAAAGACAAGGGCTACAACTATTTCTACTTGATTTTGAACTCCAGCCCCTCCAACCCAATTGGCGCCCCTGGAGCTCCAGGTTCGGCGGCTTCCTCTACAAACGTCATTGTTAATGAGGATCACAAGGCAATGAGTGCATTCATTTTGACGCTTTTCATCAAGGATTTTAAAAATGGTCAGAGGATCTGCTTCTCCATTGAGCTCGTGACAAATTGCCTTAAATTCATTGGGTCCAGTGAAAACCCGCTTTTCCGCCAGTGGTGTGCGTTATTATTATCCCAACTATGGCTGAAGTACCCCGACGGAAAGTGGATCATCTATAAAGATGGCTATCTCAATAAGTTCTTGGAGTATATCTTCGATCCAATCCCCGAGGTCCGTACGTCCATCATTCTTGCCATGAAGTCGTTTCTTTCGGAGGTTGATGAAGAAGACGACAAAAAGACTCTCCACGAATCTGACAGTTCTAATGCCAATGGAACAGGAAACGTGACGTCGGACTTGAGAAAAGACGAGTTGAGACAACAAGATCTCAAGTTGGCTAACGTGGTGCTTCGCTTACTTGGAGATGGCTCCACGGCCGTGAGAAAGGAGATTATCTACTTTATCAACCGCTTCATTAACGTCTACCACAAGTTTTTCTTGGTGGTGGCTTTCAACCAGTTGGAGGAGGAAATCGTGCTTATTGACAATCCAAATAATCTCCAGGAGTTCCGAAAACGGTCGCCTGCATACGGCTCCATCTTCAGCTCCATCTGGAAAGCCCTCTTGATTTTGTCTGAAGACCCCCACATCGAAGTGAAGGAGTTGGCGCAAAGATTGATTGATTCGGTGATGGTAAAGCTCATTCAAAGCGAGCTTTCGGATCTCGTCAAGGAAATGACTGAGTATCTCTTAAGCAAGTCCGCCATTAACATCAACGACAACTTCAAGTCCACTCCCATAGTCAACCGACCGCTCTCCATGCATAAAAACGAGCTTAAAAGGCAAACATCCAGTGGGCTGATGGTCAACCGAAACACATCCGTACCGATGAAGGCCCGGTCTTTGTCGCTCGACAATCATACACTGGATCTGGACACCGCATCCATATCGTCCAAATTCAAGGGCTTTTCCAAGCTCTTTCTGTCGTTCCAGATGAACGAGGAAACCGACCTCAAGAACTTCAGCCGCATGTTGAACTCCGGGCCTGTTTTGAGCCAGTATGGAACTGAGTATCTCCCCAAAACCCCCCGCAAACATTTGGAGGAAAGGCTAGGGTTGGACACAGAACAACCTATGGAATTGGCCGAGGACTCTGGCTTTTTCGAGTACAGCTGTGAGACGTTCCAGGAGCCACAGATGTCTAAGCCGGAAATTGATGAGCCCGGCTCAAAAGAGTATGTCAGGAGACTTTGGAGAAGAAACCGAAATGAGCTCACCATTCAGGAGACCCAGCCGCAGAAGAAAATGGCACTCAGGGGAGACTGGAACCGCAATTTGACGGTGTTGAGCAACAAAACTCAGCCCAGAATCATGAAGTTCATGCAATTTGAAAAGCTCCTCATCTCCACCGACGACAAGGACACGTTGACGGTCTGGGACTGGGAGAACAACTCCGTGATGAGTAAGTTCAGCAACGGTAACCCTTTTGGCACCAAAATCACCGACCTCAAGTTCTTGAATGAGGATGACGTGCCGTTGGTGTTGGCAGGGTCATCGGATGGAGTGGTCAAAATCTACAAAAACGTTCATATTGACCAGAACAACGAGGAGTCACCCGTGGAGATTGTGGCGGCCTGGAGAGCACTAACAGACATGCTTTTGACATCCAAAAGCTCCGGGTTGATTAGTGAATGGCAACAGGCCAGAGGTTCGCTTTTGATCAGTGGAGATGTCAAAATCATCCGAGTATGGGACGCTCCTCGAGAGTTGTATATCGCAGACATTCCTGCCCGATCATCATCTTCCATCACAAGCATCACGTCCGACCAAGTGGCCGGAGATATCTTCATTGCAGGTTTTGATGATGGCAGTTTACGGGTATACGACCGAAGACTCGAAACCAGAGAGTCCATGGTACGCACGTGGAAAAGCGGAGTGGGCGGAGCCAAGAACATTGGCCGTGGCTCCATCAAAAATGTTCACATGCAACGAGGCGGCTTTCGGGAATTGGTCAGTGGTTCTACAGATGGCTACGTGAACTTGTGGGATATTCGGCACTCTGCTCCGGTCAAGACGTTTCTGAGCCCGGAGAAAAGCTTACGATGCATCGATACCCATGAGCATGCTCCGATAATTACCACGGGATCAAAGGCCGTGAACATTTGGACCACATCCGGGGACTTGGTGACATGTTTAAGAAATCCCCATGACAATTACCTTACTAACCGGACGGGGAATTATTTATCAGCGTTGACATTTCACCCACACCGCATGATGATAGCTACGAACTACAACCAGGACCGACACATCAACATCTACACATGTACAGATGTGATTTCTGAGTACTAGTGAGAAGAGTGATTTCATACAGATGTCATACGAGTCACTATTCATCCAATAACATTTCCTGCAGACACTGGACCGGACCTTTATGAACAAGAGCAAAACCAAATATAATGCAGGATCCTTTTCTACTCGGGATATTTTATTTAAGAGATCGTGGAAGGTGAGATGGTAGTGATGGAGATGATCGAAGATGAAGAAGATTAAGGCTTTCCTGCAGGACTGCGCGACGACTCACGTCACAGTTGAATATTTTAAGTATATTCAGACCGCTTCTGCTAAAGCCAATCGGAATTAGCAACGGCAATCAGCAATTACCAAACAATTCCAACCAGCCCAATCAGAAATTACCATTCATCATGTCCCTTTCTTCAGAGTTTGCTGCCGCTATAGAAGATGAAGCAGCAGAGCTCCCGACAGTGGTGCCAACCGATATTACCATTGGTCAGAGAATGCTTTCTGCTTGTCTGGGATCACTTGTGACTTCATTTGTTGTGACTCCGTTTGATGTAGTCCGGATACGGATTCATCAGCAGGAAGTGATGAATGAGTGTTGTTTAAGAAATGAAAAAGTTGGGAAAAGCGGAGAAAATTCGGATAAATGGGAAAAGTTGAAGAAATCAAACATATCTCCTAAATCTAAGTCTACATCAAGACATTTCCCAATCTCTCATATCAAGTCTTCGCTTTCTCCGGCAGTGTTCTGGAATAACCAACATTTCTGTCAAAGCAAACGAGACTGCCCCAAAATTACATCTACTTTCCAAGGAATGATGGTGATTGGCCGCAATGAAGGCATGGCTACGCTTTGGAGAGGCCTCTCATTGACTCTACTAATGGCCATTCCTTCAAATATCATCTACTTCACGGGCTATGAATACATTAAGGAACTCTCACCAATATCAGATCATCCATTCAATCCGTTGGTTTGTGGACTGCTTGCTCGCATGATGTCAGCCACGGTTGTTTCGCCTATTGAGCTCCTTAAAACAAGATTCCAGTCGGTGCCCAATTCAGCCAGCGATTCCAAGCACAACATTTTCAAGTCGCTACTAAGAGAGTCAGCACATGCGTTCCAGCAAAAAGGCTACGGGTCCATGTTCACAGGCCTTCAGATCACATTGTGGCGAGATGTACCGTTTCTGGGTATCTATTGGATGTGCTATGAGTTCTTCAAGGCACGGTTCAGCCGTGGTCTAGATGTGGACTTTGAGAGGCAGCAGCAGGAGGACTGGAAGGTGTTTACGGCCAGTTTCTGTCTGGGGTCATTGGGAGGAGTTGTGGCGGCATTTTTTACCAATCCATTTGATGTGGGCAAAACACGACTTCAGATTGCCAGTCAAGAGACCAAAAATCCTTCGATGTTTCAATTTCTTTGGCGTATCCGGAAAAGTGAGGGTATACGAGCTTTATACAAGGGTTTTGGTCCACGGGTACTTAAAATCGCCCCTTCATGTGCCATTATGATATCATCATATGAGATTGGAAAGAAGCTTTTTAAGGATGGGATGTGACGATTGTGGATACAATGTTCATCAATGAAAGATTTCTGTGCATAGTGTGTATATAGAGTATAAACCCGTACCTCCGCGAAATCCGTCCATTTGAGAAAAAAGTATACACGCAAACATACCATCTTAATGTCACTGACTGTTTCAATTCTCTAACAAGAGCACTTTATTTAGCAAAGTCTACTACTCATAGTACAAGTATATCAGGAAATCATTTGAAGCTATAGAACCTAACAGTCTATCCATAGGATAATTGGTACACTGGCAACTCATAGCCAAGATACCTGTCGTGGTATACCTGTCGTGATATACTAGTCATAATACCAGTCATGATACCAGTCGTGATATACTAGTCGTGATACCAGTCATGATACCAGTCGTGGTATACCTGTCGTGATATACCTGTCGTGATATACCTGTCGTGATACCAGTCGTGATACCAGTCATGATACCAGTCGTGATACCAGTCGTGATACCAGTCATGATACCAGTCATAATACCAGTCATGATACCAGTCATGATACCAGTCATGATACCAGTCGTGATACCAGTCATGATACCAGTCGTGATACCAGTCGTGATACCAGTCATGATACCAGTCATGATACCAGTCATGATACCAGTCATGATACCAGTCATGATACCAGTCATGATACCAGTCATGATACCAGTCATGATACCAGTCATGATACCAGTCATGATACCAGTCATGATACCAGTCATGATACCAGTCATGATACCAGTCATGATACCAGTCATGATACCAGTCATGATACCAGTCATGATACCAGTCATGATACCAGTCATGATACCAGTCATGATACCAGTCATGATACCAGTCATGATACCAGTCATGATACCAGTCATGATACCAGTCATGATACCAGTCATGATACCAGTCATGATACCAGTCATGATACCAGTCATGATACCAGTCGTGATACCAGTCGTGATACCAGTCATGATACCAGTCGTGATACCAGTCGTGATACCAGTCATGATACCAGTCATAATACCAGTCATGATACCAGTCATGATACCAGTCGTGATACCAGTCATGATACCAGTCGTGATACCAGTCGTGATACCAGTCATGATACCAGTCATAATACCAGTCATGGTACAGTGTTTTCCAAAACTATTCAAACCAGTGCGACAATGTTTCGTACCCCTTTGCAGTCTTTCAAACCAAATGGTATCATCGAAATCCTCAAAGTATTTTCGTAAGATAATACGAAAAATCGTATGAGGCAATCCTCCAGATTTAAGATTTCAGAATATTGAATTCTAATGCAAGTTGGTGTGAAACATTACGCCATTTGGTTTGAAAGACTGTGAGAAGGGGTACGAAACATTGTCGCACTGGTTTGAACCATTTTGCTAGTGTGGTTGGAAACATTGTCGCGCTAGTTTGAATCATTTGTCGCACTGGTTTGAATGATTTTGAAAAACACTGTAGCAGTCATGATACACATAGGACATTTCCTCGTTTCCAATTGAGTTTCGTCAGCAAGTTCGGTTGCAAGACTAGCGAGAGCCTTTTTGGCGCCGTTTGCATTGTGCCCGATTCCGTGAATGGTGATCACACGTAACAAGACAAATTTATGTGATAAGGAGGGTTGCAGGACCATTATGGATGATTACGAGAGAATAGCTTGTCTTAGCTACATTTGATGGTCAGTTCATCCATGTGTAATGATGCAAATACCAAGAGCTTATTCAATGAATGACTCTACGCCATCCTAGAGAGACATTTGTTCAGACTAGGGAACATCGTGGGCCATTGAGGATGCCTATAGTCTAGATTGACAAAAGAAACCTAAGTCCTAATATTGGATCCATAACGAGCTTATTAATTATTTATGCCAAATCATGTTGTTAAGCCAAGGACATTTTCTCATCGTTCTGCGGAAAACCAATCTCGGATGAGCAAAGAAATAAAACTTGGAGCTTGAAGCAGTCCCTAGAATATTCCAATCATCAGCAAAAGCACACAGCTTAACATAATTGGAGGAAAAAAGTATGTGGTTCACAATCCAAGACGCTATCAACCATTCCATATAACCAGATAGATGACTAATGCCGGAACCATATTATCATTGTTTGGAGTGTTCTGGAAAGTAACAGGAGAAGATGGGTTATTTCAATGGCATAATCTATCAGAGGAGATCCTAATACTTACATGATTGATAAGTTAATGTCTAAAGATAGCTAAAATGTCTAGAATTTAAGATACATTAGCTTTAAATCGTCAAAGACTCGGAAATGCTAAGTGGTTTTGGTTGGAATGGCAACAGTTTTTACCACATAAGAACTTAGTTGCGCAATTGCAATCTGTCCACGAGTATCTAAGATGTACGGAGACGAGGCACTTTGGATATGTTGTAAGCAGACCATTCCTAGATAATAGGGCTGATCAGGCATTTGTACAACTTACATATCCCTGTATATAAATATATACTAAAACACACTTTAATTATATTATTGTGACTTTTGGGGCGTTTTATAGTTCAAATTTTTAATTAAAACGCATAGGATCGAAACGGCGATTAAAGTGTTCAACAATACAACTTGGTCGCTTGTGTAAGGATTAAGAACATTGGACGTCTGAAGAGACAACCTAGGAGATTTTTCTCATTTCGATAGGTGCGATGGTGAATTGTGAATTGGTTGACGACTATAAATACTACTTTTTTGCTATTAGTTAAATTTGGTGGTTGAAGAAATTCTCCAGAAAAGTCTCCAGAGTTGAAAACCGACCAGAGAACAGCTCAGTTAAGCTGGAGTAACCGGTTGCGCGCGAGATCACCTCCGTCAAGCGAAACTTTAGGACAATTTAAAGCGGTCGATAGAAGGGGTTAAAGTAGCCATATTCAATCTAATTGAATGAGGCGTTAACGCTGGGAGATCAGAAGGAAGATCGTCATCTTTATCTTGGTTTCCGGTGTGTAAGAAGGGTCCTTGAAAAGAATAGAATCGATGGAGATCAATGGCATACTCGAGATCAATGGCATACTCGATGAAGGGAATGTTGCACTCTGTCCAAATGACTTCTACTCAATCCATTCAAAATAGATGTGGTTGACCTTTTGTCTCCAACTTCCCATGACATAGCACAAGGCAAGTAGTGGATAAAGTTATTCCTTAAGTGGAACAAGAGATAATAATCATAGGGGCGAGTGAAGGTTGTCTTGAGCTTTCTCCAGAAGAGTTCCCAGTTTCGATCTCCCCCTATGTCCATTATCGTCTTGCTCGTGAAAACTCCAGAGCCAGCACCTTTGTTTTCTTGCACCTTAAACAATTCACGAGTGAATACTCTTCCCTGTATGTGTGGGAGACTCGGGTGTGGGAGACTCGGGTGTGGGAGACTAATGGATATGCCCCTAAGCTAGAAACATGATCCTCCCATTCGGCACCTGAAGTCCCTCTAAACGGTCATCCTTCAATATCGTCAGGGTAATGTTGAAGGCCTGAGGTATCATGTCATTCTCTGAGTTCATTATGGATGATACTGTACTTGAACTAGGAGTATTCCTTAATATCTGTCAATTACATAAAGATCCTTTCTCGATGAGGAGCTTTTTTGTATTAAAAAAGATTGCAAAAAGATTGCAGCATCACAATTTCACACATGGTCTCTCACTGTGACCCTAAGTGGCTTGACTAACGTTGATCGGACGGGAAACAGTATTTTCCACTTGGTATGGCCGCAACCGAAATTGTTAGGACTTAACAGGAAGAACAACTGTTAGTCTTATAATGGACGTCTTCCCTACGTCCTATAGTTTATCATGGTGTTTATTGAACCTAGAATAGTCGAGGAACTCCCTGGTTAATCCAAGGGGAGGAAAACCTCGCTGTTATATACACTGGGTGTATGCAACCCTGCACGAACATGAAACATATGCACGTTATATGCAAGAGTTACCCGACCGAGATACCTTGCATCTCAGTATCCTAATAGGCATTCGTTTCCTAACACTCTGGTTAATTTAATTTTCTTTAGTTCCAACATACTATAAAATTTATCTGTGGATTATCTTTAGGAGAATTTGAGATTATAGTGAATCAAACTTGTTCCTTATATTAAACTAAACCTCTTATTCCCTCATGGTGCAAATGATCATTACTTATAGGCGTGTTTGTCTCCGTAGAGCACACTGATACTCACTCCCACACAATCACTACTAAATAATAATATAATACTTATACTTTTGACTTTGTTTATTATTTGATCAAATCACTATTTGGAATCAGATTTATAGACTTTTGGGGCACGTCCTAAATCCGGTGGTGTGGATGGATTGTTTTCCAGTTTGGGAATGCATGACTGATCAATGGTAGATTACTGATGGGTAGTAAAGAGGTAGTAGAGGTATAGGAGATCCTTTTATACTTCTTCAGTTTATTCCTTCCACTATTTGAAATCAGGTTTACTTGATATGTTCCCTTGTAAGGTCTTACTCCGAGATCATTAACTTGTAAGCGTACGGAAGGTTGGATAACGGTGTACTCTTGGTTACTATGGCCAAGGACAATTCGTTGAGAGTAGGGATGGCAGAAGCAGTTTGCTTCTTACTGTCAAATGCCTCTGCTATGGATAGCCTTACAGTTTATGGCAATTGCACGTCTGATTATTTGTGCGACAAGTAGGAAAGCAATCCATCCATTCCGGCTCACCAGAATTGTCATTATCTACAGCAATCAGAACGACTATTGAACCATTCCGGCTCACCGGAATTGTCTCGCTCGGATTAGGACCTAACATGCCCCAAAATTCTATATACTCAAGGATCCCTTTTGAGAATACATCCACGAATAAACAGAGTTACAAAAGTACCAACCACAAGGAATGTAATATAATAATAGCGTAGTAGTTCTTCTCTTTCTGTTCATATTCTTGTATTTCATGTTCTTCTTTTTGTAGTTCTAGAGTAGTAGTAGTTGTGTTGATATTGAAAGTACTGAATTACATTACTGAAGATACTGACTAAGACTAGACTTATACTACTCTAGTAGTCTAGTACTCTTACTCTAGTAGTCTAGTACTCTTATTCTACTACTCTAGTACTCTTATTCTACTACTCTACTAGTCTAGTACTCTTACTCTAGTAGTCTAGTACTCTTATTCTACTACTCTAGTACTCTTATTCTACTACTCTACTACTCTACTACTCTACTACTCTACTACTCTACTACTCTACTACTCTACTACTCTACTACTCTACT
>NLAU01000998.1:4455-32015 GCA_002370875.1 Metschnikowia arizonensis | reverse complement strand
ACTACTACTCTACTACTACTCTACTACTACTCTACTACTACTCTACTACTACTCTACTACTACTCTACTACTACTCTACTAGCAGCTGCACTGTAATACTCAATATTAAGCACATCGTACATCCCTGGTTGGTATCTTTGCTTCAGGTCGGTCTTTGCTCAAGGTCATTGTCAAAATTATCATCATTTTACACACTATTACACTAATCAATTATGTTCAAATTTCTTTCATAACAATTAGTAATTCTGCTTATTCATTGATGACTTCCCCCAGGAAATGCAGGGTTATATAGACTTTTAAGTATGGGTGCAATACCTCTTTTTCGTTCCTAGATGGACTTCGCACTCGCCTTCAATAAATATAAATCGCACCTTAACTTCACGTGGTTCCTTTTTATTGCGTACAACCTCCATCATAGATTCTTTGATAACTGCAGTTAAATGATAATCTATCATTATATGCTGGTTTAAATGGGGTTAAACCCGTACATCCTAGGTTCAACACCACCAACTGTTTGGCTCCATTGGCCAAGGTCATCAATGACCAATTCGGCATTGAGGAGGGTTCACTCTATCACCGCCACCCAAAAGACCGTTGACGGTCCATCCCACAATGACTGGAGAGGTGGTAGAACTGCTTCTGGTAATATCATCCCATCTTTCACCGTTGCTGCTAAGGCTGTCGGTAAGGTTATCCCAGAGTTGAACGGTAAATTGACCGATATGTCTTTGAGAGTCCCAACTGTCGACGTTTCTGTTGTTGACTTGACTGTCATATTGAAGAAAGCCACCACCTACGAGGAGATTTCTCAAGCCATCAAGAAGGCTTTTGAGGGTGAGTTGAAGGGTGTTTTGTCTTACACAGAGGACGCTGTTGTAACCACCTACTTCTTGGATTCTTCTTACTCTTCTATCTTTGACTGACAGCGAGAAGGAAAGCACCTCAGCCAGAAGCTATTCAACCAATCCCACAGTCTATAGAGCTTTCCAGTAGTTGGCAAAAATTTTCACAATTTATCCTCGTGGTTTTTAATTTGGCACGATTGACGTGGTAGTGTCATGGCCATGACATACGCATCTGACGTGACTGCAATATAACTGCTTGGTTTTCAGTCACGCAATATAACTGCTCGGCTTTCAGTGACATTTCCTATTCCGTTGCTCAACAAAATGTTCTCGTGGTTCAAGGCTATATCGCTGATAATTGCCGTTTGTGGAGTCTTTATAGCTGGCTAGTCTGGCTCCCATGCTTCTCATGTCGAGGAGCAGTACCCATACAGATTCTTAGCGATGATCATGGCCGCAATATTCTATGGATAAGACTGACATTCTCCAACATTGTCATGGGTTTAATCCACTGGTGTCATCTTTGTCCAGGTAACTGCTTTCTTGATACCAAACTCTGTCAGATAACATCAAAAAATCTAACTTACACAATTACACATGGAAAATTTCGAATTGGTTGTCCCGCTCCTATCATAGCCAAGCAGAATCGCTAAGCCTTGGTTTCTTCAGCCTCTAATAGGGAACGTTTAGACTGTTACAATTTAGTACAAGAGCATCCGTTCATTCTGATATTTGCTATTGTCTACAGAGAATCCATGCTATACCTATTGTCTAGTTTGACAAAAGCTATTGGAATGGCTCTGGCGTGACACCTAACTCCTAATATTGCATCCATAACACCCAAAGAGCTTATTAATACCTTCTGGGGAAATGGAGAAATACACTGTCAAATGACCAATGACTAAATGTTATACTGTTCAGTGCTACTCTTAAATTGCTTAAATTATCTACACTATTGATGGTGTGTATACTGTTTTGCTTTACACTACATACAGGCGGTTGAAAGTCGCACTTCTCGACACACTTACATCTCCCTCCATAACTTACTACTACTACTACCCCCCCGCTGCATCCACTCACCATGTCGCTTGTGGGCTTAAGAACCTCTGCTTATTTGAGGCGTATGCCCAGAGTGGCCAGGTCGCTCCGGCCGTGGCTATGCTTGGCGCCTCATCGCCTTTTTCTGGTGTCCCGTGTCTCCGCCAATAAAAATTCTGAACTTGACTCTGAACTCAAAAAGCTCATGCAGCTTAAAAAGGACTCTTCAGAAGCTGGAGTCTTTGAAAAAATTAAGATGGAACCCGCTATTGCCTTTCAGAAACAGAAGGTGTGGCTCCTTCACCTTAATAACAAGCCCACAGGGCCCATTCATCTCCCTATTATGTCAGAATCAGAATCCCTGGTTAATTTAGCCCTGTCTCAGAGATTGCACTCCATTTACCTGTTTTTGCTACAAGCCTACTTGCTGGAATCCGCTGAGTGCAAGAAAAAGGGCTTGTACAAGGACGACTTGGCCGAGTCCTTAATGCTTAGTTTCAGCTCTAAATACCCGCAGTTTGCTCCCATGTCTTCTGAGGATATTGAGCATATTTTTGATGCTTTCTATCGGATCCTGAACTCCCTCAATACTGTGGAGGATATCCAATTTCTGAACCCTCAAGCTCTGACGCTTTTTGCTTCTTTTCATGCTGAGAAAAACGCCACTTCTTCCCGTGAACATGTCGACGAAAATATCTCCAAGGTGTGGTCGGATATCCATGACTTATTCACTTCTATCCCTTATGTTGACGGTAATATCAACCCATTGCTTCCATCCAAGACCAAGTACCCATACCTAAATTCCTTTTTAAAGCAACAGCTCAAAATACGTGTTTTTGGTTCAGCTTTTGATCAATTTTCACTTGATGACCCCCACGACCCTATAAAACTGGATTTTCCTAAGAATAACATCCCTAAGAATAACATCCCTAAGAAGAACATCCCTAAGAATTCAAAAATCCCTAACAATTTTTATATTGGTTTTGACTTCAACTCCCAGAATATGCGTCTATTCTTTTTGGGCCTTGGATGTGGTTTTTTCTTGTTTATTCTTTACTCGAATCTGGAATCAAACCGCGAAATCACCTTTCAAGAGTTCACCTCCGACTTCTTGCGCAAGAATCTAGTCAGAAAGATCCGTGTCATTAATAATAGAACTGCCATTTTGGAGCTCAATGAGAACGCAACCCCCGACCTTTCGAGAACAAACTATTACTACTTTACCATCGGAAACATCGAGAGTTTCGAGCGCAATTTGAGGGCCGTCCAGGACCAATTTGGTATCCCGGACCAAATTAGAATCCCCGTCGTCTACGTCACGGAGGGAAGCACCGCAAAAATATTGGTCAATTTCCTCCCCACCTTTTTGTTTCTTGGTGCCATCTACTATATGACCAAGAAAGCTGGTATGGGTGGAATGGGAGGCCCACTAGGCTTTGGCAAATCTACTGCCAAGAAATTCAACCAAGAAAAGAACATCAAGATCAAGTTCAAGGATGTTGCTGGTATGAATGAGGCAAAAGAAGAAGTCATGGAATTCGTCAAATTCTTGCAGAACCCAGCAAAATACGAGAAATTAGGTGCCAAGATTCCTAGGGGTGCCATTTTGTCTGGTCCTCCTGGTACAGGTAAAACCTTAATTGCAAAGGCTACAGCTGGAGAAGCTGGTGTACCCTTCTTCTCTGTTTCGGGATCAGAATTCGTTGAAATGTTTGTCGGTGTGGGAGCCTCTCGTGTACGTGACTTGTTCAAGACAGCCCGTGATAATGCCCCATCAATCGTTTTCGTGGATGAAATCGATGCTATTGGTAAACAAAGATCCAAGGGAAATGCCAGTGGCGCCAATGATGAACGTGAAACGACTTTGAACCAGCTTTTAGTCGAAATGGATGGCTTTGAAACCCTGGACCACGTAGTTGTGCTAGCAGGTACCAACAGAGCAGACATTTTGGATAAAGCGCTCATGAGACCCGGCAGATTTGACAGGCATATTGTCATCGACAACCCTGAGCTTGAGGGAAGAAAGCAAATCTTCGAGGTGCATTTGAAGAAAATCAAGCTTGTGAAAAACATCGACAAAGATTTGCCGGGCAGATTGGCAGCGTTGACACCCGGGTTTTCTGGAGCTGATATCGCCAATGTGTGTAACGAGTCAGCTTTGATCGCAGCCAGATACAATGCCAAGTCCGTGACTTTGAGACATTTCGAGCTTGCCATCGAGAGAGTGATTGGTGGAGTTGAGAAAAAATCCAAATTATTGTCCCCCGAAGAGAAGAAGGTGGTGGCGTATCACGAGGCTGGACATGCAGTGTGTGGATGGTTTTTGAAGCATGCACACCCACTTCTTAAAGTGTCGATTATTCCAAGAGGTCAAGGAGCCCTTGGCTATGCACAATACTTGCCGCCAGACCAGTATTTGATGAGTGAAGCACAATTGATTGACCGGATGGTGATGACTTTGGGAGGACGGGTTTCAGAGGAGTTGAATTTCAGTACAGTCACCAGTGGAGCATATGATGACTTTAAGAAAGTGACTAGCATTGCTCAGTCCATGGTTTTACGTTTCGGAATGTCGGAAAAAGTGGGTATGGTGAACTACGCAGACACACAAGGGCAAGATCTGTTGACCAAGCCATTTAGTGACGAAACCAACGATGTGATAGACTCGGAGATCAGACGTATTGTGGAGGAATGCCACGCTAAATGCAAAGAATTATTGCAAGAAAAGTCTGAGGCGGTGAAGTTGGTAGCGGAGGAGTTGTTGAAGAAGGAGTTTATTACCAGAGAAAGTATGATTCGATTGTTGGGCAAGAGACCTTTTCCAGAGACCAATGATGCATTCGACAAGTATCTTGACGGAAAAGATGCTTTCAAGGACGACCAAGAAGTTTCTGAAGATTCCAAAGATGTTGAAGGTTCCAAAAATGTTGAAGGTTCCAAAGATGTTGAAGATTCCGAAGATGTTGAAGGTTCCAAAAATGTTGAAGATTCCAAAAATGTTGAAGATTCCAAAAATGTTGAAGATTCCAAAAATGTTGAAGATTCCAAAAATGTTGAAGATATCAAAAATGTTGAAGATTTCAAAAATGTTGAAGATTCCAAAAATGTTTCTAAAGATCAAGATTCTTTCAATGATGCTATGGATACTTCTAAGGAAGATTCTTCCAAAAATGATGCTTCTAAGGACAACCAGAACCCTGTCCAGAAGAATGAGAACTAATGTACATAGTATAGCTAATCTAAAGTTAGTCTAGTCACATCCTCGATGGGTAGCCCACGACCCATTTGAAGCCAGCCATAAACATAAACCACCAGCAATTGATCATACACCCGTACATCGCAAAGGGCAATATTGAAACAATTTCCATTGGCCACCTCCATCATGAAACCCACAAATCACTATTCATCAGACACTTAAACTATTCGTTTAGCAATAACATGACTATAGAGCAAGCAGAATCTTGACCTTTCCATGTGTTGCTATAAAGCCATTTCCCATATATATGAATGTTAATTGGGAGTTCAATGGTACGAGACTTGCAAGATAGTTAAGGACACGTTTTAGGGTTCAAGAATGCAGAATGGAAAAGATGAAACAGACGAGGCTAGTTGAATGAAAGGTCTAACTATTAAGGAAATAGCGGGTTCGAGATTGGGGGTATTCTGGACACCAATCAGCTACCAAAGCCTATGATTAGCATTTCATTGGATATATCAGGTTCTGAAGTCTAGTTGAAGTCTAAACAGTTGACGAGGTCTTTGGAAGAGCTCTGGTTCTTATGAACGGTATTGATAAAAAGTCAATACTTCGAATATAAGTTTTCTGGTTGTGTGAGGATATAAAGTTATTGCGGTATTAAAGCAATGGTTCAATTGGAAATACTAGAGCTTAGCTTGAGCATGAGCTTTCACAATAAACAGCACTATGAGATTCCCTCCAGATTCTCACAAGTTCTTTGAACTCTTTGGGTGGATGTGATTGTGGTAAATCTTTTTGGAGTCTTACCTTTAACATATAGTTTATTAGGTTTTATTGATAAGGAATGGACTAACAGATTTTGCAAGTAGTTGAATGGGATTGGAGTACTCTAATAAGTCCACATTGATTCTATACTCTACTACTCTACTCTACTACCTACTAGTAGTTATAGTCATAGAGATGGTCATACTTCTATTCATACTACTACTCAGGTTCTTCTACTACGTCACTACTAAGAACAGAAACTATAACAACTACCACTACTCTATACTTGTACAAGAAGAAATACTCTACTATCATTATATTATTATTATTTAGTACTGTAGTGTGTGAGTGTGTGACTTAACTACTCAGTCCCTACACTCCAAATCTCAATACATCACCAGTGTTACCGCGCACATCCACTAAAATGAGTATCAGTAAAATGTCCCGTCTAGCATTCATGTATTTTACCTAGTTGATTTCCCTATCACCTTATAGACGACAATGAATAGTAGAGGACAATGAATCCTATCAATAGCTTCCTAAAGCACTCATGTATTTAAGATGGCTACATATTTATAATTGCATATCTTCACTATCGTTTCAAGCCTATTTATCCAACACTTTCTGAAGAATATTGTAGCATTTCTATAAAACCAGGAACTTAACTCCGAACATCCCTAAGAAGTACAAGAACTACTCTATTATTATTATATTATTATTTAGTACTGTAGTGTGTGAGTTTGTGACTTACTACTCACTCCCTACTACTTCTCAATACATCACCAGTTTACAGCACATTTACAGATACTCATTTTAGTGGGTGTGCGCGGTAACTGGCCAAGAGTGTGTGTAGAAACTGCGAATAATAGTAATTGATATTGTGATAGTAATTGATACTGCGAATGGATGCGAACGCTCCAGTAAAACCAAGGTCAGTGTAGTCGCGACCACAAATGTACGACAATATATACTGACTATGGAGTGTCAATTGATATATGAATGAAGTCTACACTACTACTGGTAGTCTGAAATGGAAGTAGAAGAACAAGGTGAACTGAAGAACAACTATAAGAGAAAGAACAAGCTCTACTACTCTACTACTCTACTACTCTACTACTCTACTACTCTACTACTCTACTACTCTACTACTCTACTACTCTACTACTCTACTACTCTACTACTCTTCGTCATGGACCTACACTATCCAGGTTATACATTTGGCAGTATGGCTTTTCACTATTCTATATACACTCCAGGGAAAAAAATGGAGCTCAGCGTGCGTTTTCGTGCGATGACGAGGCAGTGAAGTACTATTGGTATATGACAGACTTTAGCTAATTACCTAGTTAGCTACTTAGCTACTTAGTTTTTATATAACTAAAGGCAGTGATTGAGAAGGAGATGTGATTTTTTTGAGACTTTAAAGGATATTGGATTTTTAAAGTGTAAAAATGTTTATAGATATGGGAATAATGAGTAATTCTGAGTAATAGTAAGAATGAGAGACAGATTTAGAGATCATTTATATTATTTATATCATTTATCTTATCATTTATATCATTTATCTTATCATTTATATCATTTATCTTATCATTTATATCATTTATCTTATCATTTATATCATTTATCATTTATACTTTATACTTTATATACATTATACTTTGTCACATTTTCCTCATGACTTATTGTCCTTCTTGACCTTCGCGCGCTCAGTGCGAAAACAAATCCTTCTACTACACCATGAATAAAAGTCTTAAACTGGACGATGACGATTTGGCTAGCCCCAGGTCCCCAAGGAATGCAAAGGCTCAGAGAAAAAATTTAGCAGGTATGGAATTAGACCCTGAAGAGGGCGATGATGAGTACAACGAGGATTATGATGAATCCAATGCCAAAGCTGAAGATGATGACGATGTTCCCAAGGATGACGACAATGATGACGTGGATGAAGAGGATGATGATATGGAACCCATTAAGAAAAGAAGAGGTAGAAAGAGAAAGGCTTCCACTGAGGAGCCAGAAAGAGATGATGATAAGGCCGATGGCGAAGATCATGAAGGCGCTGTTGATGGTGTGGATATAGAAGAGGAAGAAAAGAGTGATGTCAAGAAGAAACCAGGAAAAAAAAGAGGACGAAAACCCAAGGCTGCAAAAATACAGGAATCTGTATTGGATAATGAAGGCAATGAGATCGAGATTAAGAATGATGAGGTGGTGATGGAGGAAGACCCTAAGGGCCTTGAGAAGATCGATGAAAATGGCTTCTTGAAAGGAGACCGTAAATTCCGCATCAAAACCTTCACGTTGTTGGGTAAAGGTGATCGCCAGTATATGGTATCTACCGAACCTGCACGTCTTGTGGGATTTAGAGACTCATATTTGTTGTTCAAAACACACTTGTCGCTTTTCAAAAAGGTTTGTACACACGAAGAGAAGATGGACTTAATTGCGAGGCAATTAATCCCTACTTCTTATAAAGGCCGCTCGGTGAACCTTGTCACGGCACGCTCTATTTATAGAGAGTTTGGTGCACGTATGCTTATTGGCGGTCGTAAAGTCATTGATGATTTCTTTGAGGATAAGGCTCGAGAAAGAGGAGACGTGGAGGGAGAATACGCTGATCCGGAAGAGGTTTCTGGCAAGGCTAGCTATGGATCTGGTGACCACAATTCCTTCACTGCCCACGTCACGGGTTCTGCTCTCATCAACTACCAGGCTGATCCTACATGGGAATACCAAGTTGCCATGCAGACCATAGAGTTCAACAAGACCTTGGCCGAGGCCAGAAACCAGGTGTGGCTTCGTGGAATCAAGGATACTTATAGTGGTTTCAATTTCTACCCTGTTGCCAGCCAACCTACGAAAGCAACATTTACTAAGCTTGACCATTCTACTGGAGACCCCCACGATGCTATCCGCTGCTCCATAAGGTTGTACAATCCCAACATACGGAAAACTGTCACGGGTTTGGCCAGTGTTTCGAAGGAGATTTTTGAAGACATTGAAGATGAGTCGATAAAGGATGCCATCCTTGAGCAGCAGAGATACGAGAGGTCGTTGTAAGACACCTCTCCGTTTCCCTTGCTACATACCGCTGTACTATTAACGAAGCTTTTGATGTAAAATATTTCCTTAGCAATTATGTAAATTGTCTTTAAGTAATAGTCTCTTCATCAGATTGGATGGAGTCCGGCGGTGAATCGTCTATATCATCAAAAACAATAGTTCCATCTGCACTACCACCTTCTCGAGCATGGCCTTTTCTCTCCATGTGTTTTCTTAACTCAAAGTCAACCTTGGTCTTTCTCCGGCCAACGTGCACGGTGATGTCACCCTCTTCCACAATCTCCGCATGCTTTTTCGAGTAAGCAACCTCGGCCTTGGCCTCCTTTCCGGAAATCTTGTGGTTGACACGAATGTGTTTAGCCAAAGTGTCATGTCTGGTGAAGATGCGGGGCCCGGTCATGGGGTCAGTTTTGACGCACACAAAACACTTGAACAACTTCTTCTTTTTCGAGTGCACGGTTTCTTGGTGTCTGATCAATTCGTATTTTCTGGAAAAGCGTCGCAAACACATTTTCTCCGGCTCGTCGGACGACGGAAGCTGGCACTCATGGATGACATCAGGGTCGTAGTTGGAAGATCGGCTCGTTAGTGGATTTTTGTCAGAATTAGAGATGACTCTTTGGGAATTTGGCTTTGGATCGAGGCGGAGCTTCTTTTTCACGGCGGATTTTTGAGGCTGGGGATCGTGGCCTAAAACAATCTCCTCCAGTACGCTGATATCCGGATCATAGTGGGAGTCAGAATGGGCAGAGTAGACAGGGAACTTTGAGTCATCATCGGTGGCCACGGGCGATGATGGGTTAGAGGAGGAAGCGAGATTAGAGTTGGAGCTAGTCTCCATAAGCTGATGGTACAACTCACTTGATATCAGCAGCTCTTGCTTGTAGGTATGTCGATGGTAGTCTCTCATGAAGCGGGAATAGGACTCATTGAGGTCAAAATCGATGAGTGTGAGGAACTGGTAAATGACCGGGCGCCACTGGAGCAAGTTATAGATTTCCCAGTAGTTTAAGCTCATAACAACAGTGGTTAAGAAGCGGATAGTGAGCGTAGCCAACAGCAATTGCTTCACATTGGTGGCAATTTTAATAAACACATCAAAACATTTCTCCACAACTAAGTATAGTTTCAGGTTCAACGGGTCCAGCACTTCGATGAATGTGGGTAAGGCATCAGTCAAGGCCAAGAACTTGCGTTCGAGCTGAACATGCTGCTGAGGACTAATGGATCCATCAAATAGGAGCGATGATAAACGGAAAAGATGCTCTGAATAGTCAGCAACCAGAGTTGGATTACCTTCCACGAGAAGATTGACCACGTGCGCCGGTACGGGGTCCGACGAGCTATCTAGCCAACTTTTGGTGAAGCCACCACTAAAATCTGGAAGAGACCGGCGAACTGATGATTTTTTTTCTATTGTAGAAACATGCTGATGTTTTTGGAATGGTTCATGATATTCCAGCCTGGATGAGGGTAGAGTACTTGATACTTCATAGGAAGCCTGAGAAGCCAGTTCACTATCGAGGGGAAGATCTGAAAGGCGGTGACTCATGGGGGAAGGGAAGGGATGGGATGGGAAGGGATGAGATGTGATGAGATGGGAAGGGAGGGGATGGGAAGGGAGGGGATGGGAAGGGAGGGGATGGGAAGGGAGGGGATGGGAAGGGAGGGGATGAGAAGGGAGGGGATGGTCAGAGGTCAGGACTCAGGACTCAGGATTCAGGACTCAGGACAAAAAGACAAAAAGACAAAAAGACAAAATCAAAACTGTAAAAGTTCAAGTCCATAAAAAGCTAAAGTAAAAACCCGTATCAGTAAGGAAAAAAATTCTAGCAAAACAGCTAATAAGCGTGCAAAGGAAAAGACTGGTAGTAGACCGTTGAGACGGAGGAGGAAATCGATCGACTGCAAAAAGTATAAAGTGTGTTCGGCACGACCTAGTACACGAGAAAAAGAACTGCAGATAAGCCCAACTCCCCCCCTCACCGGCAACAAGTGCGAGCAGAACAGCTGCGAAACAATAGATTTTTGAAGCAGGAAAAAGGGGGATGAAATTTGAAAGGGGATTAAATTGAAATTGAGGGGGAAGATAAGATAAGATAAGATAAGATGAGATGAGATGGGATGAGATGAGATGGGACGAGATGAGATGAGATGAGATGAGATTAGGTGAGGTGAGATGAGGTGAAATGAGATGAGATGAGATGAGATGAGATGAGATGAAGTGAGATGAGATCAGACCTTCTAACATTGTGTTGTGTATTTTTATATTTTTTTGTATGTTGTGAGCGGCAGTGATTTTTGAATTAGCCTGATTCGATGATCCACGAAGAGATTGGAAAAAAGTGCGCACTCACGCGTAAGCGCGCTTGCGCGCATTTTGCAGCCATTGGTTTCAGCAGCGTATGAAACGTTTCAGGAGGATTTGTTTCAACCAAGTGTTTCAACCAGTGTTTCAGGGATATTTGGGATATTTTTAGAACATGACAATGATAGAATGACAGAATCACAAGGTGAGGGTTTGAACTTTTCATGGATGCATGGATGCATGGATGTTATGGATGTCATGAATGTCATGGTGTCATGGTCGGTTCCATGGATGTCATGGATGTCATGGATGTCATGGATGTCATGGATGTCATGGTGTCATGGTGTCATGGTGTCATGGTTGGTTCCATGGGTCATGGTTGCTTTATCCTTCAATTTATACCACTCTTCAAAGCAGCACTCATCAAATACCGCGTTTATTGCTCGGGTCGTGGCTCTTTTCGCTGTTCCTTGTATTTCATGTTCGATTGCGTCGTGGGAACTGAGGCCTGTGGTGCTTGTACTGCGTACATGTTTTGATGGGGCAATGGCAAGTCGGTGCCCGAAAAACCATGCCGGTGTATAGGCTTCTCATGCCCTGTGTACTGTGATGGGTACATGGTGTTCACGAATGGGTATTGAACTGGGTATCCTTTCATAGGCATGCCCATTGACATGCTTTCTCCATAGTACACGTTCTCGGGTTGCTTGTAGTATGAAGGCATGAAATTGGGCTGGAATCCTGTGTACGGCACATAGTTGCTGGGGTAGTTGGACGGCTCGGGTCGTTTCATCTCATTGTCGTGCGGCGCTGAATACCCTGGTCCTTGTATGTAATGCTTGGGTGGTGGAAGCCATGACAGGAAACTTTGCGCTCCTCTACCTTCGTAGTTCATTCGACTTTCCGCCTGCACATTTGTATTCACTGAGTTCATGCTGGAACCTCCGGAGTTTTTCATATGCCCTAAAATCAGAAATTCCTTTGGCCGCCCCTTATATGATGATGATGACGATGATGATGACGATGATGATGACGACGATGATGATGATGACTTGATTTTGGCTTCTTTCGTTTGCTTTGTGTCTTCATGCCCAGATTTCGCCGGGAATTGATCTGGCTTAGCAGAGAATGTAGAAAATGCCGGCTTATCGGAGCGCTTTGGTTCGATACCACTTGTATCCCTTGAAAACTCCTTCTCGAACGACTCTTCCAAGAGAACAAAGTCTCTCTCAGTCCTCGAGTCCTTGTCTTCCTTTTCTGCATCTTGTCGAGCCATCATGACTGCTCGTTTGTTTTCCTTACCCGTGATCCCATGTTTCCTTCTAATGTGCCGCGCCAAAGAGTCATGCCGTGGATACAGCTGGTTGCCGTTGCCTGATTGCTGGCAGAAAAAACACTTGTAGTTTCTTTTCCTGGTGGCATGCACAAACTCCTGGTGTCGCTGGAGTTCGTTCTTGCCATAAAACACCTTCATACAAGGCTTGTTGTCACCAGTGTTCAAAAGACGGCACTGGTGGATGGCCTGCGTAGCACCTCTCTTTTCGTATTCATTCAATACTTTTTGGAAGATTGACGCCACGAAAACGCCTTCCTCGGTAGTTTTTTTCTCTTCCTCCATCATGGCCACGGCCTCATCGGTCTCGTAGCCATCATCTTCATCATATTCCTTCAGAGCATGCGACAGTGATTCCTGGGCAATATTATCGAGGGTCTTGTGAATGAAGATAAACACCTTTTGATGTTTGTGGAAATCCTCCTTTGTTTCTGTAGCTTCAGGCTTGCGATCCTTGGATTCGGGCGTCAGCTTGGGCTCCACATGGGGCTTTTCTGTCACACGGGGATTCTCCGTCACATGGGGATTTTCTACATGGGGCTTTTCTGTCACATGGTGATTCTCCGTCACATGGGACTTTTCTGTCACACGAGGATTCTCCATCACATAGGACTTCTCCGTCACATATGACTTCTCCAGCACACAGGACTTCTCAATCTCTTCAGGGATTTCTTCAGTTTCAGTATCTAATTTGGGAACTAGCCGGGGCAATTTTGGCGGGCGGCCCGGTCTTCTTTTGGCAGAAATCACAGGCCGCAGCGGTTCAAGGTTCAAACGGAGATCAATATATGACTGGAACGATACCCTTCTCATTTTATGTAGCGTGGAATCCCTATCCATAGAGTGGTAGGAGAAATTATAGAAGGGAAACGGAAATGGGTACTGGAGGCCCTGGCGCAAGTTGAAATTGAGGTAATTTGTGGGCGGCCTGACCATATGGCCCAAAGAGGTAAGCTTGATATCAAAGCCTAAGAGCTTGAGGAAATAGTCAAAGTTGGGAATGGCCAAGAGGAGATGGTAAATTTCCCAGCACTCTAGAGCATACACTAGCCGTACAAGATACCTTGTGATCTGAGACGAAAGCGACATGTTGAAGTACAGTGTGGTGACCTTCAAAAGGTACTGGTAGTTGTCGATTAGCACCCTTGAGAGATACTCGTTGGGGTAAGCTTTAGCGCCAGTCTTGACGGTAGGGACATTAGCAATGAGATCGCGAAGCAGCTCCTCGTATTTCATACGCGTTGTATCATCGAGGTTGGGTTCAAGGATGAGATTGAGATGCTCGAGGAGGAGAAGAGAGTGGGACTCCATGGATATAGCAGTCGGTTTTGTAGTTCTCGAATGATTTCCGGGGGTCACTGAGCGATCTCCAGAGATTACCGAGAATTTTCCAGAGGATGCGGAAGTTTTGCGAGAGGATGCGGAAGTTTTCAAAGATTCTGAGGATTTCAAAGTTCCCAAAGTTTCCGAGGTTCCCAAAGTTGATGAACCCTCAGTCGCAGGGTTTTTTACAGCCTTTCTTCCCTCATCTTCGGCGTCTAAAGGTAGGCCTTGGATACGGAGAAGATCCTTCATTATAGGGTCGTATCTGGCATCGGATTCGTCAGCAGCAATAATTTTTGGGAGCTCCTGTTGTATGGAGGATCGTAAGGTGGCGGCCATAGTGGACCGGAAAGATTTATGGTGGCAGTAGCAAAGTGGAGATTTATTATGGCAAAATATATATTATGCGAACAGGAAGTGTGTAGCTGCGAAAGGTCGTGCGCACACCAGCAAATAGTCATTCTGTTACACTATATAGTGTGTTACATTTAATACAGTGTTACATTTCTGTTACATTTCTTTTCTACTGTTACATTTCTGTTACATTTCTGTTACATTTCTGTTACATTTCTACTGTTACATTTCTCTCTATGTACTGTTACATTTCATATATACTTTTTATATTTCATATATACTTTTTATATTTCTACTGCTTATTACTGATCAGAAGTCTTCTATGGGGCAATTATCTGCAGGGCAGATATTTTGAGTTAGCTCCAACTACCCTAAAGAGGTCCTGCTCTATAGTAGCGCTGGATAGAAATAGGAACCAGTATCTCTAGAGCCACAGTAATTCACGACAAGGTCATTAGACAGTAGACTAGACAGTAGACTAGACAGTAGACTAGACAGTAGACTAGACAGTAGACTAGACAGACTAGACAGTAGACTAGACAGACTAGACAGACTAGACAGACTACACACTAAACTAGTCTTTCGTATGCCCTAAGGCTTGGAGAACTTGTGGAAATACAAACTCTGCAACATCTCTCCCCCATATATTATCAAGATGCTCATGTCCCTCAATCCTATGTGTAATCGTTTTGTTTCTTGGTAATTGTGATTCCATCACGTTAATATCCACTAAACTATCACAATCCCCATATATCAAATGTACAGGCACTTTGATATTCTGAAGTGGGTAGCTGACAGCATTGAGATTTGATAAGCTGGCATTATAGTCGTGGTACATCTGGAAATTTCGGGCAGCCATAATCTGGAACCAGTGCACCACACATTTGACTGAGGTGGTGGAGTAGAGGTGAGCATATGAACAGACCTTCTGCACCTTATCAATATTCTCATTCCGCCAATTAAAAAGCATGTAGTTGGATACATCAATGGATGTGTCAAAAAATGGTGGGTACATGATTCTCTCCCAGAACACCACACTGGGCAAAAGTACCTTTCGGGAAAAAATTAAAAAAAGCATATTAGGAGAAGACTTCAAGAGAATATCGAGAAACTTGGAGTAAAGCCCGTGTGGAGTGGTTGCTGGGGAAATGGCCACAATTCTTTCTATTTTCTTGTTCAATTCTGGGTTGATGGAAACTGACGCAAATGCCTGTGCGGTACCCTGCGAAAATCCAATGTATGTCAATGTTTCACGGCGCGTTTCCTCCAAAATAAAGTTGATAGAGTCTGGAATATCGAAAAGGGCAAATTCATCTATGGAGAAGTTCCAGAATTCCTCCAGGGCAAGCTGACGCGTCATGTGCTTGTGTGAGTATTTGTTGCCTCTATTATTGCCAAGCCAAACATCATAGCCTAATTCGTAGAGAACAAACGGTAGGTTTTGATTTTTTTCTAGCATTGTGACCCAGATTTCCGAGCACATGAGGAGACCATGGTGGAAGTAGACCACCTTACCATTTTTGAGTTGAGGTGAATTCATGGCATTCAGCCCATTCAGCCCATTCAGCTGGGTTGCTCCATTGCTCTCTTCATATAATCCCCCCACAATTCGTTGAACTGTCAAAAGATACCCATCCCTGGTTTTCACTATGTAGCTCTCGACGTCGTAGCCAAAAAGTCGACACATTTCCTGGATATTGGAGCTGTTCAAAAGACCTGTCATAAGAGCATACTTATCATGGTCAATTCCATCCTTACTCAGAATATACTTGTAAGGAACATTTTCGGCCACCGATTTTTTGGTGATAAAGTTGATGGGATTGGCGGTAAGCTGGTATGTCATCTTGAGTGTATAAGTCATAGCAGTCAAGATGGCCGTGGGGAGGAACTGCGTAATGATATTGGAAACATACTCCACCCATGAGAGAAGGAACGATACCAGAAGGAGAAACCATTCACAGAGCGAGAGTCGTCCTAGCAATGGAACGTACATTGCGATTGGGGGTAAGAATGGTAGATAAGATTGCTGCGACCAGTGTTGCGATCACGTGAAGTTGATCACGTGATGTGATGTAACCGACCCGACTCCACCACACCACTCCACTAAAGACCCAATAATCCAGACCCAAAAATCCACTTTCCACTGATACACTGATACATGCTCTGTCATTTAATCACTCGACTAACTTAGCTTTCAAATCATAGCCCTTAGCCTGCACATTCCTCAAGAATACAGAACCCTGTACTGCACATGTGTCTTAAGATAAACATGGTGTAAATCTTGGTGTAAAACATTGACCCCATGAAACTGTGACATGAAACTGTGACATGAAATTGCCATGAAACTGTGACATGAAACTGTGGCATAAAACTGTGACATGAAACTGCGACATCAAACTTCGACATGAAACTGCGACATGTAACTTTCACATGAAATATCAACATGAGTCACATGCAGAATATTTACATTCCTTCTTCCTTGAACCGTTTTTGGACATTCCCATTGCGCACAGTATGCACTTTAAAGGATATTTTTCGGACATGAGCATATTATTAAACCCTTTTTGGACTCATGTTGCAACGTCCCCTATTTCTCCAATTATTTGGCCTTATTTCTCCATTTATAATAAACCCTTCCCACCTTTAAGCTTTTGATCTGCATTTTTATTATGGTTTTCCATAGTTTGCGGATTTAACCCCATAGGCCAAGGAGAATGTAATGCACGAGCGCTATTTTATAGACGCATCAATTTGTTGATTGACATTGGTGATTGGCTGAAGTCATGGAATACAACTATCCATTTGAGTTGCATCTGAGGGATATAACCAATTATCTTTGATTTCAACCGGCTTGTATAAAATCCCGTAGTTTCCATGTGATGTTTCATCACTTGGTTCATTCACTCGATATGGTGTCATTCAAGATCCTTGCTTCATTAGCTCTTGTTTCTGTTGCTAGTGCTTCGGCTCCTGTGGCCACCGATTCTCCAACTAATGTTGTGTACCAGGCATCTTTCGATAAAAAAAATCAATGGAGAAATCAAATTCTCCTCCACTAATGGTTCTGTCTTGGTCGACGTTAATATCCTGGGTTTACCCGAAACTGGAGGTCCTTTCATGTACCACATCCACGAAAAACCTGTTCCTTCTTGTGGAAATTGCTCGGCCACTTTGGGCCACTTTAATCCATTTGGTGGGAATACAAGTGCCACAGCCCCTGAAGAAAAGGAAGCTGGAGACCTCTCTGGAAAACACGGACTCATTGACGGCACTTCCATTAGTACCACCTCATACATTGATGAGTACTTGTCGTTGAACCCAGAAAACAAGGCATACTTCGGTGGCTTGTCTATTGTGGTGCACTTCAGGAACAGCACCAGATACGCCTGTGCCAACATCAACGAGGTGCACTCAGTTTCCGTTACTGATGATGCATCCAGATTGCTTGCCGATGCTGCATTACCTCTTGCTGTTGGAGCTGTCGCTTTGATGTTGTAGATACCAATGCTGCGAATCGATGATATGAATACTGTAAATATTCAATTCACTCCTTGCTTTACACCATGTACCTGTAGACAACTTATAGTCGTGACTCTGACTCATCATCACCTGACATCGTGAAGGTATAGTCGAAGCCACAGACATTGACCAACATTGATTTTGGTGTGAACACTTCTGTTCTGTAGACATTGGATAACCAATCGTAAACCCAAATTGTCCCTTGGCTTCACTCTAAAATCTCATCATAGCCATTTCCTGTCCTTAGTCCTGGGACAAGCCCGTACATCCCAGTATTTCATACTGCCTCCGCTGTTTTGGCTGCTAAGGCAACGTGAGTCGTGAATGTCTTCCTATGATCCGGGTAGCTATGGAAAGTCTCCTTTACGAAGACCAACATAACCTCCTGGAGCATTACTCGCATTGAGCCACGCTGGCTTGTCCCGCATTCCTTCGATGCCTATAGAACTGAGCTTGTTCCCCCACCAGTCAATTTGAAACCCATGAAACTGGACAAAAAAGATCACTAATGCACTGAAAGCTACCCCCGACGAAAGTGCACTGGTGAGAATGTAGTTGTACTTTTCCCACCACAAACTGTACTTCCTCTTGATATGATGCATGAATGTGTATGACAAATACAACCCACCAGTATAGTACAGCAAATTGTATGGTGCATATGCCAAAAAGCCTCCAAGCATGACTGTGGGATGGAAATAACGCGTCAAGCTCACTGGCCCATTTTTCTTAAACCACGCAAGTGGAAAAACCAGAATAGCCCCGAACAAAAAACACCACTTTAAAATCGGGTAGATTCCTCCAAATACCTTTGCTGGGCCAATTTCACCATATTGAATACTGGAGAAAAAAAACGTGTTGGCCCCAGGACATCTCAACCTGTTCTTTTGGTCTGTTTGGCAGATATCCGGGATGTTATCGATTTGCCAATTCGCTATGAGGAGGGCCACGAGAACACTCATGAAAGTGGAGATGATTTGGCCTCTAAATATAGCCCTAGGAGATATTTTGGAGTAATGTGCTAGCTTTTGATCGGTAATGTAGTTGCTTGCCTGACTATCGATATTATAGCCATACGCTTTGAGGGTAATCAAGGCCAATCCAGAATTGGGGATAGCGTACCCCACAACCAATTCCACCAAGACATTAAGACCAAACGAGAACCCAGTCACCGATGCAATTGCCGTTATTGGAATAAGAAACACGAAATTGATGGCTATGGTAAAGAAAATGCCCCAGACCGGCGTTTCAACTGGAAAAAAAGAAATACAAAATACAGCCAAGCTCACACTGATCAAAAAAATAAGAAGAAACCAGTATGTGGGCACCTCCTCGTACTTGCTCATCATCTTGCAATGGGGGTCATCCAAGTATCTGGAGGAAAGTTCCGAATTGTCCCGCTTGAAGGCATCTCTGATGGTGTGATAGATGTTCACAAAGCTCTGTGACGTTGATTTCCATTCTGTTATTGTATGGTAAAGAATCGCAAACGGATAGAGGAAGAAGTAGGCGCCATAGAGAACCAAGTTCGCTGCACTAAAGTACGGAGGACCATAAGCCAAGTACTTTTCGTTGTCAAATACACTCTCAGAGTTAAGGATCTGGTGAATGTCGTAAACTTGTCCCTTATTGTTGAAAAGCCTGTTGGAGTTGATCGGGAAGTAAGCACTCCACTTGTTGTTTGAATAGTACACTATCAAAATGATGAAAAAAGCCAAAATCATTCCACAGAAATGATTAGCATATGTGAAGAATGGAATGGTCAAACAGCCGGCAATATCAAGTATATTCCAGTCCAAGGTTGGCAATGGATTCAAGCCCAAACCTGAATTGAAGCCAGAAATGTTATTGAGATGGATGGAGTTCGGGGCGAACCACGTTGGCCAGTTGAGCGTGGAGAGAGTGGTAAAGAAGAAAGACGGTAACCAGTTATAAAAGAAGCTCAAAGTGAACGCCACAAAGAAGAAGGAGTACCTGGAGATTCTCCAGCCGTTGATCACCGAGGCGGTCTCCTCGTTCATAAGGGCACGGTTTAGCGCAATGACTGGGAGGATGGTTGGCCAAACAGACTTTTTTGGATAAACACACACTTTTAACATCATGAATGCAAATGCAAAACCAAGGAACTGGGTGGATAGGGCAAATGACAATTGGTATATCCAGGTGACCCATTTAAGGCCGTAGAACTTGTCCAATTTCATGACAAAGATATTATAAACAGCATAAGGCGTACCTGCTGAGCACGAGTAGATGATGGAAGCAAGCATCATTTCTTTGCTGTTCCACTTTCCCGGGTTGATATTGATGGTCCTACCAACAACGGTAATAGTTTTGTTTATCGGGAATACCTTCTCCCATATGCGGCCACTCGGAAGTAGCATCAATTGAACCGTACTAGTTGACAATGAAATACTGGGAAGCCGATGTACAAAGAAGTTATTAATGACGCTTCCCACCAATGTCCAGAACAAGCTGATTACATAAACCCTGAAAGTTTCAACGGGAATATTAGGGTCATCGTAAGGGTCAACAACAGCTCTGACCTCGGGGTATGGAGAGTGGAATGCAATGAGAGCGGCCTCAGTTTTTATATTGATTTCCCATAAGTCCATGGGCTCGTTTAGGGAAGCTTTGTGGCTGGCCAATGTCGAATTTGATTCAATCTTCAGTGTATTTAATTCAATCTCCAGTGTATTTAATCCAATGTTCAGTGTATTTAATTCAATCTCCTGTGTATTTAGTCCAATCTCCAGTGTATTTAATCCAATCTCCAGTGTAGAATGCATTGATTCAAAATTGGCAGGAATATTCGCCATGAGCTCTTCAATAAATCTGTAGTCTTTAGACGGAAAATTAATATCACCGTCATGGTCTACCAACGCATCACGGAGAATTTGAAGAGATTTTTGAATGCTAATCAAAAAAATCTTCTTAACCATAAACTTTGTTTGCTCAGGTATAGTGTCAAAAGCCATGTTGGGATCCGCAATGCCTAACCTAGAGAGGACAGTTGACAAGTTAGTTGGATGTAACGAAGCCACCCAGTCGTCAAGCAATTCCGTCGAGTCAAGCCAAGTGGTTTCCCGATTTGGATCCTGTGAAGTTTCATTTTCCAGATATGTAGATAACTCGATATATTCTTGTTTCTGGGGCATGAGTTCAAGTTATGATGGCTGCGGATGAAAGTAACTATAGTGTTGATGCGCATGAAAACACTGACCTGCGTATATTGACGGGAAGTTGGGGTAAATCATCGAGTCATCAATCACAGATTGTTCAACATTAAAGGAGGATCTGGTACCTGCATCGTACAGACCACAGACTATACAACAAAAAGGAAGTTGATGGGAATAGCCGGGAGAGGGGGGAACAAGGGGTATTTATATCTCTACAGTGTTTCAGGTTCCGTCTAAATGCGGTAACAGGATCAACAAATGCGGAATCTGCAATACGCCATGCATTACTGTTACACAAAAGCACTGTTAGCATATGCAGTTCCCCCTATTTATGTGAATATAAATACAAGGCTTCTGCCCTTTCTGAGACTGGGGAAAGGATATTTATTTAGAGTCAAGTTTTTCGCAGCAGACTAAATTCTGGCCTCGGCGGTGCGCAAGCGAGCCAGGCGCGAAGAGCGCGCAGTTTAGCAACACGTCTGCATATTTGTGGACTTTCTTTGGTTCATTATTGATTGTACTAGGGCTTATTATTATGGCTCTTGGCATTGGGCATCCAGGTGTTATTTAAGCATATGTTACTCAGACTGCATATTGTGGAAGCAAATTGCTTTGGTGTCTAATCAATGGGTTGATCTTGGAATACTTTATACTAACCTGAGGAAATTCCAACATCTCTCTATTGGTAATATTGTGATACCATTTCTAAGAGTGACTCTAAGAGTGGAGTAGCTCTTAAAGACCCACAGACTTGCAGGGCTATGCACAGTTCGCGGCACCATATCCAACTTCCCCTCAATTTCAGAGAGAGGATGTGGCCACCTGTACCTCTTTTTTCTGCAGAATGTGTTATTCATTGTGCATAGTGTGCTATCCTACCCCCATCCCTGGTGCAAAGTGTTCTATTCTACACCCTTTTCAGGACAAACTTGTTGCTCTGCTTTTATTGTGAATTCACCTGCATATTGAATGATATCTCACATTGTTTAATAATACATATTTCACCTACATGCAGGATATGTATAACTTCCTCTTATAATATGCAAGTCATCACATGATGTGTCGTATCGTTCAAAGCGAGACGTGAATGAAACCGACTTATAGAAGCTTACTTTGGTCCTCAATTTGGCCTTCAATTTGGAACTCAATTTTACGTTGATAGAAGGTTTTTTTTCTTTCTTTCTTTCTTTCGTTTTTTAAAGACCTACGTTGACACTGTTTCAGTTTTAACTCAAGACTTTCAGCAATGAGCAAACTTTTGACAAACTCCATTGGTTTGGGCGCAGTGGGAATAGCTTCATACTTTTGGGGCAAATCCTCACAGCAAGCAAATTTGCCAGTTCCAAGCTCTCCAAATACCGGAGTCGGTAAAGAAAGTCCCAATGGCGACACTCGGGTGTTTGACCCTTCAACAATTAACCCAGAGGGTTTTTACAAGTATGGGTTCCCCGGCCCCATCCATGATATTGGAAGGCACAAGGAATTTATTTCTTGCTATGACAGAGCCACTAGAAATCCTTACTGGGTGATTGAACATATCACCAGTGATTCCATCAAGCGGTGTGGCGAAGTAGACCGGAAAAAGTCAGTTTTCAGGGAAGACGAGGACATCCCTGTGAAGTTCCGGGCCAGATTGAGGGACTATTTCCGTTCAGGCTACGACCGAGGCCACAACTCGCCGGCAGCTGATGCCAAATTCGACCAGGTTGCGATGAACGAGACGTTCTTACTCACCAACATCTCTCCCCAAGTTGGCGAAGGATTCAACCGTGACTACTGGGCCCATTTCGAGGACTTTAGTAGAAGGCTTACGGAAAAGTACGACGATGTGCGTATTATGACGGGGTCGTTATACTTGCCCAAAAAGGGACCAGATGACAAGTTTAGGGTTACGTACGAGGTGATTGGGTCTCCACCCAACATTGCCGTTCCAACGCATTTTTTCAAGCTTATTGTTGGAGAAAGAAAGGGCGATCCTAATATCGCTGCGGCAGCGTTCGTTCTTCCAAACGCTGTCATTGACAATTCTGAGCCCTTGACCAACTTCCAGGTACCAATCGAGGCTTTGGAGCGCAGTTCAGGCTTGGAGCTTTTACACAGAGTACCTCACTACAGACGGAGAGATTTATGTAAAGAAACAAACTGTGAGATCATTGTGCGTGAATTTCCAAAGAGAATGAATGCTTTGATTCTGGAACCTGAAGTTCCGGCATTACCAGAAGAATGCAAGTGATGTAATGTTGAGAAGAGAATCTGATGGTACGAAGCTAGAAAACAGGGAAGAAAGAGGAATTAAAGAAGATAAGATTGTCCAGATTGTTAAGGCCATGAGTGGATCAGAAAGAAATAGATGGAGAACGAAAACAGATAAAGGAATTAGAAGGTTGGTATGGAATTAAGAGGTCTAGATTTGATGGTTTGTGATTTAGCAGAGAAAGAAAACGACGAAAAGTGGAAAGAACCAGAGATTGAAATGGGACAGAGTGCAATCTCTATACACCCCAGTGGAACACTTGCCATTCTGTTGGTAGACAAGACCAACATGATAGCCAAGAAAAAGGAATCTCTAATTGAGTGATAATTATCACTCAATCAGTATGATGTTGATGTGTGAAGTGATGCTTTTTTTTTGGTGTATTATAAGGGGAAAACGCCGGCCACAACTATGTGCAAGTCATTCACCTCCAAGTCAAGTGATTGTCAACTTATCAATAGTCGTGATGGGACGCGATTAATTGTACTATTTTCAACATTACCAAGTCCAAAAGGTCGTTCTTGATACTAAATAGTTGTCTTGAGATGACTATACCAAGATGTCCAGCAATACTAAAATGCGCATAAGATCCCATTGATTCTCAGATGCGAATATGGGATGTCCTTTTATATCAATGATTTTTTGGTATTATGATGCGCCTCGTTGCTACTACTGTAAGAACTAGCATGCAGGGGATGCAGCTGAAACATGTTATAATCGCACCTTCTTTTTTGGATCAAGGGATGATGCATATTCTGCGTTTCAAAAGTGGCTAGATTTTTGTTTGGGTTATCAAGTATTTCATAAAGAGGGGGTGATCCGTTTTAATGTCCAGGGTGGTTTGAAGCAATTTGCTATGACACGTGACTCTATACGAGTGATGCTCAAAAGTAGGTTTTGAACCTTACCTTTTTCTGACGTTTTCTTTCCATTACTGGAAATACCGGTTTTTACAAGGATTGTCTTGAATTTCTAAAATTTTGAAATTTGGGCATGCCCCTATTATTTGGTCACTTGATCGTTTCACGTGGGCGGGGCTACATACAGGAAGAGGTACTGTTGAGAATCAAAGCGTGAGAGTGGGGGCGGGGGGTCTATGCACCACGCTAAACCAACTTGTTACAAGTTGGCCCTTTGATCTCCTAATTGAGATGTCACAATGGATAATGTGCACACCTACCCGAAAACGGTAGTGGGAGTGAAGGTCCACTCCAATATAAAAGGAGGAGCCTTCGCTCATGTTTATAAATTCAATCAGACAAATACATATACCAAGATGCCTCCAGCTACTAGACTTACAAGAGTACTTCTCACGTAACCATGGAAGATACTAATGAATCTTCCACTCAGTCTGAGGACAGTACTACTAATAGAGTATTTTGATGAAGGAGACTAGTTCACTCCATCATCTCTGAACTGTACACCATGGTTGATATATGGTGAACCTGAGGTACTGATGTTTGACGCGGAACTGGAAGTTTCCTCTTTACACATCTAAGGACTATACACAGTATTAGGGCCTACGGGTTTGTTTGGCGATGTACCTGGGTCTTCTTATACTGTATGTATCTACACATTTAGCTTAGCAATCCCTCACATGAATTAATCATTTACCCGGGATTTGAAATTGAACTTCCGCTTGCTAGATTATTGAGAAGAGACAGAATTTTATGATTCCTTTTTCTTTTGCTCTTCTCTCGCTGAATATATATTTCCTTGTATTATTTATTCAACACGAAATGGATAAACCTGTACAGTCCAGAGATGGTGGAGTGCACATATAGCTATCAGATTGATGGAGCTACTTGAGAAGTATTCTTAGTAATCGTAGCTGGACATCTTGGTGTATGTATATAATGAACTTGGATGTACGGGTTCATTCACCGGTGCAGTGCTCTCATGTTAATAGAGCTTATTTAGGAGGCTACAGCGCCTTCGTCTAAGGGCTACGGCCACCTGCATATATATTCTAGTACTCGTTGAGTTCCAAGATGCACCTGTCACAATGTGTATGCACACATGGAAAGCGTTCTTTTAAGAGGAGATTCGACACACTAGTTGCGGTATGTATGGGTTAATTTCCCTTGATAAGATGTGTATGGATATTTTCTTTTATTTATTATTTTTAAATTAAATATTTGTGTTCAAAATTTTGGTGCAATCTTTGTTCGCATTTTGTTGAGCATGTGCAAAAGTGAATTCCACTTAAACATTACTAATTCTAAAGGCTAACGCAGTGTCAAAACCTAAGTAGTTTAAGTAGTCTATAAAGTACAAGTAGTCTATAAAGTACAAGTAGTCTATAAAGTACAAGTAGTCTCTAGTCTCTAATCTAAGTAGTACAAGAACTACTACTCTTATTATATTATTTGTGAGATACCCATGGGAGTAAAAATCACCTACGATGTGCGATCAGAAATACTGCGGCTATCCAGTTCCCTACTACCGGATTTAGAACGTGGCAGCACTTTTCTATATAAAAGGATTCCTCTTTCTGAGAATTCATCCACGAATAAACTGAGTTTTAAGAGTACTGAACAATTGTAAAGAATGTAACATAATATATTATTATTTAGTAGTGAGTGAGTGAGTGAGTGAGTGAGTGAGTGAGTGAGTGAGTGAGTATGAATCTACTACTCAATCAAAAGTCCTCTCAATTAAATCACCATTTTACAAATACTCATTTTAGTGCATGTGCGCGGTGTACTGACCAAGAGCAAGTGACAAGTGCGTGTACTGCGAATGTTGACTGCGAATGGGATGACTGCGAGCGCTCGAGTGAGACCATGTCGAGAGTCGCGAGCACTCAATGTGAACTCAAGAAGAACAAGAACTACAAGAACTACTACAAGAAATAGTATTCTGAAGAATAGTACTCTGAAGAACTACTACCAGAACTACTACTACTACTATGATCCTTCCGCAGGTTCACTTAAGAAACCTTGTTATGACATTAACATCCTCTAAAAAGCCAAGTTTGAATATCTTCACACCAAAAGGAGTTGTCTCTAAGGTCCTTAGTGTTCACTACTGCTACTACACTCTGAGAAGTAGAAGAACTACTGCTACTAGTGCTGTTACTACTACTCTAGTACTCTACTACTACTACTCTAGTACTCTAGTACTCTAGTACTCTACTACTACTACTCTAGTACTCTAGTACTCTAGTACTCTAGTACTACTACTCTAGTACTCTAGTACTCTAGTACTACTACTCTAGTACTCTAGTACTCTAGTACTCTAGTACTACTACTCTAGTACTCTAGTACTCTAGTACTCTAGTACTCTAGTACTACTACTCTAGTACTCTAGTACTCTAGTACTCTACTACTCTACTACTCTACTACTACTCTACTACTACTCTACTACTACTCTACTACTCTATTACTCTACTACTCTACTACTCTACTACTCTACTACTCTACTACTCTACTACTACTACTCTACTACTCTACTACTACTACTCTACTACTCTACTACTACTACTCTACTACTACTACAGGCTATTATTGCGGCCTCATCAATTCTCTGGACCTACCACAGTTTTTGTCGTTCCAGTTCTTGATAATTGCCAAGACCATGACATAAACATCTAGACAATTCAACACCCTGTTAAAATTTTTAAAATTCAGAAACTGTCTTATGGGGAGTTTGGCTGGGCCGGCACATCTGTTAAATAATAACGCAGATGTCCTAAGGGGCGCTCATGGAGAACAGAAATCTCCAGTAGAATGAAAGGGTAAAAGCCGCCTTGATTTTGATTTTCAGATTACAAACCATAAAAGTGGTTCCTTTATGTTTACCTCAGAATTTGAGGCTAGAGGTGCCACAAAAGTTACCACAGGGATAACTGGCTTGTGGCAGTCAAGTGTTCATAGCGATATTGCTTTTTGATTCTTCGATGTCGGCTCTTCCTATCATACCGAAGCAGAATTCGCTAAGCGTTGGATTGTTCACCCACTAATAGGGAACGTGAGCTGGGTTTAGACCGTCGTGAGACAGGTTAGTTTTACCCTACTGATGGATTGCAGTGGACCTACAGTACCAATGCTTAACGGGGAGAGCCAAGACATTCTAAAGTCTAGTCTAGTGTGCTTAGGTAGTCTTTAGGTAGTCTTTAGGTAGTCTTTAGGTAGTCTTTAGGTAGTCTTTAGGTAGTCTTTAGGTAGTCTTTAGGTAGTCTTTAGGTAGTCTTTAGGTAGTCTTTAGGTAGTCTTTAGGTAGTCTTTAGGTAGTCTTTAGGTAGTCTTTAGGTAGTCTTTAGGTAGTCTTTAGGTAGTCTTTAGGTAGTCTTTAGGTAGTCTTTAGGTAGTCTTTAAGTAGTCTTTAGGTAGTCTTTAGCTACTCTTTAGCTACTCTTTAGCTACTCTTTAGCTACTCTTT
>NLAU01000995.1:0-66908 GCA_002370875.1 Metschnikowia arizonensis | reverse complement strand
TATTATTATTATTATTATTATTACTATTATTATTATTATTATTATTATTATTACTATTATTATTATTATTATTATTATTATATTAGATTCTTTATGATTGTTTAGTACTTCTAATAACTCTGTTTATTCGTGGATGGCTTCCCATTAGGGATGTACGGGTTTATATAGACTTTGAGGCTTTTTACCCCACTATAGTTCGAACCTTAAACGTAAAACGCATAGGGTCGAAATGGCAATCGGTTTCTAAAAATACACGTGGTCACTCGTGTAAGGATTCAAAGCACTGGATTGCCGCTTGGATCCTGCGTTATCAGGGTCTATGGCAATTCCACGTCTGATCGCGCATGGTAGGTGATTTACTCCCTTGGGTAGTGGATACCCATGGGGGATCTGACAATTAGTATTAGTATAGTCAGTAGTGTTTGTAAGATATTGACTTGATGTCTATATTCATCCTATCCACTTTTTAGTAATTTCCCTCTACCGAATCTAAACGGAATTCTTCAAAGTTCATATACTCAATACCACCAACAAAGTCTCCCTTTTCCTCTTCATACACATTATTCACGTGGACTCCTTTCTTGCGCGAATCCTTCTTAAGCTGCTCTTCCTGCTCATATTGCCTATATTTGGCAAGATATATTTTGAGAGTCTCCGCATAATGCTCGAACCCTAACGTGAACATGGCCCACAAAATATCTTCTCCATTCAAAGTCTTTCTCTTCTCAATTCCACACTTGCTGACTGCCTGTGACGTGATAAACGAGATGAATTCCGAAACACATTCCTGAACACATTCCTTGGATTCTTTGGAGAGTTTTGCTCTTTCTGGTAATGCTTGCTTCATCACCCGTGTTACGTTTGCAATGGGGAGGTACCTGTCCTGCTCTTTGATTTCGTAGTCGCAGTTGCGCATATGACAGTCTAAGTCGTCGTTCTTCATTTGGAGTTTGGAAGTAGCGTGCGGCTTTTTTTATTTTTATTATTATTATTATTTTTTTTATTTTTTTGAAGGGGAAGGGGCTTAAAGATGGGGTTAAAAGTTCTGCGTCTGTAGGATTTCAAGTTAGGTCTAAATTCTGGGCTGAAAGTTTTATAAAAAAATGCCCCATGATACAAGGCCATGAGGCGCACTCGTCTGCTTAAGTAGATAGCTGCAAAATGCGATGTTCGGACTCTCTGTGTGCACTCAATAAAGCCACCATTGAAGTGCTCCACTGTGGCCTTATCTAAAGCTTCCCTAATATCTCGTCTAATTCCTCTAAGTTATACTGGTGTCGCTACGTTTCAATCATTGAGATTTGTTTATACAATGTTCATCTAAATCTCTATTTAAACCTCTATCTACTTATCTGTAGATATATTCTAACCAGGAGGCAATTGGGAAGCGTCAACAGTGTCATCAGCTTCAATACTATCTTCCTCCAGGTCATGTTGGTCTAATGAAGTTCTAGTTAATGCCATCATACCAGATCTGGCAATCTCTAAAATCCCAAATGGTTTCAACAACTGAATAAATGACGACACTCTCGAAGGCTTTGCGCACAACTCAACCACAACATTTTTGTCGGAAATGTCCACAACCTTACCGCCAAACTTGTCGACAATGTTGGAGATATGTTGCAAGTGCACGTGCTTGTGTCTTAAGGCTTCCGAAGGAGCCAAGTTGCTAGGGTGGAACGCACTCTCAATAGCAGTCAAGTCTGGAAAGATAGCTCCCTCGCCTGCGTACTCATTGTGCGCAGCAATCAATTCCTTGAAGTACTCGGGGCCCAACAAGCAGATTCTAGCCAACAACAACTCTCTTTGCACAATCAGGGCGTTGGTATAGTCTAAAACTGCATATACAGGTACCAAATCCTCAATCTGTCTTCTAGCCTGTTCTACCACACCATCCTGTCCACTCAAAACAATTGTCATTCTTGATAAGTTCTTGACGGCAGTGTTACACACCACAAGGGAGTCGATGTTGAAGCCTCTGGCTGCCAAATGGCCCGACACGGACGATAACACACCAGGCACGTTCTGCACCAAGCACGTCAAAATATGTTCCTTTCTGGGAGCGACCGAAGGAATGGGTGTCTCGTACAAAATCGACGACACGGCGGCATCTGCCGACCACGTTGGGCTGTCATAGGTGGGCAACGAAGGTCTCTTCTGGTTTCTGTGCATAGTTTTATACGCCAATGCCGACGTCGATGATAAAGTCACCTTTGTTCTTACCTGGCGGAGCATAGCAAGCCGGGCTGCCATTGACATCTTGATATTATAGTAGAGAACTTGGAGGAAGAATTAAGAGTCATAGACCTTTTTTTCCGCTCCTCCGCGACACTTTTGGTGCAAGGGTGTATAAGTCCCGGAGCTAAGAGTCAAGTTCCAGTGCGTCAAGGCCCCACACTGGCCTCCCCTAAGTCTTTGGGCTGTAACTTCCTGGCAAAATGCGAACCTCTTACATCGAGATTGCCCTTTCAATCATTTTTGCCTGCAACATAACAAAATATACACCATCCCACCCATGCCAACATTTTAACTATAAATATGCATATTTAGTGCTATGAAACTACTAGTATCATGTATAATATTATCACTCTACCAATCTATCCCTTCTTAATTAATCTTTCTAACTCTTTTCATTGTAATTAAAATATCAAATCTTAACCCACTAAGCCTTGCAGATCAACTTCATTGCCTTTCCGTCATTTAGGCCAGCGCGGACCGTGCGTGATATATAGGCTCTGTATAGTGTGCATAACAATAGGACTGCGAGACATTATAAGCTCCTGCGGTTACCTCCTCCTCCTCCTCGTGTTCATCTTTTTTTTTTTTTCCTTTTTCTTTTCCTAATATGTCTGCAGCTCTCATCAACAGGTCTCTTACCAACACACGTACAGAGCTCGAGTTTCTTCTCGACTCCGAGGTCATCACCAAGGATTTATATGATTTGCTCATGGCCTCTCTTCCTCCGAAATACCAGAAGGATATGGCCCCTTGGGGTACGGACAAGGTCCCCTTATTACCCAGTGGGGGCCCTGATGCAACCCTGACTGGAATGCTCACCTCAGCTATGGCTTCGGCAAAAATATCTGAAAATACCCCCCCTCCTACAAAGACCGCAGACGTCCCTCTTCCTTCTAGACCTGCTCCGGTTCTAGGTTACTGCAAGGCTTCGTACGATTACGAGTCCAGTGAAGATGGCGACTTGAAACTTACCAAAGGTGTTAAGATTGCTGTGCTAGAACATCTCTCTCCTGACTGGTGGAAGGGCTACAAGCAAGGAGAGGATGCCTCCAAAGCCGGCGTATTCCCCGCCAATTACGTCGCGGTTATTTCGGAAACCGAGTTCAACACCCCTGAGCCCGTGGTGTCTAATTCTTTCAACGAGAAATCCACATCTTTCAATGAGAAATCGGCATCTTTCAACGAGAAATCCACCTACCTGAAAGGAACTATGGCGCCTCCTTCTTATAACCACGACTACCGGCCTCCCTCTGGAGTCCCTCCCCTTGGCTATCAACCCCCACAAAACTTCGCTCTGCCTCAGCCAGAATACCAGCCTCCTCCGCAATCATATGGTGGATACTCTCAGTACCCTCCTCCCTCTACCAACTACTACCCTCCACCACAACAGCAGCAGCCACCGCAGCAGCCACCGCAGCAGTCTCAACCGGAGCAGCACCAACTGAGCAGTAGGATGGAGGGCCACGTCAAGAGCATAGGAAGCAAGTTAGGAAATGCTGCTATTTTTGGAGCGGGCTCTACGTTGGGAAGTGACTTGGTGCGTCTGATCTTCTGAAATTATTACTTTTAGCTTTGAAAGCTTTTTTTTGTTCATTCATCGTAACTATGTAACATGTATTTCTCACTTTCTAGAGTCCACCACTGTATTGAGCAATAAAGTGTCATTATCCAACAAGATTCTGTTTGGAGACTTTGCCAATATCTGGGCAATTTCACGAGCTGTATCCAACCGCTTCAATTCAACATAGTCCTTGGACTTCTTGATGGCATCACCAATCAACTCGGCCGATTTGGCTTCACCGGCGGCCTTCACCACTAATTGTTGCTTCTCTTGGATGGCCTTGTCAACCACAAAGGCCGCTCTCTCCGCATCTTGTTGTGCGATTTGCTTGGCCTCGACGGCTGCGCTAAACTCAGGAGAGAAGGTCATGTAGGTCAACGACACATCGTCCAAAAGGATGTTGAACTTATCAGCACGGCGCATAAGATTCTCCTTGATCAATCTGGAAACCTTTTCTCTTTGTGTGATCAATTGAGAAGCATTGAATTGAGCAATCACCGACTTCAACACCTCGTTGACAATAGAAGGCAAGACCTTTTCGTCGTAGTCCCGGCCCAAGGTCCTGTAGATTAGAGGCAATTTCTGGACATCAGGCTTGAACAACACACGGCAGGTAATGTTGACCATCTGCAAGTCCTTGGTTCCAGTCAAGGAAGACACATTTCTGGGCTTGGCCCTAACGTCATACACAATAGGTCTCTGGAACCAAGGGATGATGAAGTGAGTACCTTCGGGGTAAATCTGGGGCTGCACACCCTTAAACCGGGAGTAGACAAGACCTCTTTGACCACCGTCGACATTGAACAAAGCGTTTTGGGCCACGAAGGTGACACCACCCAAGAGAATGAGTCCTCCGAACCCAGCAAAAATTCCCAAGGGAGACTTGGGGGGCGAACCTCCTCCGGTGCGGACTCTAGAAGCTCTGCGTTTCAACTCTTGCGACAATCTCTGCCAATTTGGATCATTCATGTTAGATGTTTTTAGGCGTGTATATTTGACTTCGTCTTCTTCGAGAGTAAGTACTTGTTGAAGTCAATCTGCCTTCCAGAGAGCGCACAATTTTTCCGCGCAAGTCCCGTGCGTGCGGCACCATGCAATGTTTTGCACCTTATATAATCATAAGGGCACACCTTCGTAATCGTTTTCCTTGTAGTAATTTGTAATAGTCTTCCTCCAATGCCGCCTTCGGTTGGTGTGGATTGGGATAGTGGAAAATTTCTCGCAAAAAATTAAAAACAAAACAAAAAGCGCCACCAAGCTGCTTGGGGCAAGGCTCTTGATGACGCTCCGAGTAGTCACTGCTTCCTTATATGGACAGAGGGCATAGGGTCCACCGGAGACAAAGCACCCGCTCACTGTTATATCGTTCAAATCAATCCAGATTGGGATGCTGATGTTTCTGCTTCGGAGAAACGAAAGAAGTGAGAACTGCTCGATACTCAGGCGAGGCACTCCCACGCTGAAACCTGGGGGGCATTGTGCATCGCTCATTTGGAAAAAAGTGCTCTTTCCGTTGGAGATTTCCCAAGAAAAAGGATTTGAGTTGTTCTTGCATGCCCAGCGCACTTCTTCGTAGCAGTTCAGTAGACTCCAGCCGGTGGTGTCGATGGTCACACACTGGTACGCACTTTGGGAAGCAGAGGACGCAAACCAGGACTCGTTATAGGAGAAACCTTCGTCTGTTTTATTTTGAGTAAAAGACACAGGTTCAAACGGGGCCCACGACCAATACGACACTGGGATAAAATGGTTTAGGATGTAGAAGATTTCACTGCCATTTCCGTTGAAGCCATAACGTTTAATATCGCCAATATCGTCATCGTCATCTTCAAACTCGTAATAGGATGAATTGAGCACAGTAGTGAAGCCACTCTTGAGGTATTGTGTAATGGATTCATTGGTGAAAGGGGAGTCGTTAGAATCTATAACCATTCGAAACTGAGACCCATTCACTATCTGGCTAAACATGTTACTGATATTAGAATGGCTGTAGACTTCATTGACTTCTTGCGTCAAGGTTTCATTGCCCAATTTTCCCACATAAGGGGAAAAGTTAAAGTGGTCAGGAAAGAAGATAAGGTTGTAGTCTTCAGGGGTGATGCGGTAGGACGATGAGTTGGAGAGCTCGTTGCTCAAGACAAAAGGCAACACCCGTTTGTATAGAATGTACATTAGTTCGTATTGCGTGGGAAACGAAGAGAAGTAAAATTGCTGGCTGGTACCGTGTGACAACTTCGATCGCATCAGTTCATAGTCTGAAGGGCTGAATAAGTAAGCGGAGAGCGGGCTTAGCGAGTCTTTGAGGGAGGCATTACCAACAAACAAAAAGGCCTCTTTGTATGGATTATTATCACTCGGAAATGTAGTACTGTCAAAGGAAGAATTCAAAGGGTTGTGGGAAATAGACTTGAGGTTGAAGGCCAACTGAATGACATTAGCCTCTAAGCGAACGTTAGTTCGCGAGAGATAGTCCTTAAACGAGCCCAAAAAGTCGGAAATGGCAAATGACGGCTGGCAAATGTAAGTTCGACCATTCCAAGGGATTTCGAGTGTTTGCGATAAGTCTAGCGTGAGATTAAGTGGAAAAGGAGCCGGACAAAGCTGCCATTTTCCAGTGATGTCGTTCCAGTATAGGTCTAAAATAAACAAGCTTGTTTTCAAGTTGAGAAATGTCGACAAATAGATTAATGAGTCGTTGGAGTAACCCACCTTGTCGAAGATGATCTTGTTGAGGGAGATACCAAAGGAGGTGAGCTGGTCAACAGGAATGCTGGAGGAGATATCTCTCTGGGCAATGAACGCATTCTCATAGGAATTCAATAAGGCTATTGAACTTAGCGCATCTCCAAGGCAGCATTGAATCCAAGATATTAGTAGTAGCCTGAGCCTGAGCGCTAGCATGAAGAGTGTGGCGGTGTGCTACTAGCTGAGAAACCAAAACGGGAAGTAATCACCGCGCAGACTCATGTACTTTTGATAAGATATATGATACCAAAGATCAATCATCAGATTCTCTTGGCTTATACGTAAACCCATGGCGATGCATCTAAGATTAATTAAACATTATGGGTAGAACAAAATTAAATGAGATAAATGGGATTAATTGGGATTTTTGACCAAAATCAAATAGGCAACTTTACTAGCGTGTGCTAACTCACCAGTCAATTCAGACAGGGAACAGAAGCCAGTTATCAGATAGAGAACAGAAGCCAGTTATCAGATACAGAACAGAAGCCAGTCATCAGATACAGAACAGAAGCCAGATCCAAAAGCTTGTTTATAAATTAGACGGTCAATTTGTACTTAGACAAACAATTGCCTATAATATTATTCAAACAATATATGCATACAAATTTGAGTCTCGGTAGCTCGAGGAAATATGTCAGTTAGTGCTGGCTAGAGGAACAAGCACAAAGAATTCAATATAATCTGTTTAATCGAAAAGTATTTGCGAAATATCTTCAGTCAACAAGGATAAAAATCTCAGATGTTTAGCCTTATCTAAACTGACATATTTACACAGTTAATAAGCTACAATATATTAAAATTAGTTTTTGTCCAAAGAATCAACGGGAAGCTTAGCAAAAGTATGAAACTCTGCCCTGCCGCGCGTCCTACATCGCTCGCTCACCTGCGATCGCTTTATACTATGCCTGATTTTCATATAGTTAAATAAATATATAATTTAGAAGGATGCCACCTAATTCACAATACCTTGGAATTAATATATATATAATATCAATCCTTTTAATTTTGTACAAAAGGCCTTAATAAAGTGCATGGTATATATTCTGATATTTGTAGTCTATGTGTATTTTCGCATCAATGAAGCAAATAAAACAAATGTTTGAATTCTCTAAAACATTAAATACTCTAAAACAATACTCTATAACATTAAATACTCTATAACATTAAATACTCTATAACATTAAATACTCTAAAACATTAAATACTCTATAACATTAAATACTCCTAAAAACCAAATATATTCATTCTATGAATATATATAGTCATTATATCCCTAATTGTCTTTCATATATGGCCACATATACATGTGTTAAGTAAACATGTGTACTTCCATTGCAGTCATTGTAGTCGCGATGCGTGGTGTCGCACAGTAAGCAATACATATCTTTAGTTACCGAGAAGTAATAACTTTACTCTGACATATGTTACTCTTATAACTGCTAAAATAAGGATTCCTTAAAAGTACCCTTCACTCAGTTCTTCATCTAATCCAACCCTATTTTTATATCCCTTTAAATAATCATCCTGCATCCCACAGTTGAGTAAGCTGTCTTGCATATTCAACACTTCCTTACTATATCAAAGAGTACACGCTCAATGCAAGGAGAATTGCTGCAACACAATATTTTGGTGTCTCTCAACGCTAAACAAAAGCAAGCTGTCACGGCTCCATGCTCAGGAATACTCCAGATTATTGCAGGGCCTGGAACTGGAAAAACAACGGTGATTGTCTCTCGTGTAGCATACCTCCTTCTCCATGAGAGAGTTCCACCCGAGAGCATTATCGTGACAACCTTCACTAAAAAAGCTGCTAATGAAATGATGACAAGACTACGTGAGTTGCTCGTAGCTACAGACATCAAAGTGGGGAAACTTCTTGTGGGAACTTTCCACAGTATCTGCTACAAGATCATTCAAAAGTACGGCTCATTGATCAACATTGATGGATTCACCATTGCCGATGAAAAGGATTCGCTGAAGATTCTTTCTGATGTTCTATGCAAAAAAATCACTGCCCAGGATTTGGTTTTTTTGAATAGTCTAGACGAGAAGGTGACGGCAGAGTTCAAGACTACGTCTGGAGAGAATAACAACGGTTACGATGCAAAAAAGATCAAGCGCAAGATCTCTACGGCAAAATCTGCTGGATTGACCCATGATGAATATTCCGCAACTCCAAATGCAAACAAACTCTTGAGTATTGTGTATTCACACTACCAGGAACAACTACTGCTGTACAAGCTTTTGGATTTCGATGACTGCCTTCTTTATTGTCATAAAATCATATCAAAGTTTCCAGTTCTCAAACATATTCAGCATACGCTAGTTGACGAGTTCCAGGATACCAATGAGATTCAATTGAAGCTCATGTATGCCTTTGCTAGGGGCCACCCCACTGATCCCCGCTTGCAAAATAACGTCACCATTGTCGGTGATCCAGACCAGAGCATATACGCTTTCAGAGATGCTCAACTGGTCAACTTCGAAAAAATGCGTTTGTATTACTCCTCCAAGTCATTGCAGTGCAATATCATCATCTTGGACGAGAATTATCGCTCCACATCGGGAATCTTGCAACTTTCTGAATCTGTGATGCGCCAGCAGCTGGGCAGAGCTAACCGAATGCTTCGTTCCCACATTTCCGGGAGCTTTAAACCGGTCAGAGCAACTCTTTCGTCGTCCGACGAGGAGGCAAGATGGATAGCCCTCCAGATAGAGTACTTGACCAAACTCCCCGATAATGTTGTTTCATACTCAGATATCTCCATTTTGGTGAGAACAGCATTCCAGACTCGAGCTATTGAAAATGAATTTGTCAGACGAAAAATTCCGTATTTCATGGTCCGAGGAAGGGCGTTCTGGGACCGTAAAGAAGTCGCCATTATGATAGATTACATTCGGTCTGTGGCCAATGAAAATGATCGCCTAGCATACATGAGAACGCTCAACTTTCCCAAAAGAGGTTTCGGGCCCAAAGCTATGTTGGATATTGAGATGATGATAGACGAGTACAAGAAAAGGTCACCAGAATACCTGGTGTTTGAAATATTGAAAATGTGTTCCAAGAGCCTGAATTCTATATTTTCAGCTTCTTTAAAAACAAAGCTTCAGAGCTACATAGATTTCATATCCGAGGCAAGAAATTGTTTGAAGAGGGAATTCAACCAATCAGGGGACGATTTCTTGAGGGAAATGGATGCGGTGTTCTCCTACATATACCAAGAGTCTGGACTCCAAAAAGAGTTCGAAGCCGATACGGACATGGACTTCAACATCAATGAAGTCAAAACACAATTGATGTCTTTTGAATTCCGCGATGATGTGGATCCGTTTGAAGATGCCGAAGGAGTTTCGCAGCCAGAGAAAAGAAGCGGCCTATTGTTCATTAGGCAATTTCTTGAGCTGATTTCTCTATATGATGTTGACCCCGGAAAAGTTGATGAAATCCAATCGACGCTGAAGGTCTCGATTTCGACTATACATGGTGCAAAAGGTCTCGAGTGGCCTGTTGTTTTTGTTCCTGGAGTCAGCGAAAACTTGCTCCCAGCCTCATTTGCCATAGGAGAAGGCGATCCAGAATCAGTGAACGAGGAGCGCAGGTGTTTCTTCGTTGCTTTAACCAGGGCAAAACATTTGTTGTTCATTTCTGCATATACAGAGGCGAAAAATCAAGGCAAATGGGGGAAAAGGTCCATCGAAAAGGTTTCGAGGTTCTTGCGCAATTTAGAGGGCGTGTGTTCACAGACCATGGTGCTCGATTGTGCCCAGAATTTGACAGCGTTCTATGGCTTCTTCAATGTGAAATTTCCAGTCAGCCAGTTTGATATCAAAACGTATCATGACAACTACCTTAAGCAAATGAAAGTCTATGTCAAGAGGGAAGAAGACGAGGAACTCTACTCTAGCTTCACTACTGCTGGACAGGTGAAACAGAGAAAAACAAATCATCAGCGGCCTCCGAAACGTATCAATGAATTCGAAGCACCAAAGGTCCAGTCGCCAATTGGACTTGGTGCCGTGAAAGCTGAGCCAGTCTCTGCATCCAAGAAAGCGCCAAGTTATGTACCCACGAAGACCAAGACTGCGGCAGTTACACGAGTAAAGCCGGTCTTAAGCCCTACACTGGAGCGCCGTGCGAGCAATAAAGCCCCAGTGTATGTTCCACAAAGAGGTGGGGGCAAAAAGAGACTCGGGACACGTTAAGTGACTACAAGCTTGGGCTAAAATAAATTAGTACTTTGTAATTGAGTTATTCGTTGATGACATGTGATAAGTGGTATATAGATTTAAGTTTGCCAAAAAAGCCTCACGTCCTGCCACACTTTATTGTCACAGCTGATCACTTCGGGCTTCTACAATTAGCACAGACGTTCAGCAAGCTACTTGGTGATCTGGAAAGACCAGGGAAATTCCAAGTGCACAGTCTTATCGTCGTCGATAAACTTTGTGATGGCAGAGTATGAACCTCTAGCAAACATACCCGAAGGAGCCTCCACAGCACCAAAGGACTTCTCGTAGAAAGGCTTATCGATGGTATTGGGAGCATAGGAGCCAAGCGGTTCCTCAAGCTTGTCGACACGAATACCGGCCTTCTTGACCGAATGTAAATACTTCAAGCCGGTGATGATCTCGTGCTGGACACGGAACTTAATTTGTAATTCGTAGACGGACTTCTCCTTGATGTTAAACTTGATGTCGGTCTTCAAGGTGGCCCCATCCTTATCCTCCAAAGGCACAATAATAGACTCCAACTCGGGGTTTTCCGGGAACACCAAGGCCATTTCTACAATAACAACGGTTCTCTTGTCGCCAGCGGCCACCGCATATGGGGCGGAGTCAGTGGACAAACCGAGGGAGGCCTTCCATTTAGCAAGACTTTCATCCTCTGCGTCGAGCTTCGTGTATTCTTCGATGGTTTTCTTCTCTCCAACAGTATACCCTTCAACAGATTCTGGGGTCAAATCCTCCTGAGACATTTTGTGCTTGTGTGGAATGTAGTGAGCGTCAAAGAGTGTTATTACGTGGAGTAAGGCGGCAGATTGCGGCAGTGCAGGAATGTTCTCATTCAAGCTCGGAAAGAAGCGCACTCAAACTCACCAGTTTCGGCTAACCGTGCCGCACCATTCCATCACCTTACAACCTGTGTTACCATGCATGGCACTATGAATATACTATTATTTTCTCATTCTGGACCTGGAAGTTTTTCAAGGTATATGTTTTAAAATTCATGAAAAGAATTGGAAAAAAAAGAAAAAGAAAAAACCTGATAGTATATGATAATATTTCGGTGTATTTCGGTGTATTTCGGTGTATTATTTCAATGTTTCAATCTATTATTTCAATCTATTATTTCAATGTTTCAATCTATTATTTCGGTCTATTATTTCTGATTTATAATCATGGTATATATTTTTCTGTTTTTTCATCCCTAATATATAATCTTATATAATCTTTTGTTATTTACTTCCTGTTAATTATAAGAGAGATCGATGTCGAGGATTTACCTTGTAGTGAGCTCAGGTCAAGTATATGCACGCACCTGAGCTCTATGGAAGGCCCACAAATTTACGCACAGTGCACGCTAACAATCTATCAAACGCTCTATTAACATCACACATGAGTAGTCAGGAAGAAGTAAGTCATACTATTTAAAATTCCTCAAATTAATACTAACCTTAAGATTAGGCTCAAGCGTTTGGCTCGCTTGGCTCAGACCTCGCCCTCTCCGCAGGCATCGACTCCCAAACTTCTGACATCAAAACCTGAAGTTGTGGATACCAAAAAACTCAAAACTGTGGTTGATACTTCGGACAAACCTGAACTTAAATCAAACACCACGGACATTCCAAGTGTACCCAAAATTATGTCCACCTCTCCTGGTCAAAAACAAGTATCGCCACCTTCTGACAAAGATATCGATGCATGGATCAGACAAGACATTACTGATTTGTTCAATTTTGGTTTTGGCGATAAGCCCAACAATTTCTTATCGTTAGGTACAGAGGGCCCGTTGCGCCCGGACTGTGTGGATGACATATTTGTGGAGATCTTAACGGAAGTGGGTGTTCCAAATGGTGAGTTGCCCATATTGTATCTCTTTGAAGTCTACACCAAGGCCTTGACTTTGAAGAGAAGGCATTTCAAGAAAGATCTGTCTTTTGAGTTGAGAAAGGCCTTTTTAACTTCCGTCATTTCATTCTGTGCATCTTATGGTCTGATTTGTTTCCAGATCCCTGAAATGATTCTCGGCAACAACTTGCCAGCAACTGTCCAAAACTTGGTGCGGAAGCAGGATCTTCACGCCTTTTTGATTGATATTATGGCCAAGGCTGCGGAACTGGATGCTGTTTTGGACGTTTGCAACAACATCTTCCCGCAATTGAAGCAACTTTTGGATACTCTTAATGCCACTTCTCTGGATTTATCTTCTCATCTCTTGCTCTGGGAGACTTTGGTTTCGTTGAAGCAAGTCAGCTCCATTTTCTCTCAGATTGATCTCTTTGCTCCTGCCAATCGTGATGATGGCTTAGACTTTGAGAACAATACCCTCTTGGGCTCCCTATTGAAATTGTCACCTTTGAGTGCTCAAGCATCCTCCTCTTACTTCTTGAAAGGTGATATTCTGGCTTCAGAGTTGACGTTTAGCAATTCCGAATTAGCGTCCAGGTTTTCTGCAATCCATAGCGAATTCAAGGCTGTTTTCGACCGCTTGTACTTTATTTCAGAGAAGTTGATCAGAGGATCCGCTCAAACGAGACAAGATTTGATGAAATGGTTTGCTGATTTGGCTAATGCTTCTCACTTGAGAACTGGGTCTTACTCCAACCCAGCGAAATTGGCCTCGGACGCTTTGATGTTCAACATCTCTCTTATACTCATTAGATTGAGTTTGCCCTTTTTGGATTACCCAATTTACTCAAAACTTGATAAGATCGAACACAATTATTTCGGACCAAAGAATAAATTGTTGAACATCTCAGAGGAGTCCAGAGTCTATTCTTCGGCAAAAGAAGCTGATGAATTTTACGCTGATTTTGTTGATGAGGAGACGAACTTCATCTCAGACTGCTTTTACTTGACGTTGACTTATCTCCAATACGGTGTTGGGGGTATGATCGCCAACTATAATAAGCTCAAAAAACACCAGCGCTCAAGCAGACAGCAGTATGAATCTCAAATGAGAAGATTAGGGTCAAACCATCATTTGCTTGCAATATTTCACACTTTTATCAACAAAAGCAAATGCTCTATGTGGGCAATTGAAGCTATTTTTTTCGACAGGCCCCTCAACATGGAGATCTTTGACTTCATAGTGGGATCTGCGCAGTTCTTTACAAGATTGATCGATCCTACTCATAAACACCCTTCGCCAAAACTATCAATTCCAATTTTCAAAGCTGAACAGACTAGTGAGCTAGATGATCAAGAATTTCTTAAAACCAAAACTCCCATCCCATGGAAATTTGTGCCCGAATACTGTCTAGAGGGAATAATTAGCTACTGCAAATTTGTGTCTAATTTCTTCCGGAATCCATTGGCAAATAATGACGACCGAGTTTCAGTGGTTGTGGAATTTCTCGTCATTTTGTTGAGATGTCCAGAACTCATAGGTAACCCCCACTTGAAAGGATCCATTGTTGAGATTATCTTTGGAGGAATCTCTGGTCCCCAAGGTGAGAAGGGCATCTTTAAAGACTTATTCAATGGAAATAAGCTTGTACAAGACAATGTTTTGTATTCCTTGTTGGACATCTACGTCACCATCGAAAAGACGGGTGCGTCGTCTCAGTTTTACGATAAGTTCAATAGCAGATTTTATATTTCGAGCATTATCGAGAAGTTGTGGGAGAACAGCTTTTACAAAACTCAATTGAGTGAATTATCGACGAAAAGAGTTGATTTTTTCATCAGATTCATTGCCCGAATGTTGAACGATACGACATTCTTGTTTGACGAGTCATTTAATGAGTTGAATGCTATTCACAACATGCAAGAGGAAACGCAAAAAAGAGAGAACGGTGGTGAAGCCAATGAGGAGGAGTTCGGGACCACAAAAGAACTTCAAGAGAGATTGCTGCAATCAGAGAAGAAAGCAAGATCTTACATGGGATTGGCTAACCAGACAATGATTCTCTTTAAATTGTTCACGGAACAAGTGCCCGAAGGCTTTACAATTCCCGAACTTGTGGACCGGTTGGCAGGTATGTTGGACCACAATTTAAGTTTAATGGTGGGACCAAAATGCTCGAGTTTGAAGGTGAAGGAACCTGAGAAGTACGAGTTCAACCCCAAGACAACCCTTGGGGACATTTGCATAATCTACCATAATCTTGGCAAGCAGGAAAAGTTTATTCAAGCCGTGGCTTCGGATGGGCGTTCGTTCCGATTCGAGCACTTTGAAAGAGCCAAGGAGATTCTCTTCAACAAAACCAATGTTCCAGAAAACATCATCCGGCTGTTCTACGCCTTTGGAAAAAGTGCAGAGGAGAAACGTATTGCAATTGAAAACGAGGAGTTGGAATTGGGAGACGCTCCAGACGAATTGCTTGATCCACTCATGTACACACTCATGGTTGACCCAGTGATTTTGCCCGGGTCTAAGATTACGATTGACCGATCTACAATTAAGGCACACTTACTCAGTGATCCCACGGACCCGTTCAACCGGATGCCGTTGAAGCTTGAAGATGTGATCGACGACACCGAAATGAAAAAGAAGATCGAAGACTTCAAGCAGGGAAAGTACAAAGCATAGTGTACATAGAGATTAACCGAATCGTACAATTATATTACTACCATGATATGTAAGTTTAAGCCTTGATAGCGTAGACCTTCTTTGGGAAGGCACGTCTTTGCTTTCTGGTCTTCTCGGTGACTCTGGCAGCGTCCTTAGCAGACAAAGCTCTTCTCAAAGCTCTGGTCTTCTTCTCTCTCAAGTCAGTTGGGATGAATCTCTTACCAGCGTAGAATTCTCTGGCGCTTTTTCTTTGATTTTGGTTGATTACGGTCAAGACTCTAGCAATGTTTCTTCTGGCAATGGCAATTTGAGGAACAGCAGGCTTGGTCAACTTTTGGACCTTCAAAGCAGCTAACTCTTGCTTCAATTCAACCAATTGTTTCTCCAATTCTTCTTTGGACTTGCTTCTCAATTCAGCGACGTTGATACCAGCCTGGATGTTAGTATGTTTTTAGGGACATTTGCTTGAAGAGTCTGTTTGCTTGAAGACTCCGCTTCAAGGAATCAAATTAATTCTTGATAGTGGTAGATGGCAATACAAAGTTCAGGACGGTGCATGATCGGGACAGGTGATACAACAGGAAAAGTCAACAATCTATAAAAAAAGCATGATATGGAGAAAGCACATAAACAAAACTCAGCAATATTCTATACAAGGGTCTTCACATACCATTTTGTTGATGTGTTGTAAGTGAGGGTAGAGAAAACGAGACAAAATTTTCAGTGAGGAAGAACGCCAGACGCCTGCATGGGCCGCGCTAAGACCTGCACAGTGCTTCTGTTTTTGACACGTGATGACAGGGCTCCAGCCCTCGCACATTTTCCATGATAAATATTGCAGCACTGCTGTCGAACGAACCACCAATTGATGGACTAAACCATCCATTAATATGGTGTAATCTAAATTATTAAAATAAGCAAATATTAAAATAAGCAAATATTAAAATTAAGCAAATATTAAAATAAGCAAATATTAAAGTATCCAAATATTAAAGTATCCAAATATTAAAGTATCCAAATATTAAAATTATCCAAATATTAGTATTCAAAAATTATAAGCTTTGCGATTGCCAGGAAGAGACCGCGTGGGTCTTGTCAGACTACAGTCTCACCGTAGTATAGGACAAAAGTTACCAAATTGGGAGCGAAGGGAAAGGTTGTAGCTTGCAATAAGATTCGATTAAATGGTAGCCAGGAACACTTTTGGTATTGGTGGTTGAAAACTAGATTTATGCGTTATTGATAACTTTTAGTAGGTACCACTACAGTATGAAACTAATTGGATTTATAAGTAAACTAGTGGTGAGTGGTGAGTGTCTCTAGGTAGCTCACATCCAGCTAGTTTTAACCCTTTATATTACGTAGTCTTTGTAGTATGAATATTGATATTACGCTGGAATAGGACAAAACACCACAGCGATCATCTACACTGATTATACATTGCATGCATTCAAATATCACGAGCAGCAGAATGACAAGATGAGCAAACCACTTGGAAATGAATTAAGCGGATAATTATACAGGCATTCCGCTTAGTTAGACTTTCTCAAGTTATTGGACAACCAATCCAAACCATCGTATAAACCGTCTCCGGTAGTGGCACACGTGGATTGAATGTACCAAGGTCTTTGTCTGATGGAGTGCAAGCCCAACTTCTCGGTAATCTCCGCAGCGTTCATGGCATTTGGCAAGTCCTGCTTGTTAGCAAGAACCAACAACAAGGCGTTTCTCAACTCGTCCTCGTTGAGCATTTGCTGCAATTCTTCTCTAGCTTCGGCGACACGGTCTCTATCGTTGGAGTCGACGACGAAAATAATACCTTGAGAGTTTTGGTAGTAGTATCTCCACAAAGGTCTAATCTTGTCTTGTCCACCGACATCCCACACAGTGAACGAAATGTTTCTGTATTCGACAGTTTCCACATTGAAACCAATGGTAGGGATGGTGGTGACGATTTCACCGAGCTTCAACTTGTACAAGATGGTCGTCTTACCGGCACCATCCAAACCAACCATCAATATTCTCATTTCCTTGTTACCGAAAAGGTTGCTGAACAACTTAGAGAATGACAAACCCATTTTTCCCGCTTAGTTTTTTTTTTTCTCCTTGAATAAAATTATTATTATTTAGAGCTGTATTGTGATTAAATCAATCCCGTGTCAAAATACCTTGGAGTGTAGCAGTTGGTCAAGAACAGCTGGTGGCTTCAAGTAAGGAATTCCTTATACAAGGGGTGTGCTTTCGGTTGTGAAAAGAGATTTTCTGTTTAGAAACAGGATGTCGAATCTGAATGAACAGCAAATCGCGGGAATATTGACACCGTACAGGTATGGTCGTGCGCCACTCGAACTACCACCGCGTCATATTGCCGCCAAACCAATTAAAAGAGAAAAAGAAAAAAAATCCCATGTGTTGCAGCGCGCGTTATTCCTCGATAACTAAAGTGGGGCTTAGCGTGGGTTTGGCTGTACTGAAGTTTTGTATATAGTGGGGGGGTATGTAGATTGGTTTTGAGTAAAAACTTTTATAATTATGTAAGGTGCGCTTTAACAGAGAATAAGGGAGGGGAGGGAAGGGAAGGGAAGGGAAAGTGGGAAGAGCAACAAATTCACAAACTGACACCCTATTCAACTTAAACCTCATATGATACCTTACATGATTTGTTTCTAAAGAGCTCTTGTCAATACAATACATTGCTCGTGGATTCGTGCTTACTGTTTCCATGCTTCTCATATTTTTGATATTTATGGTAGGGTGGAAACAGTGCGTGCAGGATGATATTGATTGGTGATCTTTCCTCTCAAAACGTAGCAGCTCATCTTCTAGTTACTCTCCGTAGAGATTTGCCTATGGTAATTAGTCACTACCTGAAATCTCTTTCTTGGGTATATGCAGCGTGTGAAGCTCGGTTCCCAGTAGACAGGGCCAATGCTGATGGTGCCTATATTGATCTGAGAACTGCCTTCATAGAGATGCCTTTGAGGCTTGACTTCACAAGCCACAATATGAGGTATATGCTAAATGCCAAATATGCAAGCACATGTGTTGCGACAAAGGATTTACTTGCCCGAATTAAATTTCGATAGAGAATAGCTCTGTAATGCTCTAATGAACACTGCATAGTTGACGCTGTTGTTGTCGTTTTCCCAGTACATTTCCGAGAGTCGCATGTGCCACGGAGGGTAGTCCTGCAAATCTAGCACAGGCCCAAAACAGATCAACAAGTCTGGTTCCGGCCCCACCAATTCGCTGAGCTCCTCATCAATTAGTTTCACGGTAATGTCTTCTACCGAAAGCTCCTTATTGACAGTAAGTTCGCTAATAGTCTTGGTAAGTTCCACGATGGTGGGCTTTCCGTCGGCTCGAGAAAGCAAAGAAATCTCGAGATCTGCTGCCAGAGACTCGTCGCCTTCAAAAAGCGTGATATTGGAGTGAGGAACTTTCAACAAGACACGTGGCGTGGGAATCCCAAAGTAGCTGCGCAAGTTGCGGGCTACATATCGCTGTAATTCAGGAAGAGACCTTTTCACTGCTCCTGTGTACTCGTAAATTGTCAAGCTGGGAATGCCTGCACCCAAACACCAGGCTGCAATTTCAGATATATCACCAATGAGCCCTTCAATCCCGCCGTTTTCGTCGGTATCACTTTTCAAGTCTATAATGCAGCTGATGCGCCGCGGGATTTTTTGTAATTTGTTCACGTCGTCCCGGATCACTTGCGGAGAGTTGTTGGGGAAGTATGCAATGGAGTATACCCGAAGAAAGGCCTTATTGTAGACGAATTGTAGGTTTCGAAGAATGGACATGACGAAAAAGATGCTGAGTAGAATTGCATGGCGCAAGTAATAGCTACTTCTCTGCGCGAGCTTGTTCTCGAGAAAAGACATGGTAAAGAAGTAGTTCACAAAGCGAATGAGCTCTTCTATTCGAAGACGGCTTAAAACCTCAACGCTGCGGTGCACGGGTGCAACGCTATCAATCACATCGTACACCGCCCTCCGCGAAAACTTTCCCCACTATCAGAACCCTCGCACTATTCTGGCGGAGTTCGCATCTGTTAGTCTACGCCTTTAAACATTTTTAATTCTCAAGATCTTCCGATCCCGCAATTACATCGTTGAAGTTAATATTGTTGAAGTTTTGAAGTTTGTGTTGTTGAAATATATATAGTTGAAGAATATATCTTTGAAGCTAGTTGAAACTTAGTTGAAACTTAGTTGAAGTTTAGTTGAAGTTTAGTTGAAGTTTAGTTGAAGTTTAGTTGAAGTTTAGTTGAAGTTTAGTTGAAACTTAGTTGAAGTTTAGTTGAAGTTTAGTTGAAGTTTAGTTGAAGTTTAGTTGAAGTTTAGTTGAAACTTAGTTGAAGCTTAGTTGAAGTTTAGTTGAAACTTAGTTGAAGCTTAGTTGAAGTTTAGTTGAAGCATAGTTGAAACTTGGTTGAAACTTAGTTGAAGTTTAGTTGAAGTTTAGTTGAAACTTAGTTGAAACTTAGTTGAAGCTAGTTGAAGCATAGTTAAAACTTGGTTGAAACTTAGTTGAAGCTAGTTGAAGCTAGTTGAAGCATAGTTGAAACTTAGTTAAAGCATCTGAAGCAAATATTGTTCAAGCTTATTTCTTGAAAAGAGTGCCTCCCCATTACTTGTCTTTGTTCTCTCTGAAGGTCTCTGCTACCGCTCATACTATACTATGGCAATACGAGAACTAAAGAGTATCATACGTTCAATCGTCTCAGCTGACGAGGCGGATAACGAGGATAGCTCCCGTGACTTCTCCCACCATAATGCATCTTCTGGTAGCGCCGTGACTGTGGGGTTGGTCGCTGCTGTGGGCGGATTCTTGTATGGATACGATACAGGGCTTATTAATGATATCATGGAAATGCGCTACGTCAAGTCTGAGATACCTGCTAATGGCGTTTACTTCACGGTACATGAGCGAGCTTTGATCACTGCCATATTATCCTTGGGCACTTTTTTCGGTGCGTTGGTGGCTCCCCTCATGTCTGACTCATATGGCCGCAAGTTCTCCATCATCACCACGGCTGCATTTGTATTTAATGTTGGAACGGTGTTACAAGTGTCTGCCACGTGTGTTAGTCTCTTGTGCGTGGGTAGAGTTGTGTCGGGCGTTGCTGTGGGTATTTTGTCTGCTATTGTGCCCTTATACCAAGCAGAAGCATCCCCGAAATGGGTACGTGGCTCTATTGTCTTCACATACCAGTGGGCCATCACTTGGGGGCTCCTAATAGCACTGGCCATCTGCCAATGCACCCGCAAAATCAATTCCAGTGCATCATACCGCATACCCATTGGAATGCAGTTTCTTTGGTCAATATTTCTCTGTGTGGGGATGTTCTTTCTTCCCGAAAGCCCTAGGTATTATGTGCAGAAGAACGATCTTCAAAAAGCCTTGATTAGTTTGCATAAACTACGACGCTTCTCCCCCGAAGATCCTGAATTGATCGAGGAGCTTGTGGAGATCAAAGCCAATTACGATTACGAGATGTCGTTTGGCAAAATCACTTATCTTGATTGTTTTCGCCTGGGCGGTGGACGCCACAAGCAAGGATTGCGTATGATAACAGGAATAGGCGTTCAGACGTTCCAGCAGTGTTCGGGTATCAACTTTATTTTCTACTACGGAGTTAACTTCTTCGCCTCTACCGGCGTGCAGAACTACTACATCATTTCATTCGTGACATACCTCGTGAATGTGATTTTCACTGTTCCAGGCATCTATTTCATTGACATAATAGGCCGCAGGCAACTCTTGCTCCTCGGGGCAGTCGGCATGTCGGTGAGTAACTTCATCATCGCCATTGTGGGGGTGACAATGACATCAATAGAAGCCAAGTCAGTTGTTAGCATTTTATTCTCATGCATCTTCATTGCATGCTTTGCCTCATCGTGGGGTGGTTGTGCGTGGGCTATCTGCTCCGATATCTACGGAATCAGTATCCGACAAAAGGCAGTATCTATCACAGCTGCTATCAATTGGTTGATCAACTTTGTGTTTGCTTACATCACGCCTTACTTGATTCATACCGTGTCTCACACCGCAGCATTAGGGAACAAAATCTTTTTCATTTGGGGAGGATTGAATTTTGCGGGCTTGATATTCGTGTACTTCATGGTCTACGAAACCAAAGGATTGAGACTAGAAGAAGTGGACTTGATGTACAAGGAGTGCTCCAACTCGCGCCTATCCACCAAATTCCAAAGTAAGCGGTTTGACTTTTCCAACTTGGCTAATGAGGGAGGAATCCACAGCTTCGTCAACACTTCTCCAAAAGAGTGGGCCATTGAATACTTGAACCATGATAAGGATACATCGAACTTTTCGTCGTCGCCAGCAGCGGACCAGCCAAGGCCCATGGGATTGGATGTGAATGAATTAAGCTCCATTCAAGAAAACTATAGTCGGTCAGAACAACATCATGTGGTCACGAGTCCTACCGGTTTAGGGTATACCATGAACAGTTTGTCACGGAGTTTTAGTAACACTTCGAGTGACTCCAGCCACAGTTCTACAGAATTAAACAATGATTACGAGAAATATTTAAGTGATCTACAGGCGGATGCCGTCGGTGGATGTACTTCATTTACTTCTGCATCCATAGCTCGTGGACCGGGCAGCATGCAGAAACCCGGGGCCAAGGGCCGCAAGTCGGAACCATACAGTGTGGCCTCGGTGATGAATTCCGTATCGAAGTCGGAGTCGTACATGTCCGCGAAATATGTGTTTAACGAGTCACTTGATTTTCAAATGAGAAGTAACGGTAATATGAAGATTATTGCCGCATCATTTTACACCGAGCCTCCCAGCGACTCCGACTCCGACTCCGATTCCGACTCCGATTCCGATTCCGATTCCGATTCCGCCAAAGACGACCACAACGGCTAACAGAAACATTTACCAGTTTTTTTTGAATTGGTCACGACCTTCCAAGAGTGTCTATGAGCATGTTGGTTGATTTTTCCAAGAGTGTCTATGAGCATGTTGGTTGATTTTTCCAAAAGTTCGCTTTTTTCTGTTTTGATATTTTCCTTGATATTTTGCAATATTGGGAAACATTAACAGTAGCACACGTCTTATCGTCTTGCTATTTTTCGCCGCATGTGAGCATTAAAGACTTACAATTTGAGATAAAACATGCCCGATTAGGAGGCGCGCATGCATATTAGCGACCGCCTTAATGGTTGCCCACGAATGAAGTGCCTCAAATACTTGGACAAGGTATTATATGGAGCAGAGAACATATACCATGGTACTGATGTCCGGGAACCAGCATATGCACGAATAAAAGGAATTTTCCCAGCACCGAGTAGAGGTCGCATAGAGATGACGTAGTGCGCATGCAAAAGAATGATGAGTGACTTGCCCTCGGAACTGGCGGGACCGGAACTTGCACGCGCGGAACTCGAACTGGTGGGTCCAGAACTAGCCGCATTGTGCGGATGTCTCGGTTACCCATGGCAATTTAACCAAAAAGGTTAAAATCACTCGTTTGAGTTTGGTCAGACACAGGCATACTAAGAACTGAGCGTGAGCTTTTTTTTGCCTCCAGCCGTGCCTCTTTTGTATATCTCGTGTATATTATGTATATCATGTATATCATGTATATCGTATATATCATGTATATCATGTATATCATGTATATCTCGTGTATATCTTGTATATCTCGTTCCTCTATCTCGTTGTAATTGCTTGGTTGAGTGTGGTGCACGGGTCTGCCCCTTCTTTCCCTTTCCCTAAGCTCAATATGGGCTCACCTCTTCAGTAACTTCCACATATTATTATCTTGACCAACATCAACATGTCCAAATTTGCCGCCCACGAGGCAGCTATAGATAACAAGTCAGCTGTATTACAAAGCCTTCTTAGTGAAAACCCAAAGGTGGCCATCTTGAAAGATGACGACGCCCGTACACCTCTTCACTGGGCTTGCAGCATGAACCACGAAGACATCATCAATATTCTCCTTCCTTATATCAAAACAGATATAGATGAATTGACTGATGATGGCGGGTGGACACCCGTGCACATTTCATGTGCTGTCGGTAGCGAACAGACATTGGCTTTGTTGATGGCACACAACCCTAAGCCAGACATCGATCTCCAGACCGCCACAGGAGCCACATGTCTTCATTTGGCAGTGAGTAAAAGTCATGTTGAACTTGTGAAACGGCTCATTGAGGTGTATAAATGTTCCGTCAGCGTCAAGGACAAGAAGGGATACACAGCTCTCCACCGAGCAGCGTCCATAGGCAATCAGCCAATTATTCGAATGCTAGTGGAGGCCAAGGCCAAAATTAATGCCAAAGACAATGATGGATGGACGCCGCTCCACCATGCGTTGGCAGAAGGGCACGGGGATGTAGGGGTATTGTTGAGTCAACTTGGAGCAGACGCTACAATTGAAAATAGCGCGGGAGAAACACCCATACAAGTTGCAAATAGTGAGAGGGTACGGATGTACTTCCAACTGGGGGAGTAGTCTGCAGGAATAGAAGGAATCGCCTGGAAGAAGAGTGCAGGAAACATGCAAGTAGCAATGGAAGCCAAGTCAAAGTAACCGTTAGCAGCATGAGGAGTAAAGTAGCCGAGCAAAACAAATGTTCCTTTAGCATGGAATATGTGCGGCCTGCACAGAGAACCCTCGGAAGTCGAGCATGGCCAATTTCAGGGCAAAGCAAAACAGCACATGTGCAGGCTGCTCATGCAAAGCGCAATGGGTCGTTCCTAAAATTCACTTGCTATGGTGTGTTTCTGGAAACGCACATATATAACCTAAATTGCGTCGTTGCCATTTTCTCTCCTTGTTTTTTCTTCTCCTACAGAACCAGCTATATTTTCTTCCCCGCCCCTACTGCCCGCTTAACTTAATTAACAAATAATAGTTATCCTCGCAGCTATAATCATATTTGGTCCCACCCTTATAATTCTTTTTCAAAAAAAACTGAAACAAAAAAAAAAAAATAATGTTGGCCATTGGTGATACTATTTTAAGGGCTGTGAACTTTGTGTTCTTGATCATCATTCTCGGTATCACCGGTTCCCTTGCCGCCTCTACCAAGTTCCAGCAAAATCCTCAGGTGAACTTTGGTGTCTTTGCTGCAGCATTCGCCATCTTGACCTCGAGTTTCTATGGTATTTTGGCGTACTTTTTTGCTGCCTTTGCATGGCCTGTGGTGTTAGCCATGTTTGACTTTTTGAATGTTGTTTTCACTTTTGCTGCCGCCACAGCCATTGCTGCAGGAATTAGAGCTCGCTCTTGCACCAACTCCAATTACATTAATAACAACAAGATCGCTCAAGGCTCTACAGGAAGATGCAGAAAGGCTCAAGCCTCGGCGGCTTTCCTCTACTTTTCGTTCTTCATCTTCTTGGCTTCTGGTGTTTTCACCATCATCTCTGTCTTCAGAGGAGGCTTGTTTGGAGGCTCTCACTCCAAGACCAGAGTTGGTGTACCAGCTACGTCGCAGGCTTAAATTTGTTGCAAGAGTTTTTTTTGTTGTGTTAAAATATTGTCAATTGCGCACGCCTCCTCTAATTGGCTGGCTGACTAGAATAATTCTTTTTCGCCGGTCTCTCTACCTAATACCAGTGCAAAAAAGACTAGGAAATTTTCATCCAATCTGTACTGTAATTTTATATTCATATGAACTTTTGTAAGCGAAGTATGTTAAGGAGGATAGCTTATATTTTGTTAGCGCTGGTTCTGTCGTCTTTTCTTGTCCCTCTCATATTGGTTCTTCTCTGCTCCCTCTACCGTAGAAATAGAATTGACAATACTGGCCATCTTCTTGTGATAGTCCGAGTACATGGTCTTCTTCTCCTCAATCTGTCTTCTGGCAATAAACTTGGTCTGTTTCCGAATATTCTTGAGCGTCAGCTTCTTTTCCTTCTTAATTAAGTTGGCCATCTTGTTTAACTCCTGTCTCTCCCTGTTGATGTCGTACGACTTCTTGTCAGGATTAAAGTTCTCCTCGAATTTCGGAGCTAGTGTCTTGATGGCCAACTTCTTGTGTTTCTGTAAGGTCAATGGCTTGCGGCTTGAGCTCATGTTGCTTATGAGTTTGTTGTAGCGGACCAACATGTTGCCGATTTGCGGCAATTGCTGGCTATAGTATCTGGCGGCGATTTTCAATACACCTTCAAACAACTGCACCACTTCAACAGCCGCAGACTTGTCTCTCCATAAGTCCACACATCTGTCCATGATACTGAGAGCTTTGGCAAGAAGATTAAACTTGAATTCGTTTTCATGAGCGCATTCTCCAAATAGACTCAGCATCTTCATTGGCCCACAAGCTTCTTTTTGGAGCTTGTATGTGGAGTCAATTGAGAGACTCGTGGATGATATGGGCAAGAGGCTGCGCACACAGGTGTCCACGAAAGCAATCACCTCTGGGTCGAATCGCTTAGCAAACGACTGGTAGCTCAAGAGAATCTCACATATAACCAAGCCTTGTCCAAGCTTCTGCGCAGTGCCGTTCTGGACATCGCCCACCAAAATGCTGAGGTATTGGTTCATAAGAATCAATGCTGGAGTCACCACCAAGTGGTAATGGTCCGACGTGGAAAAAGTGTACCCTAGAACCATAAAGTACACCAAGTCCTGCTGCTGGAGAGTTTGAGAAACCACCCTATCCTCCACTTGCAAGAGCACATTTCTGATGACGTCGATGAGTGCCTCGTTGTACTGTTCTGCCAAAGACCGAAGAGTCTTGGTGAGCTCATCCACCATGTCAGATTTGGCGTTTTCTTTGTTGCTGACATGTAGAATATGCTGGAACAAAATACCCACAAATACATCGATGCGTTCCTTGTTACCCTGTGCAAGCCGTGGATGGTACAGCAGCATAAGCTTCTTGATATGTGCCGAGATCTCCTTCTCCGTCATTTGATCTGTTTGCTGGACAAACTCAGCGTGTGTGCTTGGCATGGCAAGGGCTGGGGTAGCAGCTTTCTTGGGTCTACCATTTGAAGTGTCTTCTTCGGCTTCAGAGTCATTTTCAGGACCCTCATCAATATCCACACCTTCTGCAGTTTCCCCATCGCTGCCAGCCCAGAAGTCGTCATCCAAATCGTCTGCATCGGCTTCAGTCTTCTTCAACCCGCTCATTCTCTTCATTCTATCCTCGTTCAACTTCTTCATCTTTTCCTGGTGTTCCTGGGCAATCTCCTCGTCTGTCTTTGTTCTTTCTGCGGGAACAGCACGGCGCTCGTATGTGAGCTCGCGGACCTTGGCATCATAATCGATACTTTCTTTTGTTTTGGCATCATAATCAATACTTTCTTTTGTTTTGGCTTCATTATCCATATTGCCTTTTGTTTCGGCTTCATTATCAGGGCCTGGCTTGAACTGACGCAACTCACCCAACACATCCGAATAGCCATCGTCCAAGTTCATGATCTCTTCCTGTGCCCTTTCAAATGCCTGCTGCCTCTGTTTTTTATGAAACTTGGACTTGGCTATTATCTCCGCCATCACCTCCTTCTTCGACTTCTTCCGTACCGGCTCCTCCACTGCATCTTCATCCACGTACTTGTTTGTGTGACCCAAGTCTGTGCCGTGGCTATACTCAATCGATTTGCCCGAGTGTGTAAGTGCAAACCCACCATCTTCATCGTCGCCATCACTTTCATCGTCACTTGCCAAAGAAAAAACATTCTGCCTGGCACTTCTCTGGCGTTCTTTGGTGAATCTCTGTAACATCTTCTCCTCCTGGCTAAGGTTTCTATCTTTTTCTCCGAACCGCTTATCGAGAATACCGCCCGCCCGGTTCTTGTTTCTCTTTTCTTCCTCGTACTCTTGCTTCATGGCATTCTCCACGTTGGATTTGTTCTTGGATGTGTCATTATGTTGCTTTGACCCAGCCTTGACAAACTTGCCGCCAGAAATAACACTGTAGTCATGCTTGGAGCGGTTGACACGCTGGTCAAAGCGGTTAAACTCATCACGGATCTTGTTGAGCTCCTTCTTCTTCTCGTCCTGGTCCCTCCTGGTTTCCGATGCCGCTATCTTTCTATTTTTTTTCTTGGCATTGGTCTGTCCCACCAATCCTTTAGCACGAAGTGCCTCCTTAAGCTGCTTCAACTGTGAACCTGCCATTTTGTGGTGGAGCGTAAAGAGTTGTGTAGGAAGCTTTTTTTTACTTGGTACTATGAGATGCCCTGCGCTGCCGCGCTTTCGCACTGCGAGTGCTGCTGAGATCTATATTAGCTGCAAATGCCATGAGTCGGTATGCCAAATCACGGACCTGTTTCTTGCTTGGAGAATTGGTTGATCATGCCTAAAACACCTTTCCGGTCCTTGACCTTGATACTCTCCACTATTGATGGGTTCAAGTCATATGAATTCCCTATATCGCTCTCTTGTCTTTTTCCTTGACTTATACTATTCGACATTGAGGGAATCTTTGCGGAATGTGCTCGTTCCCGTTCATGATGCGGCTTGTTCTGTCCCTTGTTGCCGTAATTCTCAAGAAAGTACATGTACGACTTTATCATCTTATCGTCTTGATAATAATCATCGAACCCCTCAAATTCATCTTCACTCGAACTTTCCGAATCTGATCTTGTAGCCTTGGGTTTCTTGGGTTTCTTGGGTTTCGTCCTGCGCTTGGGCGATGCATTGTGCATTCCCTTTGTTCCAATCATCATATTCTTATCCTTCTCCTCAAAATTGAACATGGCAAAATAACACACGTGTCCAAGTCCGTCCACATGGATCGTATACTCCCGAAAAAAATCTATGATGGCACTTGAGTTGTTGGAGATTTTAAACCAGAGCACAAACGGCGTGAGGATCAAACTCAAAATCTCGTTTAGGATAATGACAATCTTCAAGTTGTAAAGCTCGCAAAATTTGTTCTTCACCTCGACCGTGTGAAGCCTGCCATTCCAAGAACTAGGCAAGTAGTGTGTGAATTGAGCCACATATCTAAGACTTGCCTCCGGATCATAGAAAAAGGACGCTGCTCGTGTGTTCGAATTCTCCGCAGTGCTTGTGATTTGTGAAGACTTCTCAGGATTTGAAGATACTGCAAACAACGTGCCGAAGATACTGATGTAGAATAACGTGCTTCTTCCCTCGGTGAGTTCAAAAGACCAAAAGTTATGCTCCTCATTTTCGAAAAGCAACCCCATAGTCACAAGAACTGCAATCAATGCGCCTGAGACAAAGTTGATCAAGGTCAAGATGTTGATCACGAGAACGCTGCTCGGAAACTGGCTGATGTATGTGTTTGCGGGTGCAATAGATAAGTGTAAGCGCTTGTTGAAAAAATGAGATAATTCATTAAATTCCCTCAACTTCCATTCTGCCCAAGGAGTATATTGCCGAATTCCCAACAAAGAAGATGGATTAGCTTTGTACTCATTAAAGTAACGGAAGAAATATAGGAGCACAAAGTAGATCACGATGAATGGACAAAGGAGAAGATTTATGATGGCTGCCATTTTGAAGCGTGAATTTAATTCCTGGGACATCAGATTTCGGCACGCTTCTTTCAATACATTTGGATTTATCTGGCCATTTTCATTGAAGATGAAATTGTTGATGCAAATTTTGATGTTCCACTCCAATGTTCTCGTAAGGACAGATTTGCTGGACGCCACTCCAGACAAGAACCGTGGAAGAGGAATAGCAATGTCTAACACGTCTTTGTTGATAAGCGCAATCATGTAGTTTTCTTTCCGCATGATCCGGTTGGCAATATCATGGGCATTCAAGCGCACCTTCGAGTTGAGATCGTTGGTGTATATCAGAGGCCGGTGGCTGGAAGCCGTCATGGAGTTCTGGTTCTTTAAAAGCATAATTCTCTCCACTATAGTAGACCATGATATTGTCATAAGCTCAGCATCATCTTCTATATCGAGCAAATGTCTGTAGAAATTCTTGAGTTCGGATAACTTGTACTTAGCATCAAAATAAAGTTGGAGCACGCGAAGACAAATATAGCCAGAGAAACCAAGGAGAAGGAACTTCACAGACCCTGGCACCTTATGAATGATAAAGCCTGGGATGACAAGATCCTTGAGTGTGATGACAGTGCCCGAGCTGGATTGCCAGTGGTTGAAGAACTGGTCGTAATCGATACCCCATCGAAGAAAAGTGGTTAGCAAGAGCGTGAAAATTAATATCAAAAGATCCACAATTCTGCTGGATAAGATGCTCATGAGCCCTTTCCCACGGTAGTAGTAGTACACATCGATAAGGAACTCATCCATATTGACAATGTTGGCCCACAAGTAGAGAGCCCGTTCTTTTGGAGGGATATGGATTTTGCTGGTTCCACGTCGTTGGTATTGAGGCCTGGGGGGCTTTTGTTCTACAACCTGTCTTCGGAATGACATGGTGTTGTTGAATAACGGTAGCGTTTGCTCAGGCTTTCCATTAGTGTGGTTGACAGGAAGTTGGAACATGACAGATCTATCAGGAGCATCCAAGGGCTTCTTTGGGCTAGAAGCAGCAGATTTCAACTTTGAAGTACTTGCCATTGCTTCCATTCCATCTTGATTTTTGGGAGGCAATCCTTGGAGCAAAGGAGAAGGAGGACCCAGAGAGTCTGAGTAAGCGTCCAGGTCAGGCTCTGAATCAAGCAAGTTCTTGTCTGGATTAGGGGAGTTCCTTGAATTGAGCGAGTTCCTTGAATTGAGCAAGTTCCTTGAATTGAGCGAGTTCCTATCAGAATTAAGCAAGTTTCTGTCTGGGTTCAAAAAGTTATCAGCAAAGCCGCCCGTGCTTTCCATTTTTATAGGCCCCAGCATGCCAAGCTGGTCCTCCTCGTCGTCATAGTACTGGTAATTCTCATTCAAGCGGCTGTAGACAGAATGTAGACCAAAAACCCTCAGAAGAAAAGTGTCTGTGTTTGTCGAATTTTCTTCAGCATTACCGTTGGGAATGTACGAAGACATTTAGTGCGAGCGTGGTATGGAAAGACTTGAGTGAATAGCTGTGATGTAGTGGTAGTGATAAAGATGCGCGCGGGTCGTTATCGCCTGGTGTATAAGACTGAGAGGTGCGACTGCAACAGCCAACTTGTAACAAATAAATAAAAGCCTTCTGGTATGAGTCTATCTCCATATCCTAGCTTGACGATACTATTTTAGGTTTTGTAATATTAGCTTCTACACTATACTCAATACAGATTCTCTATAAATAGCAGACTAAGACTAGACTATGGAATAGAAGACTAGAGAGAAGTAATTAGTAGTAGAATAGTATTAGGCTATATCATATAGTACGCAAGGATTTAAGCAGGGAATTAGAGTAGTTTAGTAGTAGAATAGACTACAGAACTATAAGATTACAGATTATAAGATAGATAATGGTTAGTGCACTACCCACGATTATAAGATAGATAATGGTTAGTGCACTACCCACGATTATAAGATAGATAATGGTTAGTGCACTACCCACGGTTATAAGAATATGATTAAATCTTAAGTATTTTTACTAGTATATTATTGATGATCAAAAAGGAGTCACATAGACTTATGGGAGGAGTAGGAAATACCCTTATGCCACCATCTTAGCTCCGGGGTCTGATTCTAGTTACTGGAGCATGGTCTGGTATTTTTGAGCCCAGGGAATGTGGCTTCTCCAGGTATTGTACTTCCAGAAAGCTAGTCACATTATGAGGTTGAAAATTCTGTGTGACGACTGGACTGCCTGGATTATACTTGTGGTTACATACTATAGCTATAATCATCCGATGGGACGTGTGTACTAGATTTTTTTTTGTGATGTACCTATTTTTTCTTTCATGTTGATGCATATAAGTGGGAATCAGGGCTTATATAGATTTTTGGGTGAGTTGTGAGGTGTAAATGCGGAATCGGCAGCCTATTTTGAAACATCAGGTTTAGCGCAGTGCATGGTCCTGTACTCTCGCACCTACCAGACCTCAGCACTCAACATGGTAGGCTCTAAATAAGTAGTGTAGTACCATCAAGAATCTAACAATTATAAAGTAGATTTATAAGACTAGAATATGAATCCAATAGCTAATTATATTGTTAAGGAAATGCAGTGTTTATATAGACTTTAGTTAGCCAGAAATAGAGTCCCCACTAAGTTAAAATAGTGTACTGTAGAATGAGTCAGTAAGCTATAGTATATAGTTACTCACACGTTTAGCTTTACGTTCCCTTACTCTTATTGGACTTCCCAAATGTATTAATGTTCAATTGGACTCTTATTAAAGTGTTGTTTAAATTGAGTGTTCTTATAACTATCCCATGAAATCAAGTCAAATCGGCCTCAATTTGAATTTGCCATGTTGACTTGAAATGATGTTCAAATTACTTTCTGTAGGATGAAACCTTATATTTTTAGAATCATGTATAGTACCTAAAACAGTGATTATTCTCATAGAATCAAGTGCTACTTAAAAAGGAAGGATATAACCAAGCAGGGTAGCTAAAACTGACGCGCAGCAATGAATCATAGTGCGTCATTCATAGTGGATCTAGTAGTATCGAGTATTAGTACAAAATATACAATATCCATATTAGTTATTTATTACGTTTACTATGAACATAAGACTCAATTTAAATTAGAATAATATCAATTAGGGTAGTTCTTGGCAATTCACGTGTTTTTCTGAATTCTAATTAATATTAGCTTAGATACTTAGTGCAGTATTTTCAAACTAAATTTGCGAAAATTTATAAAATTCTGAGAAAGTACTGTATGAAATATGTCGTTACCAAAATTGGTTATTCATGAAATATTGTACCATATAATGCAATAGTTGAACTCGGATGAAACTCTTCAAATATTTGTTGTCGATTTGAAACTCTTTTCTCGAAAACTTTTGTTTCAATCTGCATAATGAAACGTTGTGATTGTTAGTAATAGCAATCGGAAATATTGCTTGTGCAGCCTCATGCAAGTTGCAACTTAAAATTCTTTCTTTGCTGCACATTCGAGCGCGACCACATTCCAAGAAACTAATACTAGTGGTCGAGCATGTGTTACTTGTAAACTCCTTAATATAAACCATTGGCTTATATATATATATATGGGATTTGATTCCTGTGTGTTCATAATGTCACTATAAATAACAAATCGGCAAAAAAATTAAAATTTAAAAAATAAAAACAAAATAAGAGCGCGTGCACATGACGCATGCATCCTTGTCTGATATTCGACGCGCTTAACAATTGCCTTCAAACCTGTCATCTGATAATATACAATTCCCTAAATATCACCATGGTTTTTTCTGTCTTCCTTGGCACCTGTATCCACTGCATACAAAGGTTAAGTAGTTATGGTCGACATATAACTCAATTCCGTGAACGTACCTTGGGTTTTATGCACTATATCTTCTTTTCCTTGTCTCCTCCCCCTCCAACCTACTCGCACTTAATCCCCTCGTCTTAAAGCCTATTAGGAACATAATTAACTGTTAAGTTCCACTAAACTTATTTTTGTATTGTTTGGACTTGACCTGATAAACCCGGCTATGTTTCTGTTTGACACTTTTAAACCCTTTCATTCATCTCCACTTTTATTTCAAGATCTTCTGTATACAGTATTGAAACAATGGGAATGTTTTTTGTTTTTTGTTTTTTTTGCCCATTGTACTGCACTCAATATTTCTTTTTTCTGTTCTTGTTTGATCCCACACCCGGGTTTTGCTCACTTTTTACGCTGTTCTTCAGTCAACCACCCCGAGGAGATTTCATAGCAATTTTTTTTCTCTTTACATCCCTAAATCAAACCTCTCTACTTGTCAATATTGGATTCTTCGCTTATTACTTAAAAAAAAGAAAATCGTCCCTTTTGGCCCTTTCACCACAATACATTGCCCTACACCTTTTGGACTAAACTCAAAATTTTTGTTACTGCCCCCCACCCCCCACATCATTCACTTCAATAAATGCCGCAAAGAAATTTAACGCAGAACATTGAAGATTCTAAAGTTAACGGTCCTGTTAACCCCTTTGAGTCAGAATTGGACAATTCTCAGTCGTCTACTTCTACCTCTTCATTCGCTGGTTCCGATGAACAATTGACACAAGATCCAGCTCTTCACCATGACCAAAATTATGCTCCATATTCGGGCTTCTACGCACAAAACACCACATCTTCCAACTTGTTGCTGCGTAGTTCTTCAAGAGAAGAAACTGACCGTTTTATTGACCCGAGTAACCAGTCGCCTGATCCAAATAATAATACTGAAGCAATCCATGTGGCTTCGGAATTCGATCGCTACCCATCTATGGCAGGTTCGCGGGTTGTTTCGTCCACATCCTTGGCTTCTCAATTTAGAAACATGGCCCCCAAGCATTACAAGAGCTCGCTGAGTCACGAAAACTCTTCAGTCAAGTCCTCGGATCCATTCGTTTCCAATGTTGAATTTTCCCCTTTTGGAGGTTATCCTGCTTCTTCATTTCCCTTATATATCGATGACAAAGAGAATGACGATTACTTACATAATCCTGATCCAATTGCTGACGCCGAATACGACAATAATAGATTCATTCACGATCTAAAATCCATGGATCGTAAGTCTTTATTCGGCCTTTTAGGTTTCATAATCTTTTTGTTAATGGCAATCGTCATTTTCATTCTTTTGCCGGTTTTGACTTATTCGGGAATCACCAATCATATAAAGCCTGAAAGTTACGAAATTTTAAGCCGCTACCAATATCCCTTCTCGGCTGCTATTAGAACAAGTTTGGTTGATCCCGACACGCCCTCTGATGCCAAAACCAAAACAAATATCAATGGACAAGAATGGGTTTTGACGTTTTCTGATGAGTTCAATGCCGAAGGCAGAACTTTTTATGATGGAGATGACCAATTCTTCCAAGCTGTTGATATCCATTATGATGCCACCAAGGATTTGGAATGGTATGACCCTGATGCTGTTACCACCGCAAACGGTACATTGATATTGAGATTAGACGCCTATAAAAACCATAATTTGTTTTATAGGTCAGGAATGGTGCAATCTTGGAACAAGCTTTGTTTCACTCAAGGATTAATTGACGTCTCTGCCATGTTGCCCAATTACGGTAACATTTCTGGTTTGTGGCCTGGTATATGGACAATAGGTAATTTGGCAAGACCTGGTTACTTAGCCACTGCACAGGGTGTTTGGCCATACTCATATGATTCATGCGATGCAGGAATTACCGCCAATCAATCCTCTCCTGATGGTATTTCATACCTTCCGGGTCAAAAGCTCAGTGTCTGTACTTGTCCGGGCGAAGATCACCCAAATGTGGGAACTGCGCGTGGTGCGCCTGAAATTGATATCATTGAAGGAGCTATTGATACCAACATTAAAAACGGTGTTGCCTCTCAATCGCTTCAAGTCGCTCCCATGGACATCTGGTACATGCCTGACTATAACTTCGTCAAGATTCATAACAGTGATGTGACCACCATGAACACATATGCTGGAGGACCGGTTCAACAAGCAGTTTCCGGAATAACCACCTTGAACGTCACGTGGTACCAATATGGTGACCATGAACACCACTTCCAAACGTTTGGATTCGAGTATTTGAACGACAATGAATCTGGATACATCACTTGGTATGTCGGGTCCAACCCTACCTTTACCATGGAGGCATACGCCTTAGGACCTAATGGTAACACCAACTTCAGAAGAATTTCTAAAGAACCTATGTCGATTGTTTTGAATTTGGGTGTCTCCAACAATTGGGCCTACATTGACTGGCCCTCAATTCACTTCCCTAGTATCATGCAAATCGATTATATTCGTGTTTATCAACCCGAAGGAGAAATCAACATGACGTGTGACCCAGATGATTACCCTACGTCTGATTACATCGAAAATCATAAAAAAGCCTATTACAACGTGAATACAACAACTTGGGAAGAGGCCGGGTACTCTTTTCCCAAAAATAAATTGGTGCATGGTTGCAAGTGATTCCAGTCATTTAGAAGCACCAGTTCATTAGAAATAAAAGGCTTTCATTATGGGGCCGAAGCATTCGCAGACATGGGCTATGAAATTCAAGCATACTGGAATTCAGAACCATATTATAGAAATCTTTCAACATTTCGGGCAATTCCTTGCATTTTTCTTTTTTTAATGCGCGTTGGGGCGAAGCTAATTTCTCGGCAATATTAGTGACAAAGGGTGCGCAGCAGGAAATTTTTTGCAACACAATGGGGAGGTAAAATCCCCTTCAAAACAAGCCTAGGCTGAGAATTTTTTTAAAAAATTTTAAAGATTCTTGATTGTTTGTAACCTCTTAAAAAGCTACCTTCAGTCTGTCTTCTCTGAACATAATGGCGCGGCGCAATTTAACTCATGACACCCTACCTCCTCCACGGACAGGAAACAATTCAAGCTTAGATTTGAACCAGGGTCCAGACTCTATGGGTCCGTTTCTGGACCGCAATCGTGATCTGACAACACCCCCGTTTGAAGGCCGCTATCAAACGGAGTCTTCAATGTCTGAATCATCTTACAGCTTTAACAACGGTGACCAAAATAGATATTCATCCGATTATCGATACCCACAGCTGCTTCGTCAATCAGAGTCGTTCCACGAAGATAGAAGTCAGTATGACTCCGCAAATCTTCTCTCATACCCAGATGGCGGCTTACAGACTGACTTGTCGCCCTTCGGTGGGTACCCTCCATCACAATTTCCTCTTTACATTGAAGAACGAGAAGACGATGACCATTTGCATAATCCCGATCCCATAGCGGACGGTGCTTATGACAAACACCGCTTTTGGCACGATTTAAAGCTGATGGACTCCCATTCTTTCTGCAACTTTTTGAGTGTGATCATATTTGGATTGATAGCCTTTTCGGTGATGACTGTGGTTCCCGTACTCACGTTCTCCCAAGTCACGAATCGCCATAAACATGAAACTGCTGAGATTTTGACTGCGTACTCGTACCCATTATCTAGTTCCATTCGCACGAGTCTCATAGACCCTGACACACCTGAGTCAGCTTTAACGAAAAAAGTGTCTAATGGTGAAGAATGGGTTTTGGCGTTTTCTGATGAGTTCAATGCCGAAGGCAGAACTTTTTATGATGGAGATGACCAATTCTTCCAAGCTGTTGATCTTCATTATGCTGCCACCACTGATTTGGAATGGTACGACCCTGATGCTGTCACTACGGCAAACGGTACATTGGTCCTAAAATTGGATGCCTTTAAAAATCATGATTTGTTTTATAGGTCGGGAATGGTCCAATCTTGGAACAAGCTCTGCTTTACGCAGGGTGCCATTGATGTTTCAGCTAAACTCCCTGGTTACGGAAATATCTCGGGCTTGTGGCCCGGTATCTGGACTATGGGTAATTTGGGACGTCCTGGCTACTTGTCCACAACTGACGGTGTTTGGCCCTATACCTATGATTCCTGCGATGCAGGCGTGACGGCAAATCAGTCGTCCGCCGATGGATTATCTTACTTGCCGGGCCAACGCTTAAATGCATGTACTTGTTCGGGAGAGGATCACCCAAATATTGGAACGGGCCGCGGGGCTCCGGAAATTGATATCGTGGAAGGCAACATTGACAACAAGTTGGGAGCGGTATCACAATCTCTCCAAATAGCTCCGTTCGACATATGGTACACCCCTGACTATAATTTCGTTAAGGTCCACAACAGCGAAGTTTCGGCTGTGAACAAGTATGTGGGTGGTCCTTTCCAGCAAGCAGTTTCGTGTTTGACCACTCTTAACAACGCGTGGTATGAATTCGGTGATAATGCCCAGCAATTCCAAACTTATGGGTACGAGTACCTTAACGACGACGACACAGGTTTCATTACTTGGCATGTGGGACAAAATCCGACCTTCACAATAGAGTCCTATTCGCTTGGTCCAAATGGTAACGTTGGGTTTAGGCGAATTCCAAAGGAGCCAATGTCGCTTATAATGAATTTGGGTATATCCAACAGTTGGTCTTTCATTGACTGGTTATCTCTAGTGTTTCCCAGTCAAATGGAGATAGATTACGTCAGAATCTATCAGCCACCTGGTAGTATAAGCATGACGTGTGACCCTCAAGACTATCCCACAACTGACTACATAGAGACGCATAAGAGGGCCTATGAAAATATGAACTTTACGCATTGGTCAGATGCTGGGTATTCTTGGCCACGGAACAGGCTTGTTCATAACTGTTAAAAAGGTCAGGTTAGATGTATTTGGAAAATGCAATGGACGAGTTTACACCGCCGAACCCAAAAGAGTTGCAAACTGCGTGCTCTATAATTTTCTCTTTGCTGTGATTTGGCACATAGTCAAAGTGTGAAAAGGATTCTGCATCGTCACTTTCATGACCCCCAATACTGTCGAGGTTCAAAGTTGGGGGTATTATTCCCGTTTCAATGGCTTTGAGGGTAAAAGCTGCCTCCACCGCCCCAGCCGCTCCGAGTAAGTGCCCGGTTGATGATTTAGTAGACGAAATGGACAATAGTTTGTTTTCTTCAAACAATCTCTTTATCGCATTGTTCTCCGCCCTGTCTCCTATGACAGTGGAGGTGGCATGTGCATTGATGTAGCCAATATGCTTGGGGTCGAGCCGAGCTCGTTTCAACGACATCTGCATAGACCTAAAAGCACCTTCTCCAGACTCTTCTGGTGCAGTGATGTGATGAGCATCTCCGCATAAGCCATAACCAGACACCTCACCGTAAAACTTGGTGACACCTCTTGCCACAGCGTGTTCCAACTTCTCGAGAATCAAGATACCGCAGCCCTCGCTCAATACAAACCCCGACCTTTTTCTATCAAACGGACGCGAAGCTCGGCTGGGTTCAGACTCAAACTCGGTCACCACAGAACGGGCACGTGCAAATCCTGCCAACGCAAGAGGATGCAACGATGCCTCTGTTCCACCACAGATCATGACATCTGCATAATCGTTCTGTATGAAGTTGTATGCATCTCCTATAGCATTAAGTCCTGTAGCACAAGCAGTGGATACTGAATGTAATGGTCCTTTAAGTCCATATTTGATGGATATGTTGCCTCCAGCCATGTTATTGAGTAGCTTTGGGATGAAAAGCGGCTGGACTTTTTTGTAGCCAGCAGTTTCGAAGCCCGTAGCATTATCGTACATGTCAGGGAAAGAGCCGATTCCAGAGCCCACTGCGACTCCAACTTTCGTTGAGTCTATTGTTTTGAGCGATTCTACCAAATGTGCATCTTCCAAAGCTTCTTTCGTAGCTGCTAGTGCATATTGGGAAAAAAGAGCTAGACGTCGTGCTTCATTAGCTTCTAGATGATCTAGGGCATTCCAAGCGCCTATGTCTTTGGATCCTTTAGGCACTTTGCCAACAACTTTCGAAGGCACTTTACTCCAGCCAGCTGAGGTGTAGTCCAGGAAGGATGTTGTAGAGACCAAACCCGACTTGTTGTTTACAAGATTGGCCCAAGAGTGTTTGAGACCAACTCCCAAAGGCGATATTAAGCCAATGCCTGACACAACTACTCTGCTCATTTTTCTGCCAGGACAATTGATGGTGTAAAGGGATGTAGTTGTGAGTGAGTATTTGCTGTGAGTATTTGCTGTGAGTATTTTCGAAGGAAATATGGGGTACTCGAAAATACCTCTTTTTAAGTGGGGTGATACGGAGCTGAAATCGGAGAAAGCTTATAAGGTATGTTTTTTTTTTCAAAATACCGTAACTTATCTTAGAAATAAATGTATATTTTTTATTTTACTTGATATTAGTCATTTGCATTGTATAGTCAGTTTTTCAGTTTTTCATCAGTTTATGAGCATTGCCAAAAGATAGCAAAACTACGAAGGGCCAGCAAAAAACCAAGAAGCTCCTAATATTATAAAAAAACTCAAAGAGCTCTTTTTTCGAATGGCAAAAAATAAAAATAAAAAAAACTATTGCCAAAATTCAAAACTCTCTCTACAAAAATCCTTGGACACCAATGGTGGTCCTCTTGTCACCAAAGCTTTTCTGAAGTGGGCCCTGGTCGCGGTTCAGAGTCCCACTATTCGTGTCATGCTCAATCGAGACAATTTTTATCTTTTTTCAGACATCTTACGTCACGCCTACACCATCAACTATGTATTCTAACGCCCGTTCAGACACATTATTCTTGGGCGGAGAAAAAGTATCCGGTGAAGATATCAGAAATCAAAATGTCTTGGCGGCTCTCTCCGTGGCGAACGTGGTCAAGTCTTCCTTGGGCCCCGTTGGTTTAGACAAGATGCTTGTGGACGACATTGGTGACGTGACTGTCACCAATGATGGTGCCACCATCCTTTCCTTATTAGACGTCCAGCACCCTGCCGGAAAAATCTTGGTGGAATTGGCCCAGCAACAGGACAGAGAGGTGGGAGATGGAACCACTTCAGTGGTGATCATTGCCAGTGAATTGTTGAAGAGAGCGAACGAGTTGGTCAGAAACCAAATACATCCCACAACCATCATCACAGGCTATAGATTGGCTTTGAAAGAGGCCGTCAGATACATCAACGAGAGCATCTCTCAAAATGTGTCTGGTTTGGGTAAGGAAACCATGATCAACATTGCCAAAACCTCCATGCTGTCGAAAATTATTGGTCCAGACTCGGACTTTTTTGCCAAGATGGCCGTAGACGCTATGTTGGCTGTGAAGACCACAACCCCTAAGGGCGAAACCAAGTATCCCGTTAAGGCAGTCAATATTTTAAAGGCTCATGGAAAATCTTCCCGTGAGTCCATTTTGGTCGACGGTTATGCTTTAAATTGCACAATTGCTTCTCAGGCAATGAATAAGTCCATCAAGAATGCAAGGATTGCATGCTTGGACATGAACTTACAGAAGGCAAGAATGGCCATGGGTGTTCAAATAAACATCAATGATCCGGACCAATTGGAGGAAATAAGGAAGAGAGAATACGGTATCATTATTGAGAGAATCCGGAAAATCATCAATGCTGGAGCAAATGTTATCCTCACAACCAAGGGTATTGACGACTTATCGTTGAAAGAGTTTGTTGAGGTCGGTGCCATGGGTGTCAGAAGGTGTAAGAAAGAAGACTTGAAACGTATTGCAAGAGCCACTGGCGCTACGTTGATTAGCACGTTAGCTAACTTGGATGGCGAAGAAACCTTCGAATCTTCGTACTTGGGTTACGCTGATGAGGTGGTCCAGACTAAAATCAGTGATGATGAATGTATATTGGTCAAGGGTACAAAACAACATTCGTCGGCTTCGATTATCTTGCGTGGACCAAATGAATACCTGTTGGATGAAATGCAAAGATCCATCCACGACTCCTTGAGTGTGGTTAAGAGGACGTTGGAAAGTGGAAACGTGGTGCCTGGAGGAGGAGCCGTTGAAACTGCTTTGAATATTTATTTGGAGAGATTTGCCACCACGGTTGGTTCCAGAGAACAAATGGCTATTGCAGAGTTTGCAAATGCACTTCTTGTGATTCCTAAGACATTGGCCGTCAACGCAGCAAAAGACTCTTCCGAGTTGATTGCCAAGTTAAGAACATACCATGCTGCTTCGCAGACTGCCATGAAAGATGACTTGAAGAGAAAGAAGTATAAGAATTACGGATTAGACTTGATCAACGGCAAAATTGTTGACGAGTCCGTTCAAGGTGTGTTGGAACCCACGTTGTCCAAGATCAAGTCTTTGAAGTCTGCATTGGAGGCATGTATCTCCATCTTGAGAATCGATACTATGATTACAGTGGCACCTGAGCCAGAGAAGGAGGACCCTCATCAGCACTAATGAAATGTTATAGAGTCGGGTTAAGGGGATTTATGAAGGCCTAGCCGTAAATTTACGATAACAGGTAAGTCAGATGTAAAATACGATAGCATCTATTCAAAGGTGTAAATTAAAATAATGCAAAACTAGAAGTAAAAAACTGGTCCATGAGCGAGCGAAACGTATTTGAAGAAACGGTAGCCATCGGGCGGGGTATGAGGGTCAACAAAACATTCCCTTAAACGTTAGGCAATGTATTGTTTATTGGCGGCTCTGGGCATACTCAAGTAAGGCACGCCCTTGGAATGCGCACTGGCATTGTAGCAATTCGCATTCGCATTCGTAGACATAGGCGACTTTTCGCGTAGAGGCGTGCGCGGCGTAACCAGTCCACCTAAGCTGTATTGAGAAGAGTACAGTTTGCGCAACGAAAGAGCGGAATTGACGGATCTCGAAGACTCGTACGATGCAATGGATTGGTTCGACTTGGCGTGCATGCTGGACAAGCGGTAGTACTCTGACTTGGCTATTGTTTCCGCATCACGTTTCTGCTTGAGGTTATGCTTAATAGATCCAAGAAAAGGTTGGAGTACCACCACCAACTCGTGCTCGGTGAGGGTAAGGTTCCATCTCAACAAGCTAATGAGCTCGCGTTCGGCCAGGTTAATTTCCTGATTAGTCAAGAGACCGTCGGTGTATTTTGTCCAGTGCTTATTGAGAGGACTTGAGTCGTTCAAAGACTTGGCACTCAATATAAGCGCAGCCAAAAAAATACGATGACGCGTGCTTTCCATTCCCACTGCATTGCCTGGCAATACATTACGGAGACGGTTGAGGTATACAAGCGATGCCATTAGTGTGGGAGTCTGAACATTAGAGTATTTGACCAAACCGTTGATGAAAATTTTCAATGGGGCCACTTCAACGGGCGCCACTAAGTATTTTCCATACTGGTCGAAGGACTTCTTGACCTGCTTGACTTGAATCACCGAAGATGTAGTAGAGACCAAAAGATCGATCATGGCCTCAGATACGGGTTGCCTGGCGAAAATTCTCAATGCTTCTGAGTCGGACATTTCGGTAGTGTTTTTGTTAGGGAATGATTTGTTAGGAAATGATTTGTTAGGGAATGATTTGTTAAATGAAGGGTTTGTTAAGGGATGTATTTGTTATAAGGATAGTGTTTGCTCCAAGGGCAAGTGAGAGTAGTGGTGATATGAAGACTCAAAGTTTCTTTAAGTTGTTGAAGTTGACAAAAAGACCCAATATGGGAGAAGCTAGAAAAATTCACAACCTCTGAAAAAACGGATTTTCATTGGTTATAAGTCATTTCATAACACGCGTATGTGGAGCTGCACTCCAAATTGACATAACATTTGCTTAATAAAGCCTGTGGCAGGAGTGCGTCCATTTCCTACTAGAGCCGACTTGGATTATAAAAATCGCGTCTATCCACGCTCATCTCTGACACAGTGCAGGAAACAATGCGCATATAGCCCCTTTCTGCGGATGTGGCCGCATCTGATATTATTAAGACACGAGATACGCTTTTTGTAGTGCGTGAAGAGAGAAACTGTCGCAGCAAGGAATTTTAGATTCTCACCCATATATGAAGAGCCTACGCCGGAAATGTTGGCCACACTTGTGACAATTCTGGTGACAATTCTGGTGACAATTCTGACACCTTAGGTTTAGGTCTTGCTATTTTTGTAGTTTTGTACCCCCCTGCCCCCCTGCACCCTCGAAAAGGCATCTTACTGCTCGAACTCCTAATCTCATTCAAATTACCCCTGGTTGATATTTTGATTGTAAGATGCGCTATTGTTAGACGGGACTGTCGCCGTGCTGTTTCTATTGTATTAGTTAGCCGAAAGGTTGCGCGACACATGCAATCAGGAAGTCAACCATACACGCCTTTTACCGCTTTACGAGTTGAGATAAACATTGAGTATTAGCAACAAAGTCTGGCAAGTGTTGTTCTCAGTCCCCGCAAAGCGTTTCATAAATAAATAAAAGGGAATTCTGCAATAATTCAAAATTGCTGCATAACATATATACTGCTAGTTAGCTTATAATAACACCGCTTGGATCGCTTGCGAGTCCGGGTAAAAGAAAAAGGCCAAAGCAACTATCAAGTAGGTGCTCAAAAGCATTGCACCCTCTAACCAGTTAGACTCTCCATCGAGAATAACTAGGTTGGCAATAAACACTGACACAAACATAATAGCCGTTTCAAACGTAGAAAAGTATAATGACATGGGAACATCAAGAATCCAGCCAACAATAACCATGAATGGCGTAACAAAGAGTGCGATTTGTAGAGAAGACCCTACCGCAACGCCGATGGCGAGATCCATCTTGTCCTTCATAGCCACGATAATGGCAGTTGCATGCTCTGCAGCATTGCCAACAATTGGAATAATAATCATGCCGATAAATGTCTTAGACAATCCCGACAGTTCAACAATGTCGTCGATGGACCCTACCAAGTAGTCAGCACAAAAGGACACCAAAATAGTCGCACCCACAAGCACGGACAACGCACCCACAACAGACAAGTTCTCCTGAGTTATTTCGCGTTCATCTCCAAGTGGAGTTGCAGAGGTGATGATTCCTTCATCTTCGTTGGCTTGTTCCTCAAACAACACCTTGTGCGTTTTTAACTGGAACACAAGGTACATCACATAGAGCGCAAACAAAATTAACGCCACGCCTCTAGACAAGCTCAAGATTTTGCCATCTGAGTCCAGACGAGGATCTGGGAACCCAACATTATCACCTGAACCAGGCATCGATGCGTGGAATGCTGCAGGAATCAAAAGACCTGCTGTAGCCAAAGCCATAAGCGAAGACATGGTCTGGGCCATGGTTTGGTTAAATGTTTGTTGAACTCTAGTGAGGCCGCCTGCTATGAAGCAGCATCCCAAAACCAACAACAAATTGGACAAGATGGATCCAAGCATAGAAGCTTGTACTATTCTCACCTGGTTGTCCTTTAAAGCAATAACGGAGACAATAAGCTCCACTGCGTTTCCAAAGGTGGCATTCAACAAGCCACCAATTGTCTGGCCCGTGTGCTCTGCCAACTCTTCAGTGGCAAACGCTAAAACCAGCGCCAAGGGCACGATGGCACAGAAGTTAATCCAGAAGACAGCATTGGAACCCCAGTCCAACGCACCGGCCAAGAGACCTAATGGCACAAAGAAAAGAAGGTAGTTCACCGGAGAAGACTCCAAAGTCAACTTGGTACCATTAACAAAGGAGTTAAAAACCGATGAGGCACTGTTAGTCTTTCTACCTAATAGTGGGGTGGTGGAAGACATGAAGAAATGAAGAGGCTTAGTCCTTAGGCTAGGCTGTGCTTTTTTGCGCGCTTATAAACGTGGTTCTGGTGGTACAACACGTGCGAACATTTGCAACAGGGTCTAGGTTGCGATAAAAATACCGTTTTAGGCAATCGAGCCCTCGAGCCAACACAGGGCAACAAAGAACGGAAAAAAGGCCATTTAATGGTTGTTTGATTATTATATGGGGACTAAACTTAGTTTCTAAACTAAAACTAGGCATAAACATACAACGCCAAATCCCTCAGGTAAATCTTAATCTGTATCTTGTATAGTGTATGTTGTTGCGAAGGAACTCATCACAACTTCATTTGAAAGGGTCACGGAGCCTCTTATAAAAACTCTAGGCTTTATGTCACCAATTCAGTCCATAAGTATGGTGTGAACACTACAATGGCTGTAGCCAAAGCTTCAATGGATTCCAACAACGCCATAGGAAACCCGAGCAAGCCACGGTCCACAAAGTTCATGTAGATTGCGTAAAAAGCCACGGAGAAGAAGTGGTTGAAGAGCAACATCGGAAAGGGCATCATTCCCGACAAAAGACCCATGGGTCCGTCGATACATTCGCCTCCAAGCAAGAAGTATTTAAAACAGCCCTTCTGCAAGATCTTGAGTCCCTTAGTGTCAGCTGCAAACAACGAGTATAATGCTATCGACAAGGTGTTGATGACAGCATCCAAGTTCTTTCTCTTGGTGTGGAAGATCAGGAGTTTTCGTTTCACCTCGTCATAGTCGTCGAAATCCACACCGTGCAAAAGCCGCACAAGAAGCGTGGTATCATTCAACCCTACAGTCATGCCTCCACCAGTGAGAGGGTGTCTCATGTTCAAGGAGTCACCAAGCATGATGAAGCCACGGTTGCGCTTGCCTTGCTTTGGAGCACTCAAGAATTGATTGGGCATGGAGCGGAACTGCCTCGATTCAATTGCCTCCAAAAAGGAAGGGTGGAGCGATTCCGGGAGGTTGGGAAAAACTTCATTTTTCAAGTAATTGTAAAACTCGTCATTTGACAGAGACGGTGGTTTCGTGGACCGGTATGCACACAACATCCGCGTCTCATCACTGGAGATCTGGTACACCAACACCGGGGCATGCTTCCCTAGAATCACACACCCACGGTTGCATTCAGGGAGAATGGCATTTTTGAGTACAATTCCCACAAAGTACAGTCCAATATGCGGGGTGTGTTTGGGCAGATGCTCCTTGCGGAATTTGGAGTAGATTCCATCACAGGCAAACGTGAGCTTGCCATAGTATTCTCGAAGCGTGCCGTCGCCCAACTTCACCGTAACCCCAAGAACATGGTTAGAGTCCTCCTTGTCTCGAATGAGACTTGTAGCGTTCCCTTCTACCCATGTCACGTTCTCCTCGTCACGTACCATTTTTCTGAGCCCATTAAGGAACTTGCCATGCCTAAAAGAAACACCGCGGACATTTTCATCGGCGTCCCAGTCATTCATATCCAAAGCCGGATCGTCGCGTGCGAGCTTGTCATTACCATCGAAAACACACGCAGGAAGAGGGTTACGGGGCGCCGTTTTTTGGCACACGTCCTTACTGGTGTAGTTTAGAGTGATGTCTGAATCGTTGAACTTGATGTAGTAACCAGAAACATGCTTTGCATCTATGCCATTTAACACACGCACCATGCCCAAGTCCTGTAGAGCCTTGACACCGGCAGGTTGTAACAACTCTCCCACAATACGGTCAGGCTCCGACCAGTCTCTTTCAATGATTAATACCTTTCTCCCTTGTCTAGCAAAGGCAGTAGCTACTGCAGGGCCGACAACTCCGGCGCCTATAACTATGAGGTCGAATTTGCTCATGGACTATGTGTGGTGGGAGTGGAATCAGCTAATAGCGTGAAGTGGATTTTCGCTATTTATATTATCATACGGTCTTTTCGCACATACTCTCGTATATAGTGTGCGCCTATGCCGTTCGTTTATTTATGGTGCGATGGCTACAGAGACGTGCATGCATGTAGATGATAATGCGTATATATATATATATATATATATGCTTTTATGGCAATGCCACTTCTCTATTATACTTAATCCTCGTCTTCATCTTCATCTTCATCGTCATCACTCTCTTCTTCCGCGTCTTTAAGCCAATCCACAAATTGACTGGCTAATGAACGTACCCGCCTCAAGTCTTCGTTGGCACTAGAAGCCTCCGAATCCCACCACTTCAAAATACTGTCCTCCTCGATGATATCCATCTCATATAGCTGGCGAAGAGCGACGAACAAAATCACCGGCCCGTTCTGAGGCTCTATTCCAACACAGGTGTTATGTATGATCTGCGCCAAGTCGACTTGCTCGCTGTCGTTGAACACCTGCCTCTTAAACAAAGCACCCCATTCGCCGAAAATCTTAGCCGAAGCGTCTTTAGCGTTCAACGTGTCCGTAGAAACAAAATGCACTATACGCTTGACCATGGCTTGCACTGTGGCCAATCTCACCTCGTGGTAGGTCACATTGATGGACATTCTCAAAGTATTGAGCTCTAGCAACGCGGTATCTATGTCGTGACTATGCTCCATGGCTCTTTCTACCGTGGCAATAGCTTCTCTGTTGAAGTCCTCCTCGTTTTCGCCCTCTTCCTCCTCCGTGAATGCTCCTCCCTCGTAATCTGTAGACATCATGGATGTTGTTGACAATCTCCTGTTTCTGGAGTGACGACGGTTGTTCTTTCTGGCTTTTCTCTTGGTCAACGAGGCAATTGAGTCATCGGATATGTTCAAAGAGCTGAGAGAATAGATCATCCCGGACAAATTGCTCACAGAATTGCTCTCCAGCTCCGACTCTTCATCACATTCCTTGTCGGACATGTACAAAACACCCTTACCATCATCGCCCACCAAGTCAACGTCGTCTATGGCAACATCAATGTGGGCTTCTTCGTCGTCACTATCGTCGGAATCGAACGAGTTATTTTGTGTGTTCTCCCTTTCTAATGGCTTGTCCATGATACGGGTAAGCAGCGACACTTGCTTTCCTTCACCTATGACCACGTTGTATCCTATAACAGCGCCTTTCAGAAGCTTCACATCCTTTTTGATCACGGTATCGCTGGCCACTATGGACAGGTCGATTACGACGTTGTCCTCAATCACAGCATTGTCCCAAATACAAGAGTTTGTAATCACCACATTTGCTCCGATCTTGCAGTTTCTCCCAATGACCGATTTCTCAACCGAGGTATCGTTCCCGATCACCGTATTGGCGCCTATACATGTGCAATTTCCGATTTTACATGACTGCGCCAATACCACTTTCTCCTCTTTGTAGATGTGATGCATTTCATACGAGTAAGAAGTATTATCCACGAAGTTAGCATCTGGAGTGAGCGGATAGCACCAACGAGCCAAAACATCCTGGGTGAGAGCATTATAAGTCGACCAGCTCTCCACACGTGCAGTATACTCGTAGTCATCAGTGATGTAAGCGTATATTGTTTTCTTGAGCAAATCCGAAGTCAAGACACCTCTGACGAAGTCATTTCTGAGAGCCTGGTAGTCGAAGTTATCCTGGAAGACCTGAGGCACGATGGGCGTGCAAATATCGATATGACAGTCGATCAAGTCGTTCCGAACCACAAAGTCGTTCTGTATATCTTCCAATAACTCAGTATCAATATTGATCAGGCCCTGCTTATTCTCTACCATAGGAATTTGCTGGTAGTAGTGGCACCTCAGACTGATATTGTCTAAGACAAACACCGCAGGATCAAGCTTGGTCCGAGATCGGTGGAATGGACTGGCCTCCTCCAATACCATGGTAACAATGTGGTCCTTATCCAGGGCCTTCTTGCTTTTGTGGAAGGCCATTGCTTTTGAAAAGTCCATATTGGTCACCACATCACCCGAGATCAAGAGAAAGTCGCCTGTGATCAACCCCCTATTGTCGATATCTCTCATGGCATCACCAATGGATCTCAGCTCCAAGCTTACCACAGTTTTGATGGTGAAGAGATCGGTGTGGGCCCAGCGCAGCGACTCAATATAGGTTTGGATCTGGTCGGCGTGGGATGAGCACATCAAGTATACTTCGTTGACGCTGGTCTTGGCCAAGAACTCCAAGGTGTATTCAATAAGAGGGACGTTGGCGAGGGGAAGAAGACAGCGGGGCTTCACGGATGTGAGCGGCATGAAGCGAGACTCAAACGAATCTGTGAGGACAATTGCCTGGAACCTCTCGTCCTGAACGATTTCCTTCTGTCTTTTGTTTTTGGGTGGCATGTGAGGGTGTAGTACAGATCAGCTACAGCTACAAACTTTTTTCTAGCGCGACGTGCGAGGCTCATCCAATGCATAGAGTATAGATAGATAGAGTAAGTATAGTATAGATAGTGTTAGATTCTTATTGTGCATCCTGTACCTAATTAGTTATGTTCATTCGTTGATGGCTTCCCAGTAAAGGGGAATTGAGGGTTTATATAGAGTTTAGGTAGAGAGAGGAAGACATTCCCTCGGCCGGGCGATCCGGGGCCATGCAATTGTCCGAGTCAATTGGTGTGTGTAATTGGAAATGTCTTGACTGACATGTGTTTGAGAAGTGTAGGCTATAATTATTTGTATGGGTAGTGATCTACCCAGCGAAGGTCTAACAGTTATGATAGAGTATAAAGAGTGTACATAGTGTATAGTGTAGTGTATAGTGTAGTGTATAGTGTAGTGTATAGTGTAGTGTATAGTGTAGTGTATAGTGTAGTGTATAGTGGAGTGTATAGTGTAGTGTATAGTGTAGTGTATAGTGTAGTGTATAGTGTAGTGTATAGTGTAGTGTATAGTGTAGTGTATAGTGTAGTGTATAATCTATAGATAATCTAGTCTATAGTCTATGTTGCATTCTTTGATACTTTGGTACTTTGTAACTCTGTTTATTCGTTGATGGGTTCCCAATTACTGGGAATCCCAGGATTAATATAGACTTTTGGGGCTTTTTACACAGCCATAGTTCGAACCTTAAACCTAAAACGTATAGGGTCGAAATGGCAATTCCACGTCTGATCGCACATCGTAGGTCATTTTTACTCCCATGGGTACCGCACTACCCATGGGGGATCTGACAGTATAGATAATAGACGCATGTCACCGTTGAAGTTCAATCGAACGACTCAACCGCTGCCATGTCCAAAACCTCCACGGATCCCTCCCCCGCTTTCATCTTGGTAGGGCTCTCTCCCAGTAACAAACTCACAATCTCTTTATAGCATGAAGGATCGATGATAGCCACCACCTCAAATAACTTGGCAGAGTCGTTTTCGGTTTCGATCTTATGGAGCATAGGCTTGACGTGCTCCTCAAACGCCCCCTTTACACGAGCCAACACCGTGATTTTCACTTTCATCTGTGCCCTGGCAATGGGTATCACCTGTGACGAGATCAAGAGCTTGATCGCATCTAATGCTTGCAACTTGGTGGCCTTGGTGGGGTTGAGGTGGTACTTAAGCTGGGAAAGCGCCTTCAGGATCATACTTGGTGGGTACCGCTTCTTGGACCGGGGGTTGATGCACTTAGTGGAGATGAGGTTCAAGAACTCGTTCTGCTTTTGCTGTAGATTGGCACTTCTCTCCTTCTCATTGAGCTGGATTTCGCCTTTATCCAAAATCTCAAGGATGATCTTGTCGTGGTCTGTCGTTCCAAAACAGGCTAGGAGGTCTTCGTTGTTGGCCACCTGGCCTTTGGAGACGTTGGAAAACACTTGTGGAATCTGGAGCACTTCATCTAGGTCCTTTTCCACCTTCTGTCTCCAGTCTTGGACTTTATTCTGGTAGCAGGCAATCTCAAACCGCCGTTTTCCCTTTTTAATCTTAACAAACGACACGTTGGTCAATTTGATCTGGCCCGAGGGCTGGTTAATTAATCCCATGTGGAGGCTTTCTGGTCTATGTTGTTGAACTGTAGCATGCTTGTGAGACCAAGATGCAGGACGCAGTTTCTGTCACTGCATGGTAACGTGTGATGACCTGCAGTTAAGGTTCAGATTCAATGCTTTCTATTTTACTCAGCCAGGAATTGATCAGAAGTGGTCTTATCAAGGTCGGATGTAGTCCGAGGCAGATGAGTATGGTGCATGCGGGAACTTGACCAAAGGACTATATATGGGCGCTCCGCTCTTTGAGAAAAGGGTCAGTAAATGAAAACTGACTAAAATGGAAAACTGACGAAGACCATTCTTAGTCAGTAGATAGAAAACAACATATGTCAATATTAGAGTTAATTACTTCTCCTTATTTAAGGAGACTAGTTAAAAGGGAGAAGCTTCTGCTTGGACAATATGCAGGCATATTGCTTACTGCGCAACATATGTGACTTCTCAAGCTTAAGCAGTTGCATACACTCCCGCACCAGAAGCGTCAACCTACTAATTCTGGTCTCTACCATAATCTATTCTACAGAAATAATGAAATCAATCGTATTAATTTAATATCCTTTACTTCTTGAGCACAACTTTGTATGTTGCAATCTGGAACCCACGTAACTTAATTCTGATGCTCTGGTCTTTCACCTTGAGCTCTTCACTTATCTCTTCCATGGCATTCGTAGCATAGACCTTGTCCACGGGCAATTCACCGAACTCAAGCTTTCCAAATGACGTTCCTCCTAAAGACTCATAGACCCTGACAATGATGGATTTCTGGCCCTTATTTTCGGCTTCAATGTTGTCATACACATTGACATCTTCGTCATCCTCTGACCTTTTAATAGCTGATATAACTAGAGACTTATCGCCCGAGATCGTGATACCCTGAACAAGCTTCTGTGCTTCATTCGACGACGTGTTCAAAAGCTTGTAATTGAAATTGTGGGCCAATCTCACCACATCTGAGCCAAGAGCTCCCTCGTGTGGATACAAGGCGTATTCAAACTCATGGGTTCCCATGTCTGCTTTGTCATCAGGTGTTTTTGCAGACCGGAGAAGGGAGAGTCTTATTAAGTTTCCATGAATGGATGCACCATACTTGGAGTTGTTCAACACTGCCACTCCGTAGTTGTATTCAGAAAGATCCATAAACTTGTGGTGACATACCTCGAACTTTGCAACATCCCATGTGGTGTTATAGTGTGTGGGTCTTTGGGTGACTCCAAACTGAATTTCGTACAGGGCGTACTGTGGGGTGTAAATAGTGGTTGGGAATTGCACCTTCAAGAACTTGTAAAACTCGTGCCACTCTACCCGGCAAGAGAACTTGATGAAGTTGTTTTGCGTGACCTGGTGATCGCTGAGACCTTGAATGGAGATTGTAGTTTCAATGCTTGATTTCTCAGATATTTGGTGTCTGACCACTATCTTTGATTCCAAGGGATGGTCATTCATAGAAACCACTGTTCCTTTCCCGATGAACGAAAACTTGTTAAGGGAGTATATTTCAGTGTCCCATGCGGGGAAATTCAAGGGCTCATCATCAAAAAGAACAAATTGATTACCACCTCCACTAGTTTGCTTGTTTTTTGTTGTGTCAATGATTTCACGACCTATCTTCAAATCAATCAAGGAATGAATTACTCCATTCGAATCAATCGAGGCTTTGATACAGCCATTTGTCAACTGGTAAGTGTTATCATCAACTTTCGTAGCAGAGGCTGGGTATTTGAGGTTTGTCTTACGCAAAAAGGAACTTGACTTTGTATCATAGCCAAACTTCGTAAAAGACTCTTCCTTGAGCTTTACAATATCGTCATCGACACTTAAATCTGACACACACTTATTTGGAATGCTCATGAGTTCCACCCTGTCCCATGGCAAAGTATTGAGGCCCGTGATCTTTGAATCCTTGTTTTTTGGCAAATGGTTCAAGGCATCCGTAATAAGGAAATCTAACGTCTCCATTACTCGGTTGAGCATGGGCTTTACTTCGTCGTAGTAGACCATGCCAATACAGGAACCGGGCAAAACATCATGGAACTGACATAAAGCAATATCCTCCCAGAGTTCATGTATTTCCTCGGTAGGGTACTTATAGTCTTTCTGCACCGAAAGAAAGGTTGCAAGTAACTCCAAATCATGCATTTTGATCTCCGATAATCTCATCCACTTCTTCACATCCGCTTGTGTCGTGTAAGTTCCTCTGTGAGATTCCAAATAAATTTCACCCGTCCATGTGGGTAATGTTTTGCCATAATCGGACTTTTTCAAGACATCTTGGTAAAAGTCATCCACAGTGTCACCAACGTGAACAGAGGGGATGGCAGCACTGGTATTTGAAAGGCCTCTGCAACGTCTCAACTTCTCGAGCATCTGTTCAGTAGGACCTCCTCCTCCATCTCCAAATCCGTAGAGCAAGAGGCCGGTGGGAACATCCCTTAGATTTTTATGCTGATTGTGTGACCTTACAACATCTCCAAAGTTTGCATGTGCAGTATAAGTGTTTGCAGGAGGCATATGCACCAATATCTGGGAACCATCGATACCTTTCCAGTTAAAAGTTGAGAGGGGAAAGGTATTAATACTATTCCGCGAAAGCTTTTGCGTCAAAAACCTGGTGATACCAGATATCTGGCAGATTTGAGGGATTTGTGAGGAGTAGCCAAACGTATCAGGAAGCCAAAAGACAGTACAAGGAGCTCCAAATTCGTCAATCAAAAATCTTTGGCCTAACAAAAACTGGCGGATAAGTGACTCGCCTCCAGGCAAGTTTGTGTCGTGTTCGACCCAAGATGAACCTATTGGCAAAAACTGATTTGTGGTGAACTTCAATTTGATTTTATCAAGAATCTCCGGATGATCCTGCTTCAACCACTTGAATTGCTGCATCTGAGACGCAACAAAAATGTACTCGGGATACTCCTCGGCAATTTTAAGCTGGGTTGTCCAAGAACGCACAATCTTTCGCCGAGTTTCAGCAAATGGCCACAACCATGCAGTATCAATATGACAATTTCCGATGGCGTAAACATCAATCTTTTTCAAGGGATTTACATAATAGACATCTTCCGAGTCGATATCATTTCCCAAAAATTTTGCTGCAATTTTTCTGCACTCACGGATGGAAGCTCGATCGTTGGGATCAAAAGTATCCATGATCTGGGTGGCAATCAGGGCGGCCTGGTACTTTTGCCCACCAGAACCAAGTTCTCTTGCCGCATCACCAATGATCCAAAAATCCCAGTAGAGTCTTCTTGCCTCCAAATCAGGCAAAACAAGATCGCATTTATTCAAGCGAAAATACCGATTAGGATCGGGAACACCACTGTCACCATTACCAAACATTCCATTACAGGCAACCTCCAAATAGAAGAGCTGTTTTCCCGTGACCTTATACCTTTTGGGCAATTTGAAGATATTTCTATCGCCTCCCGTGAAGGCCTGTAAGGGAATTCCATCATGACTATAGATAAGTCCTTCGTTGCCGCAATCCCATTCGAAATCTATCTCGCAGTCGGATTCAAGCCAATCATCTGGGATAGTCCAGTGGATTTTGAACCAAAAAGTTTTCCAAGAAGGACCAAAGCTGTTGCCCTTTTGGGCGGGCTTCCAAACAATTTTGTTGAAATCAATATCTTTGAAAAGTGGTCTGGCGGTTTTTCCATTTTCGTCGGGCACCTTCCAGACCTTCAAGTCAATAGCTTCAGAGTTTGAATCAATTCTCTTATAATCGTAGAACTTCGGTAAGTTTAATTGCTTGTAACGTCCGTTGTTAGTAAATTGACGTAAGCGGTTGAGAAAAAGGTCATCAATAGGTTTAAAGGTCGGTTGCAAATTGAAGTTGTCGTAACTCATGTTCAGAGAAATGAATAACAGGTAGAGTAGAGAAGCAACAGGCTTTAAATATAGTAGAAAAAAGGGATGCGAATTTAAACAGGAACAAGAGTAGTGATTAAAGGGGGGAGGGGAGGAGAGAATCTGGGGTCAAGAGCCGTGTGCCGCACCACCACACCACTTAGGTGAAGGACCTCCAAATAAGAAAAGAGCATGACTACATGGGCAACACGTGGAATATTAAGCTACATCATTCAATAAAACAATATCATCAAAGAAAAAAAAAAAGCAAAAAAAGGAGGCAGCCAATGCGAAGACAAAGAATGCACTATAGTTACACGGTAGTGAGAGTGATAAACTATAAATGTATATTTCCTATGAAGCTGGTGGGGGTGAACCAGGCATAAGTGACCTATATTGCAAATATTGTTCTTATTTTTATTTTTTAGGCCGAAATTAAATCTGTTAACCAATTTAACTACTGGATCCTAACCTCTTTGTCCTCCTCAATGGTGTTGACAAGGTCATGCTTGCCAATGGCGATAGCAGCAGCGTGGGACAACTTCACGCTAAAGCCCTTAATCAAAGAGAATTCATCGAGGATCATGCCTCCAAGCTCACTAACCTTCTGCTTCACAGTGGACACCTGATTAGTGTTGGCGGACTCCTTGAGAGTGACAATATAGTTTTTGAATTCTGACATGATTGGTAAAGAAAAGAAGTATATAGTAGTATTGACTATGAGCGCATTTGCCCCTTTGATAAGAGCACCATGGTGCAGGACAGCAATATGGAGTTAAGCCTGCGCGAGGCTAAACACCAGTGAATAGGAGAACAACAAACAATAAACAGCAAATAGCAAATAGCAGTGAACAGCAGAATAAAAGTGCAGAACTCATTTTTCAAATACACTAATATGTACATATCTCCCATAGATAGGTTTCTCAATAAGTTCCGGCGGCCGGGGTTCTTCCTCTATATCACCTTGGTGCTAGGAGCTGTGGGCTGGACTTTCTGGGATATCCAGCGGATGTCACGAGAAATTAAGGAGGAGGCCAAGAAGGAGGCCGAGAAGGAGGTCAAGAAGTTACTTGAAGATAATAAGAAATCAAGAAATCCCTCTGACTAGGATCAATATCTGACTTAGTTCTGCCTCGAGTGGTCCATCTAAATATAGAAAGAGATTAGACAACGGTCAGAATAATTTGTATTGACGGTTGGTTAACTATTAGGGAAATAGTTACAAGTATGAGAGATATTAAGGCTTGATCTATAGCAAGAGCTCCATAGGCGAGCACCTAATTTGGTACCGATTCATCGCAATAAGAGTGAAGGGTTAGATTCAGTGATTTTTTTATGGGTTTTTCTGTGGTATATTCCATGTTCTTGGTTATCAGTCCCTGCACATATAGCATTGTCTCTTCGCGCTATCAACGTTAAGCAACATCACTAACTATAAGATGGATCCTATGGCCAATAAGTACCCGCTATGGAAAAGATTATTACACAAATTCCAGGCCCGGAGGGATATCCCTTTCCGCACCAAATTCTTCGTCGGCTACGATTTGCACGGTAACACCTACTGGGAGTTCACCATTGACGGCAACATGCAAAGGCTTCGGAGAAAACTAGAACCGTATCAGGAGTCGATCTTCAAATCCGACTATTTTGAGAATGTGCCTCCACAATGGCTTCAGTGGCTTCGGCGCATGAAAAAAGACCCCCCCACTTTACAGGAACTCATCAATGACCAGATGAGACAAGAACGCATCAAGATATTGGCGGAGCAGGCGGATCGCAACTGGATGTTGGAAAAAGAACGCTTGGAGGCCGAGCAGAAGTTCAAGCTACAACAGGAATTACGAAAAGTTGAAGCAGAAAAGCAGGAGTTTGAGGAGAAAAACCGCAAAATTGGAGAGGAAGCTAAGTTGGTGGACAAAAAAAACCCATGGGCCGATGCTGACAAAAATGCAGGTCAGAATTACATACAAACGGCAACAATAAAGCCTAAAAAATAACATGTACAATTTTAAGGTCTATACTATGCATTCAATTAACCTCAGTATTTATAACATGGCCACCAACAACTGCGCACCCTTGTTGTCTGTGTCCTTGACCATGGTCTTCTTTAGCGACTTCAAAGCCTTGTGGAGTTTCTTGGCCTTGGCAGAATCCAGGATGACCAACACTTCGTAAACAGAAAGCACAACAAAGGCACCTTGTCCCGTGACCCACTTTTCAAGCGTATCGTCAGCCAACAAAGTGTCGGCGATCTTGATAGCAAACTCCTTTCCAACAAAAGGAATAACATTGTTCTCCACAGCAACCAACTTATTGGAATTGTTGTCCCACTTGAATTCATTGCCCTGGATCAACGCCTTCAACAAGCGTGAGAAGAATGGTGTCTTGTTGAGAAGGTGGAAGTCCTCCAAGATGTCGGATGCAAACGTGATGTCGAAGATGGCATCCATCAACTGTGGTCTAAGAGTGGTGTTGACTTCTTCGACGTCACAAGGTGTGAGACAGAGCTCGGCAATGAACTGTGCTGCCACATTCACCGACAAGAGTTTCGTGAGGGTAGGGTCACTATCAGCATCTTTGGTGGCCAACAACGAAGTGTAGATCAAAGGCAAGGCTTTAGCTTGCAACTCGGATCTTCTTTGGTTCTGAGGTTTTTTGGAGGTCTTAGCATATGCCAACTTCTCGTACTTCAAGAAGTCGTCTTTGTTCTTGGGTGCGAAATACTTCCCATCCAAGCCTTTCAATAAGTATAACAACGGCCTGCGCGAGAATTTCTCCTGTACGAGACCAGGCACTATCTCGGGCGTAAAAAGCTCAGCACTGAATGCCTTGTGCACCATCACAGTATCATCAACAGTCATGAATAACATAATCAACACGGAGTTTCCGTGTTCATCTCTGATTAACTTGTCAGCATGAGGTTTTAAGGATCTGACAATGGTTTTTCTCTCTTTGGCATTAGCAAGTGCAATGATGGAAGAGGCCACTTCGGAACCCTCTTGCGTGTGGACCAACTCAGCCACTTGCTCGGATAACAAGTCCACAAATTCTCTGATTTGCAGCTCGTTTTTTTCCACGTCATCCACTAAGATGGTGACGTATTCTTTCATGGCTGCATGTAAGATCTGGAAGCCGGTGGAACCCTTGTTAACGGAAGCTTCGATGGTGGTGCTCAAGTTTTTCATGATGATCTGTCTCTTCTCGGCCAGCTCGTTCACCACGTCAAGCACAGTTTTGTCCTTACCAGAGTCTTTGAAAAGAGCAAACTCTGAGCCCCAGAACTCCCGGATCATCTGTTGCTTTTGCTGTGCTGACGAGTACAACACATACAAATCCTCCACGACATATGCACCTTCCTTGTGTCTCATGAGCTTTCTCAATTTGCCATGGAGCTCGTCCACAATAAGGGCCCGAGACTCCTTGGACCCGTAGTGCAAGAGCTTGATGAGCAAGTACTTTCCATAAGACGACGTGGCCAACTTGTAGTATTGGCCCTTGAGTGCCAGGACTACAACATCTCTTCTTTCTTTGGTGGTGTACTTGACCAACGTCTGCACCACCCTGGAAGCGTCGTGCTTCAACACCAAGTCATAGATACAGTCTTTGGATAATTCCCAGATCTCGTTACACAACTTCTCTCTGACATGCTTGGGTGGGGCGGGTCTTTTGACTCTCAATTTTTCCCAAACTGTCTTGATTCTCTCCACCTCCACACCTGCTTTTCTCTTTAACTTTCTTTCAGAGAGAAGCTTTCTCTGTTCTGCATGCTGCTCAGCAGAAGACTTTTTGTTGGGATCAGCAGCCTTATCATCTTTGTTGAGATCAGTGGTCTTAGCCTCTTTGTTGTCTTCCATGTCCAATTCATCATCCTCCAGATCGAGCTCATCTTTTTCCAGCTCATCTTTCAGATCATCTTCCAGATCATCTTCTGGTCCCAGCTCATTCTTTTCCAAAACATCCTCGTCTGAGGAGTCGGAAATCTCGCTGGAACTAGCATCTTCAGCAGATTGGTAAATGGTAGCATCGTTGTCAGAGCCAGAATCGCTTTCGGGAAGCGGCTGCGGCTGGAACTTTGCCTTTTTTGTTTGCTTGGCTTTCTGAGCCGAAGGGGATGCTCTCTTTGTACCTTTGGCCATTATACTATCTGTACTTTTAATCTTCAAAGCAAATTGAAAATTGACCTCAGTGCGATGAGGTCACGTGCGCAGCCCGTTCACCGGCTCCTCAGACTCCCTCCTCCCCGGAGACGCACTACTATGATTCATAAGCAGTATTCACTCTTCTTCCATAAACAATGTTTTTGAGAGCCGCAAGAATCACTAGAGTTGCGCCTGCCAAAAGCTTCCTCAATGGGCTTCGTATGAACTCCACTTCTGCAGTAACAGAGGTGTCGGACTTGGCTCACTTTAATAAAGTCTTAAACAACAACAAGAAACTTTCAGTTGTGGACTTCTACGCTACCTGGTGTGGCCCATGTAAGGCCATTGCTCCAATATTTGAAACCTTAGCTCAGAAAATCCCCGAAGTTGAGTTTGCCAGGGTCGATGTGGACCGTGCCGGGGATGTTGCCCAAGAGTACGCCATTACAGCCATGCCTACCATTCTTTTTTTCCAAGAGGGACAAAAGGTTGATACAATTGTGGGAGCAAACATGCCAAAATTGCTTAATACCATCAAAGAGTACTCTGGTGTCGATGCCAAGCTGAGATAAAAAGGTCCATGTTCCTGCATGCTTAGGAATGGCACACCTGAACAATATTCAAGTCAAATTTTGACCATAATTACAAAAACAATTATAATAGATAAATTGGAACAGATAACTGTAGAAACCATTATTAAAATGAAATAAAATAAAATAAATCCTACGGCGGAAGTCTTTTCTTGGGGACGTGACCATGGATGGGGGTCCTGCATGTATGCCACCACAAGTGGCGATCTCACAATCCAACTGGCGATCTCACTACACATTCATCAGCAAGCATGGTATGTACATCCAAATCACCCGTTACTTAAACAGTATAAACTAACACATTCAGGGACAAGGTGCATCAGGTATGCCCGGAGGTGGCCAAAATGGTAAGAAAAGAGACGACAAGAAGAAGGAAAAACCCAAGTATGAGCCCCCAGTGGAGGCAAAGTTCGGCAAAAAGAGAAGAAAAGGTCCCGACACCGCAGTCAAGTTGCCCAATGTGTACCCCAACACCCGTTGTAAGTTGAAGCTCTTGAAGTTGGAGAGAATCAAAGACCATTTGATTTTGGAAGAGGAATTCATTGCTAACCAAGAGGCATTCCAGCCCGCAGAGGCTAAACAAGCCGAGGAAAGAGAGAAAGTCGACGAGTTAAGGGGCTATCCAATGGCCATTGGAACTTTGGAAGAAATTATAGATGATGACCACGCCATTGTTTCTAGTACTGCCGGGTCAGAGTACTATGTGTCCATCATGTCTTTTGTAGACAAGGGTTTATTGGAACCAGGATGCTCAGTTCTCTTACATCACAAAACTACGTCTATTGTTGGTGTTTTGCAAGATGAAGCTGATCCAATGGTGTCTGTGATGAAGTTGGACAAGTCGCCCAAGGAGTCTTATGCTGATATTGGTGGATTGGAGAACCAAATCCAGGAGATCAAAGAGGCCGTGGAATTGCCATTGACACATCCCGAGTTGTACGAAGAAATGGGTATCAATCCTCCAAAGGGTGTGATATTGTATGGTGCCCCAGGAACAGGTAAAACCTTGTTGGCCAAAGCTGTTGCTAACCAGACCAGTGCAACCTTTTTGAGAATTGTGGGTTCCGAATTAATCCAGAAATACTTGGGAGATGGTCCTAGGTTGTGTAGGCAGATTTTCCAGATTGCTAGTGACTTGGCTCCATCCATTGTTTTCATTGATGAAATTGATGCTATTGGAAGCAAAAGATATGAATCCTCTTCGGGTGGAGAAAGAGAAATTCAAAGAACGATGTTGGAGTTGTTGAACCAATTAGACGGTTTCGATGACAGGGGAGACATCAAGGTGATCATGGCTACTAACAAAATCGAGTCCTTGGACCCTGCTTTGATTCGACCCGGCAGAATTGATCGTAAGATTTTATTCGAAAATCCTGACTCAAACACTAAGAAGAAAATCTTAAACATCCACACATCGAAGATGAAAATGGCTGACGACGTCAACCTAGATGATTTGGTCACCAACAAAGACGATTTGTCAGGTGCAGACATCAAGGCCATGTGTACAGAGGCAGGTTTGTTGGCATTGAGAGAGAGAAGAATGCAGGTCAAAGCCGAGGACTTCAAGACCGCCAAAGAAAGGGTCCTCAAAAACAAGGTGGAGGAAAATCTTGAGGGTTTGTACTTGTAGAGAAAGTAGTACGATAGAATTCATTACATTATTAAAAAACTGTAGAATCAAATCACAAAAGTGGAACTAGTCTTCTCTGCTCTGCAAAAAACGAAGAATAAAAAGAAACAAGTTCAAGATGTCCAAGTACAATGCGAGCGTTGCGCTAATCTCATCATCTAAGGAGTATGTCTTCATAATGTGCTGAGTGTCAACGAGAATATAGGCACCAAAGATTAAGGCACCAGCACCTGAATACAATACTTCAAAGCCTTTGGACAGGCCTGGGAAAAACATACTGACAAAACCAATGGTAATCAACGCCCAAACACTTATTCCCAAGACACCTTGCCAGCTGGTGAAGTCATACTTTGACTGGAAAGCAAAGACAGTGAGACCCATAAAGAGAATGAACGTGATCAAGAGTGCCTGCACAACGACGTTAGATTCCACAAAGGAGCAGATAAGTCCAACTCCGTACGACTCACATATAGTAAAGCCCGCCAAAAGAAAGAGGTTGGTGGGGTAGGAGCGAGCTTTAAAGGAGGTGGCAATGGCAAACCCTAAAGTACCCGCCACGGAAACAAAGTACAACCATAGATTATTGAGACACCAGTATTGAAGGAATTGGTTCAGCTTGATGATGTAGCCAATAACCACGGTGCCAAGGATCTGCATGGTGAGGAGAGCGTACACTTTTCTAATGAACATTTGCCTGACAGGCAACTCACAGGAGGCCACATTGACGGAGTATTTGAAGTCGTCAGCCAAAGCATCATTGGCAGTACGAGTGTTTGGGTCCTCTTCGTATGCAGGAGGCTGGTTAGAAACAGGTTGGTATGACATGTTTAGTTTGAAGTAACAAAAGGGTATATATTTAATGAGAAAGGGGCCATATGAGGTATTTAAGAAATGAAGGGCTAAAACGGAGCGCGACTGCGGGNTAGACTCGCCGCGGCGGGGGGGGGGGGGGGGGGAATCTGCTGGAATGTCTCCCCACTTCTGACTATGTATGCTACGAGGTAAATATTCTTTACTATTGGGCAAGATAAGGTTTATTTAATTCTCTTTTAGTCTTGAGCTTAATGATGTAGTTATTTTCAGAAGGATGTTTTCAGAAGGATGTTTATAATATTATAGGTGATTTTATATAAGTAGTTATATGTGTAAATTTGGCTCTATGAGGAGAAATTGCGAATCATAATAATACAACATAAGTTTAATAAAAGGGCATATAAGTATATAAAGTATTTTTATTCCAAACTACTCATGAAAAGCTTATCAATGTCGTCATCTGCAGTCTCCAGAATAGGCGATTTCTTTCCATCGTCTTCATTCTCGAGAGCTTTTTCTCCATCTGGTGGAGTCACAAGAGCGCCTGTCCTCATTCGTAGTACTATGGTATCCTTAAAAGCCACAGATTCTCGACACATGGGGCATAGACCCACGCCTTTTTTACCTCGGGTCTGACCCCGTGCAGAAGAAGAAGATATGCTCTTCTGTAAACATTCAAGGCAGTAGACATGCCCACACAAGGTGGCGGTGGCGGTGTTGACCGAGTCAAAGCATATAGGACACTCAGCCTCAGACATTTTCTTGACGACCTTGGGCGGCTCCTGGTCAATGAGCTGCTGTGTCAGTTTCAGAAATTCGAGCACTTCTATAGCGTCTTCATCATCCTCATCTGATGACACATTTATGACATATGGAAGTTCCATGGCGAAGAAGGAGTATCATGAAGTGCGCGATAGATACTCGGGGGTCCTGCATTGATGCCATTTCCTATGCTGTAGTGGGCTTACAATTCTGATGGGCGAAGAGGAACAAGCAAGAAAGTATAATTGATTGTACCGGGGAAAGAAATTGTACAAGAGAAAATGTATTCAATACACTTGATGTGTGTCTCCCGGCTGTCACCATTTTTTATGTATGCTTCTCGGCAAGATAAACATGAGAAGTTCTGCGTCTGACCCCAACCACATACTCTCTCTTTCACTGGTGGAGTCGCATTACACTAGTATATTACCGAGTTATCTCTTTGGCCAGACACTCTTTAAATTTAATTGTAATTAATGACACGCGTCTAGAGTTCTGTGTAGCTTCCATTTTAGGCACTTTACTGTGCTCAACCTGATAGGCTTGCACTTGTCGAATATCGGCATCCGCAAGCACCTCGGGCTATGTACCGGCATGCATCAACAAAGCACTCGTGACGTTGCCTCCTCGGCCGAAAGTAAGCTTGGATGAAAATTGGGCTGGGGATTCGGAGTTTTTGGCACTAGCCTGTCCACAAGCCTTTTTTTTTACTATATGCACTGCCATATATCGTTGGCTGCACAGCGGAACCCCATGTCGCTTCCTGTAGCGAATATTATTGTATGCCCGCTCCCTCACTTTTTCGGAAGAGCTTTCAAATTCGGGATTGTATTTTGTATTGTTCTCGAAACAGTCTCTCTTGCGCCTACACAGAAACCACTATTCGAATTCACCACAGCCCCAAGTCTTATACTCATATCTGAGTCTGTAATCTTATCAGTTTCAAGGGGTCCTTTTTCTTCTTCTTCTGCCCCACCAACTATCTTCTTCTCAGCAAGACTATTGTTGCTTACATATATCGGCCCAAAGATATCATCACCGAGCCGAATATTGACACATCATCGCCACAATGTCTGAGTATCACAATCCACTTGCCGTGTTCATCCCTCACGAGTTCCAGAATCACAATGATTTCCCCACAGAAGTGGTTGCTCAGCGGTTCCAGGCTTACCGTGACATAGCAAAAGATTTGATCTCTTACCTTCGACAATACGCTTCCGTCCAGGAGGAAATAATCCGCCAACAGGTCAGGCTTCAACAAGCCGTTGGAGCTCCTGGTAAACCTCCTTTGCCTTCAAACGCCTCCAAGACCGATAAAATACATGGCATAAAGAACGAGAAGTTTATGAGTGACGATGATGCAATAAGCGCCATAAATCAGTTCTTCTTGCCCATTGGTAACGGCTCCATCCAAGATATCCCTACCATACTTACTAGATTCCATCAGCAAAACATTCAAAATGGAACCAAAACCCTCAAAGACATCAATCTGGTCATCATCCCCAAGCTAGAGGATTTGCGTAAAGACCTCTTGGTCAAAATCAAAGAGATTCGAAATTTGCAAAATGATTTCAAGAACACCTTAAACAAGGAAATGAAAGAGACCAAGTACTTGATGTCCATGTTCAACCATGCCATAGACGTCGCGAACCATTTGGAAATACCCTCTACATCCACCCTGCATCACGATGGAGGAGAGCAGGATCTTTCGAGGAAGGATCCATATTTGGTGAAGTTGAAATTAGAGCGCCAGTTGAAAAGACAATTGGCTGAAGAATCTTACCTATATGAAGCATTCAAAAACCTCCAGGTATCTAGTGAAAAGCTAGAATCTATTGTGGTGTTGGAGATACAAAATTACATGGGAATGTTCTTGCATCTTGTAGAGAATGAGAGTTCCTCGGTGCTGAACTTTCTTGTCCCTAACTTTACAGAAGGCTTCTTGGCCAAGGAACCAAATCTTGAATGGAAATCTTTCATTGCCAGAAATCTTCCCAAGGCGTCCTCCTTTTCAAGCAATGTGACCGGAGGAAAGTTTGTGGACTTGACGTTCCCCACTAGAAAAATCAAGGATTTGACCATTCCTCACTATGACTCCTTAATCAATGTTGCAGTCAAAGAAGGCTTTTTGGAGAGAAGATCCAAATTTTTAAAGTCGTATTCCAGTGGCTGGTATGTTTTAACTTGCAGCTACCTCCACGAGTTCAAGTCATCAGACCGGAGAAAAGACCATACGCCTGTGATGTCTTTATCACTTAACCACTGTCTGGTGAGTGAACATTCAAAGAATGACGGCAAGGTAGTGGGATCCTATAAATTCGTGTTATACTCCAAACTGCAGAACAGTTTGATGAATAGAGGCCACAATTGGTCGTTCAAGTGTGACAATTACCAAACTATGATTGAATGGTACAACGATATCAAAACCTTGACCTCATTATCATCGCCCTCAGCCAGAGCTAAAGCCATGAGCAAAAAGCTCACTGAGAATAACGCTCTTGAAAGAAACTTATCTCGTGGATCTAGCCTTATTTCTACACAAACAGGGTTGAGAACGTTAAGGTCCAACACCACTGGTTCCCGGTTTCAAAATAAGCTCAGTCGAAAGCAAAGCAGCCAATCTGCCCGCAACTCTGGAATGTCGCAGGTGTCCATCAACTCGGGGTCCACCAACCAGCGTCTATCGTACGCTTTCACACATAAACATAACCAATCTCCTAGAATGTCCAACTTGATAAATAGCGATGGTACTATTGTGGCGCATACAGAGAATGATCACACGAACGCAGACGTCAATGGGGACATTGCTGTCAAGATAGACAATGACAATGATCTCGATGGCAATGGCACAGCCAATGATGGAAAGCAACCCACACCACAAGCAGGCTATGGGGTTGTTACCACACCTCAGCAAACAATCCCACAGAATTACCAATACTACTTGAATCAGGTGCATTCGCAGCCGCAGCAATTCTACGATCCAGTGCTGCAGCAGTTCTTTACCATCAATGCTATTCCAGCTGCACAGGTTGAAACACCTCGCCCAAACCTGCAAACACAGCACATGATTCCACAACAACCTCAAGGTAATGTGCAGCCCATGCCACAATACTTTCCGTCATCTCCTCTCGGACAGCCCCAAGCATACATACCGGGGTCACCTAACCTAAGTAACCAGTTGGCTCCTTCATCATCCCAAGTGCAAGGTGGCCAGATCATTACAGTTCAGGGCGAGAACAGACAGCTGTACAACCAGTACGTGCCCCACTTTCCCGCACATATGAGTGACGGTAAGCAGCAAGGAAATACGCCATATCCACTTCAGCTTGGTGACAGTTTCGTGTCCAGCAGACAAAACTCCACCATGTCACCCCGCAGCGCAAGTACCATCGCAGGAGAAGAACAAACCACGAATGAAACCTTGGAAGACATCACTTCTAAGCTCAACCTCGGCGGCAAGTAAAGCATATATAATAATAATAATCTTATATACAAAGTTTGCAAAGAAAACTACAACAACACCATTGCAACGTAGACTATGTCATGTATTAACGTATGATATACAAAGAAGAGTTTAGACAACAACACCAGAGTTAGAAGCAATTCTTGGCCACAAGTCAGCACACTCCTTGGCGACGGGACCAGTGATAGCAGAACCCTTCATTTCACCCTTAGGGTTAACAATAACACCGGCGTTGTCCTCAAAGTACAAGTAGGTACCATCCTTTCTTCTCCATGGCTTGGATTGTCTGACAACAATGGCAGGCATGACCTTCTTTCTCAATTCAGGCTTACCCTTCTTGACGGTAGCCATGACCATGTCACCAGCAGAAGCAGCTGGCAATCTATTCAATCTAGCACCGAAGCCCTTGACGGCCAAGATGTATAAGTTTCTAGCTCCAGAGTTGTCGCAGCAGTTGACGACGGCGCCGACTGGCAAACCCAACTATATTGTTAGTACGTGACACTATGGGAGGGGGGAGGGGGACTCTTCATTGAGAATAAATTGGAAGTGTGTTGTTGGTGAGTGCGTGAACTTCTGCCACATCGCAAATCTCGGGAAACAAAGCTTATCTATTCAATATAAAGTTCGTAGAAAGGATAAATGCTGGTACATACAGACATACGGAACTTGTTACCGGAAGCACCAGAACCAGACATGTTTAATTCTTAAGTGAGTAAGTGAGGAAGTAGTTGGGTCCAAGATTTTTTCCACTAGTGCGCGGTGAGCAGGCAGGGGAAAAATTTTTTGAATGGTGCTGCATTGAGTGTGAGACTTAGGGCACCGACCCTAGAAAAATCACTGCGCACGTGACAACAACCTCAATCTACTGACACCACAAAGTTTTTATTTTATTTTATTATTTTATTATTTTATTATTTTATATCTTTTTTTTTGAGCGGCATACGTGATGGTTGTAATTGCTTGAGAATGCCAAAATTATGGATATGACTTACTTTAAGAGAAAAAATATGCTCCCGAATCCGTAGTGCGTCGCAACAGTAATTTAGTATGCTACAGATACTTTCAAAGACCGTATAAATGCAAGTGATTTTTAGCGAAACTTCGTAGGTATGATTTGATGCATTTTAAGTAATTTTCAAGTAATTATTTTGGTATTTTAGTTTTGACATTATGGGATAGAGTAGGGCATAGGTGACATCAGGAGGTAGATTTTTTTGCCATGCACTAGATCGTCAGTGCGCATGAGAATGTTAAATGTGCACGATTGTTCCTGCAAGTGACGTGATTTGGCCTGTATAGTAAACAAGGAATAGAGAAGCTTCTCTGCTAGGTTTAATCCATCATTATTTGTGATGAACTGTGTATTTGAAGATATGAAGATATGAAGATATGAAGATATGAAGATATGAAGATATGAAGATATGAAGATATGAAGATATGAAGATAT